>JANRMT010028174.1:132286855-132379801 GCA_026402145.1 Polypterus bichir lapradei
TATCTATCTATCTATCTATCTATCTATCTATCTATCTATCTATCTATTACGATGTTGATTACTAATTCTTCAGCATCTACCACACTGTACTGCTCCCTGTTGTCATGACTCAAGGAGTACTTCTTAATGAAATCCCATTGAGGCCTCTCAAGGTAGCTGGAGAGCAGGACCTCCCCTGCCCAAAATAGTTAAATGCCCCAAAAACAATAAGAAATGGCCCCACAAAAGGTAGGATCCGTCAGCCTTTGGCATGAAGCAAAAAGGGCAAATGAAGAACCTTGATAAATAAAAACATTTAATTAGCAAAACTACTCTCTCTGGGGAGCACAAACAGCACAGCAGGACTTACTTGAAATAAGCAATCCTATAGTAAACAAGTGCCAGTGCAGAATCCAAAAGAATGGTCAAGAACAGAATAAAGAAAGTCAAAAATCCAGGAACACAGTAAATTAAATTACAGAGAATGGTAGAATTCACCAACACATAATGCACGTTCAATGAACCAGCAGGAACTGCTTGTTTCCCCAGCCTTTATAGTGCGGTAGTCTCTGTGCAATGAAAGGAAAGAAGCACCATCTCTTGTGAAAACAACCAGAAAACATATTAAACATAGCAGGACAAGCAGAATCACATAGGAGCTAAATATTACACAAAACTGATGAATTCATACTTACACAAATGATAAACATAAATAACACTATAGACATAAAAAGGACTTTAAATGAAAGCCAAGGGGGAGACCCTGGCTGAAACATAACACCTGTCATGGTGATTTAATATCTGACTGCCATCGTATTGAAAAAAGGCTTTGCCAGCCATGCTTTAGAGCTTTTCTCTGGATACAACCAAAGAGGTACAAAAAGACACTCGTCTATGATGTTATTTATCACTAAGCACCTTGAGCATGGGAATGGTGCTATATTATTATTATTATTATTATTATTATTATTATTATTATTGTATCGGAGACTCTGATAATGGTACAACTTATATCTGTAACTGTTTTACATGCAAACTAAAACAGGAATTACCAACTGCATTATTTTTTTAAAAAGTGTTTTTTTCTTCCATTGCTTGTTTTGACGTATGCAATATATCAGTGTTTCCCAAACTCGGTCCTGGGGACCCCCTGTGGCTGCAGGTTTTTGTTCCAACCAGCTTCTGTTTTTAATTGAACTCCTGGGCTAATTAAGTGAACTGCTATTTCCCAAGTTCTGTGTTTAGGGAACAATATAGAAATTAGAAAACTAAGTTTGCTAATAAAAATATTAAAATGTACCAAACAGTTATATAGGAATGCTGTATTTATTTTTTGTTTTTAACAGTATTTTCATCTTGATTTTCATTCTACTTTTCAAGGTGTTCTAATTGTTTAATTAATCCATTATTTACTAATTAGTGGGTCTGATGCTAAAGTAGTTGCAGCCTTTGATTATTCAGTGTTGTTTGCCAGCGTGTCTGCTCTGCTTGTTTTTAAATTGTCATTATTAAGATACAACGAAGGGGGAAAACTGCACAGAGAAAGGGCAAAGTATAATGAAATTAACAAAAAAGAGTTAAGCATTTAAATCTATAGCAAAAGAAGAAATATTTATAAATGTCTTATAAATGTACAAATTATGCTGCTGTGTTTTTCTGAATGTCAAATAAAAGAAAAAAAATACCAGCTAATTAAATAAGCTCAGTGTTATCAGGTGTTGTCACTAATTAGGAAACTGGTTGGAACAAAAACCTGCAGCCACAGGGGGTCCCCAGGACCGAGTTTGGGAAACACTGCAATATATGGTTGATTGTGGGTGGATTGACATTTGGCTGAGTGTATGAGTTGAGGCCACCAGGGGGCACTCCAGCTCCCCAAACTCCCGACTCAACAGACACAGGAACAAGTCCAGCAGCACACAAGGCTTTATGCAGTGGAAAATGCTCCCCAAATCATTTCCCACTACAGCATAGTACAACAAAGCACTAACCACGGCAATAAAGCAGCACTTTGTCTTCTCCCTGGCTCTTCCACCTCCATTCGTCCTTGCAAGCATCATCTCCTTCTTCCTAACTTTGGCCCCTGAATGGAGTGAGGTGGCTTCTTTTATAGAGTACCTGGAAGTGCTCCAGGTGTCCCGTAATCTCTTTCCTGCAGCACTTCCAGGTGTGGCAGCAGTCCTACAATAAAGGGCTCAGCAGTTCCCCATGCACCCCCTGGCAGTGATCACAGACTCCAAAAGGGCTGAACTTCCAAGATCCAAGCCTGTGGCAGTGTAGTAAGCTAGGGGGGATGCCCTCTGCCATTCCGGTGAAGATAACGCCCCGTAGAAGCTCTCTCCCGATCCTTCCATCACAAAGTCATCTCGGCCGGGTAATAGTATACAAGAACCTTTGGTCAGAATCTGTGTTTTTCCTGTGAAATATCACCATCATTACAGTTCCAAACAGGAGTATATTCGCTTATCCACATAGAATTTGGCATTAGCCATATAAATGCATAGAAAACTAAACTGAAACTTTTACAAAAGTTATTTCTGTACCAAGAGTTCACCATTAAATTCCACCTCAAGTTTCTTAGTCTACTTGGTAGCAATGATTTTTACAGAAATACATCCTGTTATTTGTAACTCTCTATCAACTGCTGTTGGACTCGTTTTATTGTCTGATATATTTAGTTGATGTCTGAAGAGTTATCGAGTCTGCCCAATGTCTCAGAAAGTACTCTATACCATATATTTTAGTCAACCTTGTTATTTTGTGTTGCTGTTGTGTTCTTGTTTGCTTCGTTGATGGATTTGTGATGTTATTTACTGTCAAAGAATGCTACAGTATGTAAAATAAAGACTAATCACTTGTTTCTGTTTCAGGCGTCAATATTAAGTTTATTGCATTATCTTTAAATTATGGAGCACTGTTCATAGGAAGTCCTTTAGGTGTTGATTTATTTTTTTTTTAATTGGCATCCCATCTATGTCTGATCCCTGCCTTGCAACTGATGATGCTAGGTTAGACGCTATATCCTAACACGGGGTCACAGGGGTCTGCTGGAGCCAATCCTAGCCAGCACAGGGCACAAGGCAGGAACAAACCCCGGGTAGGGCGCCAGCCCACTGCAGGCCACACACACCCACACACCAAAGGACAATTTAGGATCGCCAATGCACCTAACCTGCATGTCTTTGGACTGTGGGAGGAAACCAAAACACCCAGAGGAAACCCACACAGACACGGGGAGAACATGCAAACTCCACGGAGGAAGGACCCGGGAAGTGAACCAAGGCCTCCTTACTGCGAGGCAGCAGCACTACCATTGCGCCACTGTGCCACCCCAACTGTGATCCTGTAAAAGAGAATTCAAATTTATTAAATAAATTAACTATTTTTGTTGTCTTAAAATGACTGTGCACTGTACATACAGTATGAAGAGCTTTTGGTTTTTACTGATCTTCTTTAACTTGTATCCTGTTTGAATCTACTTTTTATAGTGTTTGAGTGCATTATAAATATCCTTTGGTGTTCTTTAGTTACCATGGCCTCATTACACCTAAATGCTATTTACAATGTGCAAGGTCTTTATTGCAATATACATATTGCACCGCCACCATATATTTATTTTTTTCTTCAATGGTCAGGGGAAAGTGTTATTTTGTAGCATTTAACATTCTTTCTCAAAGCAGTACAGATTTAATCAGATAAAACTTAATAATCCATAGCAAAATCAACCCAGCTCACCAGTGTGTCTGTAATAAAACTGTCCAAAGCCATAAAGCTGAGGAAGTTGTCAGTGAAAGGGCTGGTGAAATATTTTCTCACCTTGAGGATCAGTCCACTGCATCATTACATTGGTGTCCCAAGCAAACAACACTCCAACTGTTGTTGTTAATGAACTTGTCAGAAGGTGCTATTGTAAATTATCTTGGTTATAGCATTCTCTTATTAACCTCTTAACCTCCAAATATTTTCAACATGAATATCTATCTGATCAAAAAACAACAACAACAATAACATATAACTGTCCTGCCTTCTGGGTTTACTGCTTTAGATTAATGACAGCTCCCTGGGACTGTTCAAGGGCAGAATGAAATGCGAAATACAGAGTTCCAGGGCTGGAATAATTCAGAGTGAGTGTGATGTGTCTTACACCACCATACTTAGCAAGTCTGAAAATGCCAAGGTACAGAACACATTTTTACAAGATATTATTTTTATAGAAAGAGGGCAGGGGAGAGGTGCATGTTGGCCTCTGCACCAAGAAAAACATCAAACAATTCAAATGTATTAAAGATGCGTTCACATAACAGACAATGAAGAGATAAACCAAGGGAGAACATGAAAATAAACACATAAGCAAAATCTTGGATCTACGTCAATAAGACTTGCACCCCTGACAACCTGGAGTGATGACTTGCACATCAGCCTACCTACTAAGTGCCAATGCCACCCTTTCACACCTCCCATATCATCTTTTTCACTCTTGAGCCTATCTCCTTCCTCCTATCTCCTCCCCAAACTCTGTTCGCAGCTCCAGACTCAAATGCACCTTGGCTATGATGCTGCCAATTGTTCTCAGACTAGAAGCTCTTCTGTTGCCTTCCACTAGATGGTCTTGTTAAGTACTTTTGGCTGCTTAGACCATCATCTTGCCACTGGAACACCCCTTCATATTACAAACAGTGAAAGCCTTTTTTTCTTTCTTGTTTTCAGTATACAGTACAGGCCAAAAGTTTAGACACACCTCCTCATTCAATGTGTTTTCTTTATTTTCATGACCATTTACAGCACTCCATCACTCTCCTTCTTGGTCAAATAGCCCTTACACAGCCTGGAGGTGCGTTTGGGGTCATTGTCCTGTTGAAAAATAAATGATCGTCCAACTAACCTGACTTCTGCACAACACAACTGCTGGTCCCAACCCCATTGATAAAGCAAGAAATTCCACTAAATAACCCTGATAAGGCACACCTGTGAAGTGAAAACCATTTCAGGTGACTACCTGTTGAAGCTCATCGAGAGAATGCCAAGAGTGTGCAAAGCAGTAATCAGAGCAAAGGGTGGCTATTTTGAAGAAACTAGAATATAAAACATGTTTTCAGTTATTTCACCTTTTTTTGTTAAGTACATAACTCCACGTGTGTTCATTCATAGTTTTGATGCCTTCAGTCATGAAAATAAAGAAAACACATTGAATGAGGAGGTGTGTCCAAACTTTTGGCCTGTACTGTATATTACTTACTTTCTCTTCTCCCATCACATCTTGCAATGTTGGTGTTTTGAGCAATTGATTATATTTTACTTTGTCTTTTGCTAGGATATTCATTTGTTCCATGGTCATGCTTCTCTTTCATGCTTCTTCTTTGACATTTTTTCCCCATACCCTACTAGGTCTTCCCCTTGGTTTTGTTTCCTCACATTTCTTTTCAAACACCTTTTTGGCACACCTTGTTTCCTTCATTCTTTTTAAAGGTCCATACTATTGTAGCTATTGTATTTCTATGATTTCCTTACATGGCTGCTTTTCCAGTTCTTGATGGATTCTTGTATTTCAGAAAACCACACTCTGAGAGACTGCACGTCTTCCAGGTGGTAGATGTAGGAAGTACTGGAAATTGGACTGATGTGAATATTAATAAAAAGCAGCCGTAGACCAAAGGCCAGTAGTTCTGAGGTAACTGGGTATTTTGTCATTGGGACAATTGCCCAAACAGGGTAAGAATGATTCAGAGAGATAAAACTAGCCATAAAAACAGATAGTCTAACCAGTTATGAAGACTGGAGAAGAAAAGGTTAAGAATGGGTACATGGAATATAGCATTTTTAACTATTAAAGAAAGATATTAAAAGAAATAAAAATGTACTAAGCCCAAATACTAGCAATATCTAAAATAAAAAAGAAACAGATTAAACAGAGTGAAATGATAAATCTAGATAAAGGATATACCCTCAGATTTTCGGAATCTCCCATAGGAAGCAGGACAGTGGCAGGAGTGGAGATAATTGTAAGCAGTTAGATGGAAAAGAAGAATTAAAAAAAGATAACAAGATGGGAACTGATAAATCTAAGAATAAGAAAGTAGGACTGAAACAAATTTGTGCACCAACAGTAAACAGTATAGTAAATGGTAAAAGAAATGCATTTTAACTAGATTTACGAAGAAGGTTTAGAGAAAATATATCCCAATGCCAAGCATATAATACTAATGGCATCCCTACTGGAAAAAGCAGGGACATTAAACAATGGGAGAACATGGCTTGGAAGAAGGTGAATGACTTGACTGAAGAATGCTCAAAAGGTGTGTAACATTCTATTGCTTTTAACCCTTAACTTCAAATTCAGTAATTGTAAATAGCTAATGAATTTGTAGTGAGTTATGCAAGAGACATGACTATCTGACTTCTAACTCCATAAGGCACCTACAGATGTAGAGCACCGGATACAGGCTATTTCAAAGAAGTGATGAACCGATTTCCTGGATGTAAATAATTCCACCTCTGTTCTTCACAAAGAAGACATTTAAATGATAATGGACAGTCTTTACTATCACTAGTGACTTATGGTGGTATGAACTTGCCACTTTTGGTTCTGTGTGCTAAGGACAGATGGCAAAAAAAGAAAAAGATTGGATATGAATGAACTGCAATGTGCCAGCCAAGTACAGTGCAAGCATTTCAATTAGTTACCCACAGATACATTAATACTGTGAGAGAGGAGCAGAGTTTGGGAACATGCACTGATACAATGCGTTGCTGCACCCACCACACAACAAACCACCTCAGGATCCCAAATTAGCACCCATGTTCAGTACTACACAAGTTCGAATGGATTGGAACAGTGTGAGGTTTTTTACAGTGCCTGGAGTGCCAATCCTGACATCGACCTCCAAGTTTTCCCTGCAAGTTGGAAGACCTGGATGCAGGTTAACGTCACACCCAGGATGGAGCAATTGCAGGTTAAGGGCCTTGCTTAAGGGCCCAACGGAGTGGAATCTCTTCTGGTATTTACAGGATTCGAACTGGCAACCTTCTGATTGCCAGCATAGATCCCATCTCAGTGCCACCACTCCACCCTCTATTCATGTGTCTGGGTAAGGCAAGCAAAGCATATAAGAAGGAGCTCAATTCTTTTCATAACAGTGAAGTGGGGATTTTCTTCAGCTTACCTCGACAGTGACATTCATGTTTCTGGTAACTTTTCCTATGAAGTCAGTACACGGATTGGAAGAGCATGGGAGGATCATGAGGTCACTGGAAAAGGGTGTGTGGTGTTCGCGATATCCATGCAAAAGGACGAAGGTCCAGGTCTTTACAGTCCTGGTGCTTCCTGTCTTGCTATATGGTTGCGAGACATGGATGTTATCCAGTAACCTGAGACAAAGACTGGACTTCTTCTGTACTGTGTCTTTTCGCAGAATTCTTGGATACTGCTGGTTTGACTTTGTGTTGAATGAGCGGTTTCTAATGGAGACCTGAATAAGGTATATTACCTGCATTGTTGAGGTAGTGTCAGTTATAGCACTACGGCCATGTGGCGAAATTCCCCAAGGGTGATCCGGCTCGAGGGATCCTCATTGTTGAGGACCCGAATGGCTGGACCAGGCCAAGGGGATACCCACGTAACACCTGGCAGCAGCAGATAGATAGTCATTTCCAGAGAGTGGGATTGGACCGCATATCTGTCTGGGTGATTGCCAAACAGGATCCTGAGCTATTTTGTCATGTGGTGGGTGCGGCAATGCACTGTACCAGTGCATGCTCCCCAACCTGACCTGACGTATTTGCAATATAGACCTTAACTGTTCACATTGAGCCTTTGGTGGCAAGAACAATACAGCAACCACGTGATGCTTTCAAATTGTTTCAGCCAACATGTTATTGCTAATATTCCTCTGCAAAGATGGCAGGTACCTAGATAAGCGCTGACTGGGTTTCTTTATGTTTCTGAAAAAGCTTTGTTCAGTTTCATTGCGCTTATGTCTTCTGCTTGGATGATTTCCTACCTGGTCAATTCTGCATAGTATATATCATTTGCAGTCACTTTCCCCAGACATTGCAAAATTTTGTGACCTTATTGAAATCAGAGTGACTTAGTCTGCCTCATAAGTGTAATCGATTGGCTTAATCAACATTCTTTGCTTATTAGGTGAACTGGTGACTTAAGTCAGAACAGCAAATGTAGGAATCAGAACTACTTGGTTCTCTTTATGTGAAATATGACATTTTTTCTCTACAATCTTGTTTCTTTAGCTGTGTTTCCAATATATGCCTGCACAGCATCAACTTTTCAATTTCTACTGGGTATGAAGAACACTGTTCTACTCCTACCTGTAGGAATAAGAGGTCCTTGATCTCTATTATCGGAAAAAGAGATCACTTCACTCTTCATTACCTTTTTTTAGAGGCACTGATGATTTTCATTTGCATTATGGTCTACATATTTTGTCTTGGTTTCTAACCCGAGGCTTGAAGAAAATCAGACACATCCGATAACCGGTTGATTGACAGCCCTCTAGAGATTCGATGTGGCCTGTTTTAGCAACTGTGTAATAACTAACAATCAATACAGAGAGTGCATCTTTCGCAAACAGTCAGGCATGGTTAATTGCTGATTTCACAAAGCAGCATTTTCCATGATGGTGCTGGACCTGTGGAGACAAAGTTTTAAAATAATAATGAATGGCACAAAGTATGGAAGACACAGGTACAAAAACAAACCCTCCTTAAAAACAATACCTAAATTAAGGTCTCTTCTAAGATTCACCAACCTTTTCTGGCCTCTTCCCCCTACTTCGCTTCAAGGCCCCTTTTAGAAGCTACTTTTGCAGACATCCTAACAACAAGTACATAGATCAGAAATGGTCTTTGAAACTCCTGGCACTCTCCCTACTGACACAAAGAGTCAATACACTTCCATTACATTGACTCTTGCACCCACTTAAAGGGCTTGGTGAACCCCAGGTAGTCCGCCCTGTACAATGGGCAGATAGCCACATATACCATAACAGATCCCCCTGCTTTTACTGTCCTTGAGTACTTCCATCAAATAGCTATCCCTGGAACACCTGACTCCAGAGTTCCCTCCATAATTAGGCAATAAAGAGTCATATTGTGGTAATGGAAAAAATTGCACAGGTTACCCTGGCATGACCACACTAGTTTCTGTTGCTAATGCACTCTTCACCAGGGCATCTTATTGTTCCACTCCTGTACTTTACTATATGAACGACTTGCAGCCCAAGTCCCAAATGGGTTTCCCATTATTGTCTTCATGGTATTACCTATAGGAACTTTTTGGCCACTATTAAATGCTTGAAAAGGCCAGCAATGACTGACTTCATTGGCCCTACTAAGACACATAATTTTAATTTTAAATTAATTGATCAGTGGATGGTATTATCTCTCTAGCTCCACACATTTCAGATAAACACCTTTATAGTCAAAACCACAATATGTAGATTCTATTTATTGCCTAATAATGAAACTTTGTTATTATTCCTTCTGGTTTTGAAACTTTAATATCTAGACCTCTGCAGGTTTTGCTGCAACTGGATTTCCTTAAGGACAAATGACAGATGGTGAAAATAGGCAGAAAACCTTATTCATGCAGATTTTGAGCACTGGAGTACTCTAACAATGCTGACTCACCTCCAGGCTTTTTCACATTTTCTCCTTGACTATACCATGAAATTAAACAATGTAAGAACTGGGTCCCTCAGCTGACTCAGACAGTGCTGCTTTAAATGTTCTCTTTTCAAAAACAAAGTAGCAGTGGCTAAAGCAAGACCAACTGCAGCAGGGCAGCAGAGCTGACTGATGATGCAGCATCTCAGTCTCATAAAAGGGACTTGATTCTCTATAAAGAACATTCAATCAAAGACAAAGATAGATTTTCTAATTGGTTTTCAGTGGCAGAAGCAGAGGGAGATCAGAGGCTGTCGAGGAGTCAACTGGAAAGGAACAGAAGCCCTTGCCATACTAAAAAGCTTCTTTTGGGAAACGGAAGAATATTTCTTTTATGATTTCAGGCTGCAATGCAATAAAATGTGTTAACTGATTAGCTGAGTAACTTTTCAATAGCAAGACACTAACATCAGTCACTTTAGTTATCAGAAGAAGGGAGGTATGATTTTTTTTTCTTCTTGGCAGAATGGAAGGAAATTCTCCAGTACCACACATATATCATCAGCATGCTGCTTCCCTTCCTCTTGCCTCTCCATGGGTGAGGGTCTGTCTATGCACCACAAACATGTTCTTTTACTTTGAAAAAGTAAAAGCTGATGATGAACTTTAAACTTTCCTGCATGTTTATGAGTACAATTCCACAATTATTATTTTTCAATTTTTTGCTATCGATTAAATCCTTGGTTTGTTTTTATTTTATGTATTGGATATTATGGGGCTTATAATTTACTTATTTTGCTGTTTATTAGTGTTTTTGTGCCCTGTCCCCTTTATGTGGAGTCTCAGGAGATGAAGTCTGCCTGATGCTGCAGCTGAGGGTGCATTTAAAGGCTATATATTGTGCTGAGCAGTGTAGATCCTCAGAGTGTGATTGAGTTGTGGTGAGTGAAGATCATTATAAATTTTTGTGATTGGTTTCTTTATTCAATTTTTCTTGTGCCTCCTTAAAATGTTTGATTCAATTTATACATTTTCTATGGAATTTTTTACACTTAAGTAATTCATTTTGATTTTTTTTTATCTAAGTCTTACAGAGAAAGGGCCTTGTGTTTTTATGTTATTCCTATTTTGAAAGACATTTTTTAATAAATCTTTCAATTAAAAAGAACTTTCATAAGAGTAAAGGATTAATAGATGCATTTTTGCAGTACCGAAACTAAATTGTTGTCAAGACATGAAAATAAATGTCAATAAAAATGTTTTAAATAATTTTTAAAACACTGAGAATCTCTATAAAATTTCACAATTTCAAAAGAACAGTAATGTAAACCCAAGAACATTTTAAAAAGTAACAGTATCTCTCAAATACATATGAAATTATCACTACCTAAGATGTGATGCCTCTGATGAAGTGGTATAAACATCTTTGAATGAGGTTTTTCAAAGAAGTATCAGGCGTGCTAATTGACAATATTCTTGACATAGTAAATTCGTCATTAAATACGGGGGTCTTCCCAGACTGTCTTAAGACTGCTATAGTTAAACCCCTGCTCAAGAAAAATAATCTTGACCCCTCTGCCTTTGAAAATTTTAGACCCATCTCTAACCTGCCCTTCTTAAGTAAAATTCTAGAGAAGGCAGTCATTATGCAGTTAAATGACCACCTCAATAAACATGCTATTCTTGATAAATTTCAGTCAGGCTTCAGAACAAATCACAGCACAGAAACTGCACTTATTAAAGTAGTAAATGACTTGCGGGTAAATGCAGACAGAGGCCATTTATCTGTTCTCATCCTCTTAGATCTGAGTGCCGCATTTGACACCATTGATCACAATATTCTTAGAAATCGCCTTAGTCAATGGGTGGGCCTCTCTGGCAGTGTCTTAAATTGGTTTGAATCCTACCTGGCAGGGAGATAATTCTTTGTGAGTTGTGGTAATCACATCTCAAAGACACATGATATTCTATATGGTGTTCCACAAGGCTCTATCCTGGGTCCGCTGCTCTTCTTAATCTACAGTAATCCCTCGCTATATCGCGCTTCGAGTTTCGCGGCTTCACTCTATCGCGGATTTTATATGAAAGCATAACTAAATATATAACGCGGATTTTTCGCTGTTTCGCGGGTTCTGCGGACAATGTGTCTTTTTACTTCCTGTATATGCTTCCTCAGTTGGTTTGCCCAGTTGATTTCATACAAGGGACGCTATTGGCGGATGGCTGAGAAGCTAACCAATCAGAGCACGCAGTTAAGTTCTCCTGACTGAGAAGCTAACCAATCAGAGCACGCAGTTGAGCTCCTGCGTGCTGAATGCAGTGTTAACCAGGAAGTCTCATCTCGCTCATTCAGCATCAACGTGTTTCACTGTGTAAAGAGTTGTGCTCTTTAGTGTTTATCTTTGTGCATAGTCAAGCCCTTCATTATGGTTCCAAAACAATCTGCTACTGCTTCAGGGGCCGTGCCCAAGCGCAAGAAGAAGATGTTAACGATTGCCGAAAAGGTAAACAATTTGGATTTGTTGAAGGCTACGATTCTTTTTATTTAAAAAGTAGGAAAAGAATTATAAGATCTACGGCTGCAGTGTCCTTTTAACCAGGGTGCAAAACGAGTTGTAAGTGGATGTAATAAGGCAGTAGTCTGGATGGAATCTGCTTTAGGGATTTGGATTGAAGACTGCCAGAAGAAGAACAACGGCAGTGCTACACAATCGCCTGAAGTGGCTCCTTTACAAGGGCTGTAACGCTCTCCTTTGTTGTGCAGTAAAATTAAACTTATTGTTATCGGACAAGTCATCGTGTCATTGTTGGTGAGTAACCATAATTAATTTTCTTCTTACAGTGCTTAGTACATGTACGTACGTTTAGTGTCACTGTACACACATTTACTGTATACTATTTTCTTGCATTGTACATATTTATTGCTGGTGGCCTGTCTATCGTAATGGCTGTAACATATGTGATATCGGAGACACTCAATATCTTTAAAATAATATTTAGGTTTTACTGTATATAAACAGTGTGTTTATATACATAATTTCAATGAATCTTACCTAATATCTAAGAGAATACAAAGGGATTATGCTGTATAACTCTGCGGGGAATATTTATAAACAGTGCGGGAGAGTTTATAAGGGCTTAAAATATATAAAAATAACCATACAGACATATAGTTTCTACTTCGCGGATTTTCACCTATCGCAGGGGGGTCTGGAACGCAACCCCCGCAATCGAGGAGGGATTACTGTATATGCTTCCATTAGGTCAGATTATCTCAGGTTACAACGTGAGCTACCACAGCTATGCTGATGACACACAGCTGTACTTATCAATAGCACCTGATGACTCCGACTCTCTCGATTCACTAACACAATGTCTTACTGGTATTTCTGAATGGATGAATAGTAATTTTCTCAAACTAAATAAAGAGAAAACTGAAATTTTAGAAGTTGGCAAAAATGGATTCAGTGAGGTTATCAGAAATAAACTTGATGCATTAGGATTAAAAGTTAAGACGGAAGTAAAAAACGTAGGGGTAACTGTTGACTGTAACCTGAATTCTAAATCGCATATTTATCAGACCACTAGGACAGCATTTTTTCACTTAAGAAACATAGCAAAAGTTAGACCTCTTATATCATTGAAAGATGCTGAGAAATTAATTCACGCTTTTGTTTTCAGTCGACTAGATTACTGTAACGCACTCCTCTCAGGACTACCCAAAAAAGACATAAATCATTTGCAACAAGTGCAGAATGCAGCTGCTAGAATCCTAAGTAGGAAAAGAAAATCCGAGCACATCTCTCCAGTTTTGATGTCACTACACTGATTACCTGTGTCATTCAGGATTGACTTTAAAATTCTGCTTATGGTTTATAAAGCCTTAAATAATCTTGCTCCATCTTATATATCGGAATGTCTGACACCCTATATTCCAAAT
The DNA here is from genome assembly GCA_026402145.1 of Polypterus bichir lapradei. Classification (NCBI taxonomy): domain Eukaryota; kingdom Metazoa; phylum Chordata; class Cladistia; order Polypteriformes; family Polypteridae; genus Polypterus; species Polypterus bichir. The sequence goes on from JANRMT010028174.1 coordinate 132,300,393, forward strand.
CGTAACCTTAGGTCCTTAAATGAGTGTCTCCTTAGAATTCCAAATGCTAAACTTAAAAGAAGTGGTGAAGCGGCCTTCTGCTGCTATGCACCTAAAATCCGGAAGAGCCTGCCAATAGGAATTCGCCAGGCTAATACAGTGGAGCACTTTAAAAAACTGCTGAAAACACATTACTTTAACATGGCTTTCTCCTAACTTCACTTTAACTTAATACTGATACTCTGCATGTTCAATTCATCATAATAACTATTCATAGTGGCTCTAAAATCCGTACTGACCTCAACTCTCTCTTCTGTTTCTTTTTCCGGTTTCTTTGTGCTGGCGGCCTATGCCACCTCCACCTACTCAAAGCATCATGATGCTCCAACATTGATGGACTGAAAGCCAGAAGTCTAGGTGACTATCATCATCAAGTCCTTCCATGAGAACCCCAAATACAAAGAGGACTGTTTCATTTATGTTAGGTAGATTGCCAAGAGGGGACTGGGCGGTCTCATGGTCTGGAATCCCTGCAGGTTTTATTTTTTTTTCTCCAGCCGTCTGGAGTTTTTTTTGTTTTTTCTGTCCACCCTGGCCATCGGACCTTACTTATTCTATGTTAATTAATGTTGACTTATTTTTAATTTTTATTGTGTCTTTTATTTTTCTATTTCTTCATTTTGTAAAGCACTTTGAGCTACATTTTTTTTGTATGAAAATGTGCTATATAAATAAATGTTGTTGTTGTTGTTGTTGTTGAATCCAGTGATTCTAGAATTACACAGAAAATGAGGTAAGTATGTGCTGTATTGGTGTTGGCTCACCAAAGACCTAAACGGAAAACTTCATTTTTTCTGTTAGCAATTATGAGCATAAAGTTACTGCACTCATCAAGTTTGGGAGTATTATGTATATAATTTAACAAGCACCTGCAAAATTAATAAAATTCAGATGAATCCATCGTGAAATGAAACACTATGAAATTACCATCTGAGGTTAGTGATCAATGAACCCCATAAAGTTTGCTTCACTGCAACTTTAGCAAAATCACGGAAATGTTTGGGAATTTCAGACAATTTGGCAAAATGCATTGAAGTCGACTGATTATTATGGCCACAAATTTGATTACTAACCACTGCATCACTGTGCCTCAAACAACAAAAGACGCATAACCGCAGACAAATTTCAGAAAACAACCACAAACTAGTAATGAATAAATAAAAAAAATCATTGTTCTCACAGAGTTCCAGTCTTTAGGTTACTGATTGACTGTGCCGTGCAGCATTTTTTGAAGCCATGCTGTATGCTGCTGGTACGACTTTTTTCTGTCTGTGCTCATGCATTGCACTTTTTTATTCCATCAAGAAGATAGAAATACCTTGAGAGAGAGAGAGAGAGAGAGAGGTTGGAAGCATACACTGATAGTGCGTTGCCACACCCAACACATGAGAAACCACCTGGATTGGGACCTTGTAAATAGTAATACATCTCTTGTTATGATTATTTCACAGGGTTACCATATGTTTTGTGACTCCGGTAAGAGGAGAGCTCCTTTAAGGTTTCTTTTGATTCTGTCTTCAGCCATGTGGCTAATTGTGCATGCATTCACTACTATTCACAATTAGCTATATGGCACAGCAGCATGTGAGTGAGCACACACAGATCAGCACTATATACTTGGCTCCTGTACTCATAATATCCCCATTGTGGTCAGCTACCTCTCAAACAAAAATACTGTGAGGTTTTTTTTTTTTACATAGAGGTAAATCCAACTAAAATATCAATCTTGTAGTGACATTGTGCATGACTGAAGCAGATCAGGATGTAAAACGTGACATGGAGTTTTTATAAAGGTTTTACCATTGGTTTCTTGGGAGCACATAAGCCCAATTGGTGCAAAGTTTTGTCAATCAAGTTCGATAATCGTTGAGTTATGGCTCTTTTTTCACTGGCTAAGTGTTTAAATGGCACATCATGAATACATTTCTTCATGTCAGATTACCTGCTATTGATCAGTCTTATCAAATGAGAGACAGAGAATCTGTATTCTGAAGGAAGGTCCTTTAGGTAGAACTGAATCACGAGAGATTCCAAATAGCTCAAATGTGGCTACGAGACAAGCATTCTAGCACTAGTATGACTTGCTTGGACACCGTCTAAGTGTCTTCTTTTTAAATGTTTTAGTGAAATTTGAAGCAAACAGTTCACACAAAAAAATAAGAGAAAAAAGCTGATAATAAATGCCAAAAAGGAGGAAAAAGTGAAACTTATTTGCTTGAAGGTTAAATATCTAGGTTACATTTTTTTAAGGTTTCTATATATTATCTCATTCACCACGTAATGTACATAACATAGATAGATAGATTGATAGATACATAATTTATTAATCCCAAGGGGAAATTCACATACTCCAGCAGAGGCATACTGGTAAAAAAAAATATAAAATTAAAGAGTGATAAAAATGCAGGTATAACAGACAATAACTTTGTATAATGTTAATGTTTACCCCCCAGGGTGGAATTGAAGAGTCGCATAGTGTGGGGGAGGAACGATCTCCGCGGTCTGTCAGTGGAGCAAGACTTACATACATACATACATAGTGGTAAGAAAACTTTATGCTCTTAATACCTACCTGTCTACTTCAATCTAAGGGCTATTCTACTGTCACACAGAGTTAACATCACTAACATTCCATTTACTATAACTTATAGTGGGTTAAACCCTTCCATTATCTATATTAAGCTACATTATATTCAAGTTTAAAAACTAGGCAAACTAAGGTAAATTTACCATTAACGTTAACTTAAAGTATCTGGCTCTTATACACAGTGCTCTTGGCCTGGCTGTAACTCTGCACTATAGCAGGACTCCCATTGCCAAGAGTGTGGCCGCAACAAAGGACTGAAGCGATCCCTTTTCCTTCAAAGGGTAACCTGGTGCTGGACTGAAAGAGTGAAAGACCGTCTGTATTATAGTTAGACGAGGGTGCCACAAGTCCAAACCTTGCAAAAGTGAAGCAAGGGGCACAAGCAAGAGAGGAAAAGTATGCAAAATCCACACGTTCGTCTTGCTAAAGACAGAAGTTGAATTACTAGATATAAATGGTATGATCTCAAAATTAGACCATTGTACGTAAAACTTTAGAGAAAACTGCAGTTCTACCCAGAATGTGCAGCCATAGTGAAAAGGGAGAAGAGCTCCTGATCAAAGAAAGAAAACTGTGCTGAACATCCTTCCACATGTCCCGGAGTAAGCTGACTAAGAGGGACTGGAACAAAGCATCTCCTACTCCTGGAGTCAACTAGTACCAAATAATAAGTACACCTACTTCGACTCTGAGAGCTATTGATTGTATCTCAGTAGTCAGTATAAAGGTAGCTACAGCATTCTGATTATTGGTGCTACTGTAACCGAACGTAATACTGTAACCTTTGCAAAGTATAATTTATTAGCTATTATAAGTTTCTCTTCTTAAACTTAGTAGGAAAGTTCAGGGCAGCATCTCTCTTTCACACACACAGACAAGTGCTGTGTGTGGCGAAAACCAGTGCCAGACTAGGTGTGAGAAATCAATGTCACAATTAAGGTGCAGATGCTACAAACTTAATAAATAGGTAAAGAACTTATCCACCTTGACTACATTAATTGAAAGATCTGAATTTAATTATTTGCGTAGGAGAGAAAAAGTTAAGCTAAGCTGAGAAATATAATTCATTAGTTACTATGTGCCTTTCTCTGTGGGAGAGAAAAAGTTCATCTAAGCTAGGGTTATTTATGTTTTGTGTTGCTATTGTCCTATGTTTCTATATCTACGAGGTGAGACACAAAGATAACCAGATTGATAAAAAAAAAATACAGTGTAGGGCCATTAAGCTGCGGTGATTGGGGTCCAAACTGCTTAACCGCGGCTTAGGTGGTCCGCGGCTTAAATATTTTTTGATAATGCATAAATTACAATAAATAATGAAAAAATAAATGTTTTTTGATCACAATCCTTTCTCACGTGTTGACCCGCGAGTCGCCATTTTGAAAGTAGCGCCGTAGTCTCATGATCGCGATATTGCGTGCTGCATATTAAATTGTGATTAACGGTCTTGAAATGAATAATAAATTATTATTTAAGAATAACAAAACATATCAAATACATTTAAAACATTTTATTTCACATCTTTTCATAAAAATTACTAAATATTTATTGTTAACATTGCATGGCACAATACAGTATTAAACTAGTAATTATTTGACATATAAACGAAATCACACGCAAGCACTTGTATTACCATCACACATTAATACATTAACAATGTTATAAGCATTTTAATAAAATTTTAATTTTTTTATTTCCAATATAAAATTAAACATACAGTAATATAATAGTTATTACACAATAACAAGTTACAAAAAGTCTTTATTTTTTAGTAAAATACGAGGTGATGTCAGCTTGCTTCTTGTTCCTAGAAGCTCTCATTTTGGCATCTCTTATGAGAGACTTCAGCTGTAGTGTCTTTACTTTATACCCCACACGCTTGTAGTACTCTAAGGCCACTTCAAGTCCTTTAACTGCATCATCAGCAGTTCTAGTTGGAGGTACTGGGACAGGATCTTCTTCTTCATCTTCATTGTGGTTTTCTTCAGCTAAAATGGAGGATGCTATTGGGACGTCATCATCTATGGTGGACCATGCTGCAAGGATTTCTTGTACTGGAACACTTGAGTGGACAACCGACATCAGCTTCTGTTCTGCCCCCCATACTTCTTCTGGACTGAATCTTAGGAAGTCTTTATCTTCATCTTCTCAAACAGTAGTGGGGTTCTCTGTGATGGGACCTCCAAGGGCTTTAGACCAACAATTTTGAATTGTTTCAGGCTTGATTGCTCCCCAGGCTGACTCAGACAAATACAGTGATTCTTTAATTCTTACCGTCTTCAGAAACATAGGGACACTCTTATCTTCTTCAACCATGGACTTTATCATCTCCCATCTATAATTGGCCTTGAACACAGAAATGATGCCTTGATCTAGGGGCTGAATCTTGGACATTGTATTGTATTGTATAATAAACAAAAATCTTGCCATCTCTGGACTTCAACGTCTCTGCAGGGGGGTGGGCTGGTCTGTTGTCTAGAAGTAGGCATGCTTGTGGTTCCATTCCCTTGCTTCTAAGGTGCCTATGGACATCAGGGATGAACTTCTGGTGAAACCACTTCTCAAAAATTGCTGCTGTCATCCAGGCATTCTTGCTGTGATCGTAGTCCAGTGGTAATGATTACATGTTGATGCTGTGGAAACATCTTGGGGATCCAAACTTGCCAATACAAAGAGGTATAAGTTTGTGATGACCCGTCCAGTTACAGCAAAATAACATTGTCACCCTGCCTTTGATCTGTTTATAACCTTCTTTGCTGGTCTTGTCTTTCTTCATGGCTAAAGTCCTATCAGGCAGTATTTTGTAGTAAAGGCCCGTTTCATCAGCGTTGTAAATCATCTCTTCTGTTAGCTGCTGTTCTTCTATGAATTGTTGAAATTTGGGAATGAACTCTTCTGCTGCTACAGTGTCTGCTGACTTAATCTCGCCATTGATCTTTACTTGTGAAATGCCGTGTCGCTGTTTCCACCTTTTCAACCAGCCACTTGAAACTGTAAACTCAGGATCTGCATCGGGACCATGAATTCCCTTGTATAATTTTTCTGCCTGAGCTTGGATGACTGGACCAGAAATAGGGATATCATTGTTTCTAGCCTCACAAAATGCATTAAAAGTTGCTTTGTCTAATTCTGGATCTTTTGCTGTTCTGGCTCTCTTGCGTCTTAAACCACCATCATCAAGCTCATCAAGCAAATGTTCTTAATTTGTTTTCATCTTTGATCCATCCGCGTAGTGTTGACTCAGGTACCCCTAACTCTCTGCTTACTTTAATGCGATTTTCGCCATTTCGTATTCTTTCGATGACATCCAGCTTTTGCTGAACATCATATGAAGCGTGTTTACGCTTATTACTCATGGTGTAAAAATTTTTAAAGCAAATATGATGTGCTCGCTATAGATTCAGAAACTGAAGTGATCTACGTTGGGTTTGTGACTCATATTTATACAATTTTAAGTTTTATCAGATTATCGAATTAAAAATAATACTTTAAATACGAGTTGATTTTTTGCGGATTTACCGCGGATTAACTTTGTAGCATTGTAAGGTGTGAATCGGTTACAATGGCGGCCTCCATAACGCTGACACTCAGCGTGGATAAAACAGATTAATATTTGAATTTCATTGTAAGTTATTTTATTGTTTATTGATAAAAGACTAATCTTCTATAAATACCTCTTTGAATTTATAAGCCAGCATTTAAATATTTAATCCGCGATAGTGCATAGCATGTCAATCACGGATATTCGAAATGCCAAAATGACAGCTGTCAACACATGTCTCGAGTGTTTGAGAGGCCATGTTTAGGTCCGTACGATCCATAGTGTCAAAAAATTGGGATCCAAGCTTTTTGTGTGGCTTAAGTGAATTTGCGGATTACTGGCCCGCGGCTTAATGGCCCTACACTGTATTTATTGATGAATCACAGCATTCTAAACATTGTCACCTTCTATATACTCTCCCTACTGATCTCAACACCGCTCCATACGTATCTTCCATTGATTGAAACCGTGCTGGAAGTCTTCTTGCTTGAGGCTCTTCAACAGGCTTGCCGTTTGTCATCACTTCATCCATTGAAGAAAAATGTGTTCCCTTCAGGTCACTTTTGATTTTCGGGAACAAGTAAAAATTTACAGGGAGCTAAATTGGGCGAATAGGGAGGATGATTGAGGACAGGAATGTATTTATTGGTCAAAAACTGCTTTATGGAAAAAGCATTGTGCACGGGTGCATAGTTTTGGTGAAGCACCCACCCACTTCTCGACCTAGGAGTTGAACATCTTCCATATTTTCTTGTCCTTCCTTGAAACGTTTGTGCCACTCAAAAACTTGTGTGAGTTAAAATGTTATCACTGTACACCGTTTTCATCATTTCCTAAGTTTCTGTGGCTGTTTTGTTCAATTTTGCAAGAAATTTGATGTTGAATCACGTTCAATTTTTTCACCCGAAATTATAGCGGCAACTTGTGTAGCGATTGTTTTGCAAATACTGACTGGCTATTCACAGTATATACAGTAATCCCTCCTCGATCGCGGGGGTTGCGTTCCAGAACCCCCCGCGATAGGTGAAAATCCGCGAAGTAGAAGCCATATGTTTGTATGGTTATTTTTATGTATTTTAAGCCCTTAGAAACTCTCCCACACTGTTTATAAATATTCTCCGCACAGTTATACAGTAAACCCTTGTTTATCGCGGTTAATCCGCTCCAGACAGATAAATGAATTTCCACGAAGTAGGATTCTTTATTTATAAATCTAATATGTTCGCAGTTAGAGCATTGAAAACCTGTTTATGACCTTCTAAATGCGTTTTTTAACATTATTAGAGCCTTCTAGACATGAAATAACACCCTTTAGTCAAAAGTTTAAACTGTGCTCCATGACAAGACAGATGGCAGTTCCGTCTCAAAATTTAAAAAAATGCAAACATATCTTCCTCATCAAAGGAGTGCGCGTCAGGAGCAGAGAATGTCAGAGACAGAGAGTAAAGTAAACAATCAAAAATCAATAGGGCTGTTGGGCTTTTATGTATGTGAAACTCCGCGATAAAGCAGCCGCAATGAAAGGATCAATGTGAAGGTAGTCTTTCAGCATTTTTTACAGGAGCGTCCGTATCTTCTAAGCAAACAGCCTCTGTGCAAACAGCTCCTCTGCTCACACCCCCTCGTCAGGAGCAGAGAATGTCAGAGAGTTAGAGAGATAGAGAAAGTAAACAATAAAAAATCAATACGTGCTGCTAGAGCTTTTAAGTTTGCGAAGCGCCGCACGGGAAGCATATCGGATATCATTGAGGAGTTTTATTTAATATGTAATTCGTGCTCTGATTGGGTAGCTTCTCAGCCACCCACCAATAGCGTCCCTTGTATGAAATCAACTGGGCAAACAAACTGAGGAAGCAGGTACCATAAATTAAAAGACCCATTGTCCGCAGAAATCCGCGAACCAGTGAAAAATCCGTGATATATATATTTAGATATGCTTACATTTAAAATCCGCGATGGAGTGAAGCCGCGAAAGTCGAAGCGCGATATAGCGAGTGATCACTGTACCTAGCCAGTCGACGGTTTGAGAGGGGATATAGTTCTATGATTCGAGTTCGCCTGACCTCCAGACGGTTTTGAAGGAAAGCCCCAAGCCCAGTCTGGTTATCTTTGTGTATCACCTCGTATATTCATATACAGGTAAAATTCCGCTACAACAAACTCCTGGGGACCTAAAAGATATTTCGTTGTAACGAAAATTTCATTGTAATGAGATTCAGCATTTGTTACTATAGTGCTTTCTTTAACTTGCACCCAGGCATTTGCAATCATTTCAATAGCTTCTTTCACGTTAATTTTAATCTCCTTCTCTCTACAAGTTATGCTGACAAGAATTTTTTTCAGCATTTCCTTGCAATAATACACTTTCAGGGTGCCCAATTCCAATGGCTAAAGCAATGTTGTGCAATTGGGTGGGAGGAATTTAACGCAAATATTATCTAAATGTGGAAGCATGTTGTGGGCAGCACAGTTATCAATCAGGAGCCGAATCATCCTTTTCTTCTTCATATTGTGAGGTTTATGAACTCTTTTGAGACCCCCCCACTCCCCACCCAACGGGAAAGACACGCTGAAGTGCGTCCCGAAGCGCGATTGCTGCAGTCTGTGGAAGATTGTTTGTCCATTGCCGGGGCAGGGCAAAAATAGGCTCATAGCACTGCAGTGAAGCGACACAGGCAAATCATTAAAGCCCCAAAACATGAGGCTGAGTTTCAGTACTTTAGCAAAACCAGCTTTATTCAGCTTGAAACAGGAACAGCACACTTATTTATTGTAGCATGATCTGCCACTCCGCTATACACAGACACAGAAGTCAGGCAGGGTCGTGGCCAGATCAGTGATCAAGTAATCCTGTTACCTGCATTTACAATGTTCCTTGCATCACCCATCAATATCTTTTCTGTTTGCTTTGGCGAAGAGACACTGCATAGCTTTGAGCCTGCTGTTGCCCCAGCAACAGATAAACAGTCTTCCATAGACGCGGAGATCAGACTTCGGGACGCTCTTCGGCGTGCTGTCTAGTTAGGGGAGATCCCAAGAGAGTTTAGAAATCTCACATTTTCTTGAATGAGTGCCGCATTAATAGGAATGTTTCTTGAACGAGCATCACTGAACCACATAAAAACTGCTTTTTCGACGTCTTCAAATGCAGCAGTTCACATATGTTTGCAACCCAAGATTTTTCTTCTTTTTTTGCTCAGTCTTTCAAGAAAGTTGAAAGCGTCAATGGCAAAATTCCAAATTCACTGGCAATGTCTTTTTTCTTTTTGTCGCAATTGAGAGCTGAAAAAATGTAAAGTTTGTTTTTGCTAATATGAACTATCGTTTTTTCGTGTCTGCTGTTTCTATTGGAGAGAGACAATAAGTTAAATCCCAATGGATGTTTTTCAAATGTTGACGAGCAATAAGCAAAAGGTATCACTGAAAACCGCAGGAAACAAAAAAGGCAACAAAAAAAAACAGTACGAGGAAAGTTTGAAGAAAAAAAAAATGACAGTGTTCCTGGTTAGGGATTGTTGTGCACAACTGAGCTCTGTGGATGATTCATTCAGGCATTTCAAGGTCTTTTGTGCACTTCGTTGTAATGAAAGTATCTGCTGAATGTACTTCATAGTAACAAGATTTCTATAGACTCGTGTCATATGGGGATACTGTCAGGACCATAAAAATACTTTGTTATCATGAAAATTTTGTTGTAAAGATATTCGTTGTAACGGAATTTTACCTGTATATCTATATTTACCTGCATATGTCAATCTTCTGTTATCCTTAAGTTATTTGTTAAAAAAATTTATGAAAAGGAGTTACATATTATATATCCTTAATCAAAAATGAAAATAAAAATGTCTTGCTGGAGTCAGAGCTCCTGTCCAAGTGCCCGTAACAATGCCTGTGGCACCTCTCAAAAGTCCATGTTTGCAGCTGAGCTGAGCTCTTTACAAAATTGTCACAAAGCAACCATTTTTTCAACAATGCACCAACTGAACTAAATGAAAAACTGACAGAATTATTTTTTGAAAAAAAAAAAGTCTAATAAAAGTAGTCACTGTCTCTTACCCTCTTCTGTCTCAAATTAAACACACAATCCTGGCTTTCTTCTAGCAAAGTGGGTAATATTTTTACAATTTCTCAAAATACAGAAATGTTACTAAATCATTATCACAAAAGCCAAGTTTTTATTCTAAGGGGAATCAAAAGCTGAACCTTCTAACTTAGTTAAATATTATGAATTCTGCTTTGCCTTTCATCTTTTTCCAAGAAAACTCTGCACTTCTGCTCCGCTTGACAAGACTTTCAGGCTTAGCCATTTACCTGAAATCTGTCAGCTGAAAATGTTAAAGCATCACCCATACACAACTAACAATGGTAAATTTTTGCACCTCCCATATACTGCCACACAATTTCATGTTAATTGCGTTTAAATTCAAATAATGCTTGAAAGTCCGTCCGTAACTAGTAAATAATACTTCTCATTTGTGTTGGTTTTGTCAGTAACTATAATTAAATTAATTATAATTATGTAATATACAGTGTGTAAAGCTTCTGAGTTTTGTCTACCTGGATTATTTTGGACTATACTCATGTGTTTTTGTCATTATTTATATTTTTAGCATCATTCAGTGGATATAATTTTGTACTCTGTGTTTTGGATGATCCTGCCATTTTGTGACGTGGATGCGGCCTTACAGTTCACAGTGGCTATAACTGTTGCCAGGCTTGTGAATTGTTTCTGTTATACCTGATGGTACAGGCAAGCTCATAAGGAGGCTAGGAGAAGAAACAAAGTCATTATGCCAATGTAAAGTCTAAACCCAAAGCAGTCTTATCTTTCACCTCAATCCAAACATTAAACAAAAATTGTGATTGGAAAAACAATGACCAGAGTTCTGTTATTTAAGGTCTTTGCCCACAGTCTCTGATAATCAGGAAGTGAGTGGTGCCAACCTTTATACTGTTGATGACATCACAAGTCGTAACCTCCAGTCATCCCAAGTTGGCAATCACCCTAACAACATCCTTCCAAGAACCGACAAAATGGTGGCCCCCATGAAAAATAAAATGGCGTCAGAAAAGAGGCAAAATATTTAGAACTCAAAAACTTTGAATTCACACATGAAATTGATTCAGCAGCTCAAAGCAACTGTAATTGCACATTTAAAAATCCCGCTATGTCTTGAAAAATGTGGAAAGATTTCAAACAAAAACAATTTATAACAGTGTCATCATGTTCTGCTACTTTAAAAAAAAATCCTAGCTTTTGCCTTGAAGACTGTTTTTGGATGAATATTTGCATTTTTTTCTAGTGAGAAAGTGAAAGAACATTAGACCGGGGATTAGACTATTTTTGATTTTTGGATCATGTTTTTTGTTTTGATGCTTGTATCATTGTTTTTTGGTAATCAGTACTCTACCTGTTCTTTTCTCTTTAATTTTTGCCTGTTTTTCTGCTGGTTTCATTTCCTGTTCAACTTGATTTTTTTCTGGACAGTCACCTCTGTTACTTGTCCACACACTTCAAACTTCAGTATATACTTACTTCAGTATAAAACCACAAAGCAGCATAAACACTGTTTCAGCAATATAAAGAACAAAGTCCAGTAAGTATGACATTCAGCTGTCATGGGCAGAAGTCAGATTATCAGTGTGTTTTAGCTGTTTATAACACATGTGCTGTACGGCAGTTTCAGAAATTGCTGGAATGACCTTGGATGCTACTGTGTTGCCTCCTTAAGGTAGAAGGAAAAATGTTTGTCTATGGAGTAGTTGATGACTTTCTATAAGACACAAAATCATTCAGGGCAGTGTTTCAAATAGCTGTCTTCAATGTATGATAAATCAGATGTTTCACTTTTAAGATTTTCTTTCAGACCTATCTGGTTGTGTTACTATAACTCAAAGTTATTACCCCAGTACGGTCATTTTTGTTGCAATGACAAAAATTAAAGAATATCTGACATCTTAGTCCACATCTTAGTCCACATTTTTCCAAAATGTAAAGGCACTCATGTTTTTTGTTTGCCCTTATAGTTTACACTCCAAGCCAAGTCTTTGTTAACTCAGAAGATCAAAGGTAGTAAAGAATTGCTGTTGTTGATCCATCAATATTAGGACTAAAGGCTGTAACTCTCATTTCATCTCCTGAAATTCAAAATGTGTTTTTTTTTTTATCTTAGTGATATTCTTGTCAGGACACTAATTTTTCAGTGCTGCTAACTCATTTCTATCTGCAGTTTCATTTTTTTTTGTTTAACCCAGTTACTGTAATGATGATGGGATTGTTATTATTGGAATCAATGGGTCCTGCGGGGAATGTTGAAAAGAGAATTTTGTGCAGAATGTTTTTTTTTTTATCTTTTACTATATTGACCCAAGAAAAACTATTTACATATTTACTCCCTCCAAGTGTGTGAGTGTACCAAATGTAAAGCTAAGAAGCTTTTACAGATAAGACCTGTGTCACCCTTCTATATGATTACTTGGTATATATGGTATATAACAGATCTTCAGCTTCACTGGTATAAGTAATATTCTCTATATTTGTATATTGTAGTTGGCACATTGGGTGGATAGAAAGCCATCCCAGCCAAGAGAGAGAAGAATGTCATATCCGAAAAAGGCTCCCCAAATAGACGGATGGATCAAGGTAATGTTTTTTTAAAGAGGAAAGTAATACATTTCAACATCTGTTTCAAAAGATGTTGCACCCTCTCACCTTAATGTGTCTGTTTTCTCCCTATAAGAATAACATGTACAATGAGTTGAGATGTCAGTGTTGAGATTATCCCCAGCTCTTCTCATTATATGGTGTTGGGGAAATTCACTTTACAGAACTAGATTGGTACTGAATCACGGTGAGACTGTTTTGATGCAGGTAAGGTATGTTTAATATGGACTATCCAGCAATTTTTATATATAACACGCTACCATGACTGTTTGTTTGTCTGTCCAGGATTTTAAATCACCTGTAGTTTGCAAACCGTTTGACCTGAAATTTGGTACACATATACTACGTGACGTCTACTATCCGCTTTCAGAGTGATGATTGACCTTAAAGGTTATTCTTCTTTTTCTTTTTATTTTATTGTAGAATCAACTCTCGGCAGCAGCCAGCAGGGTGGCAGTGCATACTTGCGCCGCTCTCATTCCCTTCGCCATCACTTCCCCCACCTCTTCAGATCTTAAATCATTCTTGAGGCAGATTGAAGACTTCAGTGCCAGCTTAAGTGACAAATTAAAGAAAACGTACTAAGTAATTGGAACACAAACACTGACCTAATCAGTTTTAACATGAAAAGATGCCAACGAAAGAAGAGAAGAAGCGGGCTGCTAGGGTGGAGAAAAGAAGAGCAGCTCAGGAAGCAGCAAGCGCATCAACCTCTGAGCAAACGAATGCTAAACGTACAGAGAAAAAGTATGAAAACTAGGAATGCTCAAGTCAAGTGTATTCACTGCACATTATCGTTACTGGTATAGAATAAAAGAGCAAAGACTTTTATCAAAGAGATCTAATTCTGGAATACCAAGAAATGAGATGTGGGAACTAGAACTCAAGCTGAAGCAACGATTTACTTTCTGCTGGTGCTCTTCCATTTGTTCTAATAAGGATTAAGCGGTAATGAGAGAGTCTGTTGTTACCATTAGACAGTATTATGACCCTCACAGTTTAAAAATGTATGGATGAATACGTCACTCCTCAAACCATAGCTTTTCCACACTCACTTAATCCTATTATAATGGTGTGATGGGGTGACTTAAGCCTGTGCCAGTAGCCTGGGCACAAGACAATAATCAGTCTCAATTTAATTTAGAATTACCATTAATGTGTACAAATTTGGAAGGTGGTATTAAAACTTGATTATCTGGAGATAAACCTTCGTAGGCACAGGGAGGATGCACAAACACTATTTATGCAATGATCAGGTGAAGATTTGAACCCTTTTTTTTGGAGCTATGAGGTATGCAGAGAGAACTACTATACCAGTGTACTATACACACACACACAAAAATGATTTCATCAATATTTTATAAATGTCCTTATTTTGAAGTCTCAATGTTACAATATCTCTTCATTTCTGAAGGCAAAATAAAAGTGGATTATGCAGCAAACAAAATTCTTACTTTAATGACAAATGTGATGAAAAAGACTAGGAAAGCAAAAAGAACAGCAGAGAGACAATAAAATATGCTTGCAGGGAGAACTTGGTCGTCTGCATTAAACCGATAAGGTTCCATAACAGCAGATAAAGCATTTTATTTCTGACCAAAAGGTTTTGCCCTTAGGGAACTCCTGCATAAAGTGCAAATTTAGAGGAGAGCAGAGAGCAACTAGAAATGCATTGGCATGAAAAGTCAGGTCACTGCACTTGATCATGACTGAGAGCATTCAAAAAGGAATTGGATCAATTTCTATTGATTAATGGTGCACAACATGGAGAGCAAACCAATTCGGCTGCAGTTCCTGCTGTCAGTAACCTTTATTAGGGGTTTCCTCCCACTTACTCCTGGCTCTTTCTGTCCCTCTTTGTCTTTCTTCTTCCTTGGTTAAAAATTAATAGCATCAACACTCTTTATAGCTTGTAGGTATGCACAATGTCAAAGAAAAAGAACTAATTCTCTTGACACAGGGGTATTCATTATTTGTGTTCTCGGGTTTTCTAAAATGCAAGGGCTACAGGAATAATAAATTCAGCAAGGATGTAAGAATGTCTTCAAACTGTTACTATGAGGCAATTTACTTTTGTGGAATATCTTTCTGGAAAGGCCAGTTAATCTTTATTTCATGCTAGCAGAAGTACATAGCTCTGCTCAGAATAAATATACATTTAAAAAAGGAGACTTTTGTAATATCAAGTCTGTGGGTGTCATAAAGGAGCACACATTGTAAAACTATGTTTACGCATTATTATTTATTTTGTTTTGTTTGATTTTGTACAGGCAAAATGTTAAAAGAAAAAAATAAAAGGAGGCACAAACAGTGCCAGAAATATTTACATATCCGAAATCCACTGAGTGACTGACCCTGACTGAAACAGATAGATTGACTTAAATATTCTACTGCAGCTTTCAAAAAGCTCTCCTTTTTTCCACAGGCTTAGTGTTTATGCTAACAAACTATCGATGCTGTTGATACTAACAGGTATAATGGAAGTTGAATGTCTGAAACTGCTACACTTGCGGCTACTCAATTTAAGAAATAAAAACAATTTTTCATTGGAAATCATGATTTAAAAGACATATAAATGATCTTTTTATTCCTTTTAAAAATAAATGTTTTGACTGGACTACTATGACTTCTTCTATAGGGTAGTACTTATGTGAGGAGAATAAAATGGAATTGGATTCCTCTGACATTCTTTTTCTTTCCTATCCAGTGTGCACTACTGTTTAACAATGGCTGGTTGACGCTCTTCAGGGCATAAGGCTACAGACACTCTCTTATATTTTTGTCAGTAACGTTCTCGTGATTAGTGAAACACGCAGACCTGCAGTTGCACGCATTTCCCTATCTTTGTAGTTGCTGCATTCTGCATCCCACGCTTGACACTCATCAGATGGTGCTGCTCTTCTTCTTTTTCCTGTTATGGTGTTCTTCATGATGTCAGCAGAGTCTGCAATTTGTTTGATGCTGAGCAAATCTTGCTGGTGTCCTTTTTGTTTCTGCCATCTCACCTGGTTTTGCAGTCACTTTGCCATAATAAATGTACATGCATAGCTTAGTTTGCCAAGGTTGCTACTACCTGAAAATGGATCTCCAGTTGCATGTATTTCTCTGTCTTTGTAGTTCATGCACCCCACACTTGGTACTTATCAGGTAATGCTGCTCTTCTTCTTTTCTCTATTATTCTGTTGTTCATTGTGTCATTGGCTTGTGTGATTTGTTTGACAATGAGCAGATGTTGCTGGTGTTGTTTTTCTCCCCACCATGTCAGTTAGGATGCTTTCCCACCTGAGGGACTTTTTCAGGAACTAGAAACTTTAAAGAAACTCAGGATCTTTGGTAGCATTTTCAATGCAGGCCTTTAAAGTTCCTGGTACTTTTTTTTTAGGTCCTACTTTTCGATGAACCAGAAAGTATCGTGGGGCTGATTGGGTATTGAATTGTGCTGATTGGTTGACCACAAGTACTGGTGTCAACTTATAAAATCTGTTAGTAGTTTGGTCTTTGAAATGTTGTCAGTAAAGATGGAACACTATGCTTCACAATGCTGCATTCTTCATAGCCATCTCCCTGGTGTAAAGCAATAGGGTGGTGGCCCCCTGTGAACCCAGAATCCCCAATCACTTTACACTGTGCACTGCATCATTCTTCATAGCTGTCTCCCTGGGGTGTGCTTCCCCATGCTTTGCATCAAACCAATAATCTCACCCATGAAGTCACAATTGCTTTGAGGTAATAAGGTGGAGTGTTCCTCCCCGAACTCCCAATTGTGGTGCACTTTGCACCTCAGTACTCTTCATAGCCACCACACCGGTGTATCATATTATACACCACACTGGAGCAATAATCTCCACTGTGATGTTGCAATTGCTTCGAAGCAATTAGGTGGAGCAGTCCCCTATGAACTTCAAAATGCGGTGAGCTTTGCAACACATCATTCTTTATAGCTGTCTCCCTTGTGCAACATGCCATACACTGCATCAAAACAATAATGTCCCAAGTAAAGTCACAATCGGTTCTAAGCAATAAAGTGGGGGTGCATGCCACATATTTTGCGTAAAGGTTATATTTCCTGTTATGTTGCTGGAAAACAACACACAAAAGTGGGCAGGGACCACAAATGGCTCAGGACCTACACATCATGCACATCAGCTTTTAGGGATTATTGTCATATTTTTACAGGTATTTATGTATTATTTGTTTTTTTGAGTTATAATGGGTTTTATTTTAATGTGTTTTCTGTGCACTGTTTAGTTTCATTGTATCTCTGCTTGTTCTGCTATGTTCTGTGTTATTTATGGGAGCTTCCTCAAGAGACAGGTCCACCTGCCTAATACTATCAAGCCAATGACCTCAACATTATAAAGGCTGAGAAAAAAAAAACAGTCCCTTATGGTTCATTTGAATGCACTTGCCAGTTTTGTTGAGTTCTATTGGTATTTATTATTGGATCTACTAGATGTTCAGATACTGCTCTGCTTTTCTACTCCTCTTATGGATTTGTGTTTTGGGGAATTATTTGCCTTGGATTGCCTTGTTTTTTCAGAAAACTCTTACTTTGCATTTTGTACTCTTTAGGAGCTTCACTGTTTAAGAATATTTTTGATTAATAAATCTTTTATTTATTGTTATTCTATTTATGCATTTGTTTCCATGGTGTTAAACAAGCCAAAGGTTAATGTTTTTGCTATAGTGTTTGGAACTTTATGATTACTTCTAAGTTTATGACAGTTATGTTGACATAATATTTTCATCATCTACACAATATGCAAACGCTATTAAAAAGGTAAATAAAATGTTAGGTTATGTAGGAAAAATTGTTGCATATAAATTGAGTAATATTATGCTCAGACTATATAATGCCAGCACTGAGACTGTATCTGGAGTGTTGTGTGCAATTCAGGTCAATACACTATAAGAAAGACGTAGCAGCACTTGAAGCTGTGCAGAAAGACACAGCAACACTTGAAGATGTGCTGTGGAGAGCAACCAAGTTCATCCCAAGACTTACTGTAAGGATATATCCTATTAAGATAGACTCGGAAAATGAAACCTGTTTACCCTTGAGTAGAGGAGACAGCCTAGAAAAAAAATTCTCAAAGCCATTGATAAATTAGACTCAGAAAAAGTCTTTAAACTAGATGACAAATTATGTATTCGGGGACAACAGGGGAAAATAATGGGGAAGTGTATTTAGGATTAAAGCCAGAAAACACATATTTATTCAAACAGCTGTGGGAATCTGGAGCCAACTGCTGAGTCATGTATTTGAAGCAGAAACATTGAAAACTTTTAAGACGTATCTGGATGAGATATTGAGACAGCTTAGCTATTAGCTAACCAAAGGTAGCTGATGGACTGAATGGTCTTATAGTTATCTACTCACCTGGGGCCTCATGCATAAAGCCGTGCATAGAATTCACACTAAAACATGACATACGGACAAAAGCGGAAATGTGCGTACGCACAAAAAAATCCAGATGCATAAATCTGTGTGAACACCAACTTCCACGTTCTTCCACTCCATAAATCCCGGTCAGCGTGAAAAGTAACGCACGTGCACACCCCTGCTGCCACTCCCAAACTCCTCCCAGAATTACGCCTCTATGAAAATGCAAATCAATATAGATAGCCCTTAAGCTCAGCATTCTGTGAAAAGGCAATGGCAAAAGCACGGGGGAAAAGAGAACAATTTCAGCAAATACCAAGTGGAGGCAAGGAAAAAATACTATTTGTTGGTTTAAACAGTGGTATAAACAACAAAAGGAAGTTGATTGAGTGACATAGAGTGTCTGAGAAACTCGAAAGCTCAAGTTCACAAAGTCGCACAGTGCCTGAAATAAAAAAGAAGTTGTCAGATATCAAAGTCGCAGTGAAAAGGCGAGTCGTAGCCCGCCGTCTGAGTGTCATATGAAAGCTTATAAGGGTACAGAGAAAAGGAAAAGAAATAGGGACACAATGAAAAAAAGCTTGAAATGTCAACTTTAATCTTGAAATTTCCACTAATCGCGTAATTTATTTTGTCATTAGAATAGAACATCATAAACTTCATCTTTAAATCATTTAATTTACTAGTTTCTTAAATACCATTGTAACTAAAGTAGCACGTTAAATGCTTAGTTTTTCTATGTGTGTGAATCACTACGTGCTTCTTAAACATGCTTTTTCTTTCTCCAAAAGGACACAGAATCCATTACATTTGTGATATTACATGTCTCTGAATAATTAAAATACTGAGATGTATACTTGATATCATTTTCATGATGATAGGAGTTAAAGCATGTTATTAAACATGGGAACACGGTGATGCAGTGATAGTGACGAGATGGTGCCTCGTCCAGAGATTGTTCCTGCCTCTCGCAAGATGCTTGCTGCGCTGTGCGTGACCTTTGATGAAATAATTTATTTCAGCAGTGCTGTCTTTTTCATACATACTAATCTCCAATTCCTTGTAGTGTAGTGGGTCCAAGCTCAAGTCAAAAAGGCCACTTTTTAAATAAATAGTCGACGTACTTGCGGCTTAGATAGGGGGCATGGTAGTGTGGCCAGAGCGGTTCCCGGGTGATTCGTGATGCGGACGGTCCTCGCTTAAGTGCACAGGTGAGGAGTCATCCGCATCCATAATTGTTGCCGGGAGCTGCTGATTGCCACACCTGATCCACGTCCCTGGATCATATAATAGAAGCGCCAGGCGGATGAGGGTGGGGAAAAAAAAAAGAACGTGAAGGGAGGTTAAGGGTGAAGAAGACAGGAAGCAGGATGGAGAAAGCTGGTGAGGGATAACAAATGAGCGAGTGAACGAGCAAGCGCAGGCTCGCGCTGATTGCAGGCAGCTGGGAGAGGCGAGCCCGAGTGGGGTGTTTGGCTGGCACCCATGGACCGACGGTAGTGGTCGCTCCTGCTGAGCGCTTGTTTAGAGCAAGAGTGACCAGGAGAAAGTTGGCTTGCCGCAGCGAAGGCAGCAGGAGTTGGTGACTTGGGAAGTGGAAGCCCCATTGTGAGCGTCTTGGTTGCCCAAGTCTTGGTCTAGGTGAGCAGAATTGGAGCCAGGGATTGGAAAGGCCACCATACCAGTACAGTGAAGAAGGTCAGCTGTATGTAGGGTGACTCCCCTGGTGCATAGCCTGGATGGGAGAAGCAGGGGAGTCACCAGGTTTTGTTTTAAAAGACTGCTTCCAGCCATTGTTCTAACCTCGGTTTTAAAAGGATTTTTTTCTATTGGATTTTAACCTCCACAGTTTCACCTATTTTTATTGGATTATTTATTTAAAGATTTTTGAAGAACTGCACTATTTATTTGAACACTGTTTTGATTTGTCGAATTTTAAAATAAAAGCACTTTGCACTTTTTGCACCATACCCTTTCTTTGTTGTGCCTCACTGTCCAGCTCATCAGTGACATTACTGACGGTGTCGGGTTTGAGAGCTCCCAGAAGCTGGATGGAAGTATGGAGCAGAACCCGCATCGTCACATTCCCGTCCTTCCTTTTCTTTCTCCAAGTAACCAATCACCACACAGTCAGCTCTGTATTAGATGTTAAACCATTTGTAAGCTTGGAACGCTGATTCTTCAAAACTTTTAAGGAACATTGAAATATCTTTGTAGTACATGTGTAATTATTCTATCCATCAATCCTTCCAGTGTCGCAACAGCCTCAGCAAGAATACAGTGCGAGGCAGGAACAATCCCTGAACTAGCTAACGCTGCGACCGTGTCCTCACATGTTTAATTATTAACAATATAGATTATTTAAATGATGTTAACATTTTATCTGTATAATGTAATAAACATATTTTGCTGCATTTCATCTTAAAAATGATATTGTCATCATATGTAAATACGCACTTTATAAAGTGGCTCAGGTTGAGCAATATTATAACTGTATCACAAGTTTTCAGTGAGGTAATTGTACTAATGAGTACAAACAGTTCTACAAGGAGCACTTGATGGACTTATTGAGTGCGTTTATAGTTCTTGGGAAGAAACTGTTTCTGAACCACGATGTCCCTACAGGAAAGGCTCTGAAGCGTTTGCCGTATGGGAGGAGCTCAATAGACTGTGCATGGCTGAGGCAGCGTGTGTTTGATGCTGTATACCGATAATTCTCTTTCCAATCAGCTGCTGTAGAGCTGTGATTCCACACTTAGATACAGTGGGATAAATACTCTGAGTATTGCATTGAGAGGAACAATGCTAAAGCAGGTATGGTATTTGGAATAGTTTGGCCATTCTGTGGACCATTATATTGTTACAGGTTAATTACAATCAGATGCCTTAAACTAATAAACAATATACAGTTAGTGTCATATGATAAAGCCGCGTCAGGGATGTGGATCTAAAAAAGAAAAGGAAACCACACTTGAACAAAAGCACTGCTTTGACGCTGGGTGCCGCCAGTTTGCAAAACCGAGCGGAGAACTTGCGTACGCCAAGCATTTAGCTGCCATGAAAATGTGTGTGGCTTTATGCCAAGTTTAGGTTTTATTCATTGCGATTTGAGCATGGAAACATTGCGATTTGTGCGTACGCACCGTTTATGCATGAGGCCCCGGAGTGGTGGAAGTGAGACGGGGCCTTCTAGAACAGCCAGGGTGGAAGGCCAGAATTCCCACATGCCTGCCCAGAGAGGGTGCACCCAAAGACACTTTGAGGTCAATTCTAATGATTGGTGTTGGCCTACTCCGTTCCAAAGTATGTTTAGCATCAAAAGCTCAATAATATACAGTAAATAATATTCATAAAATTAAGTCCAAGTTCCAACTGAGGGAGGATGACAATAAACCTCTGGCTTTTGGATGAAATGGCAAATAAAGAGTCTTTATAGATACAGATTTATTACAAAAACAGGTTTATAAAGAAAAAAAAGAAAAATTCAAAATAGCCAAACAAGAGGAAAAAAGTTTCCTAAAAGGCAATTCACAGTAGCCAAGTCTCAATAAATTAAACAGAAGGCAATATCCTTAAACAAACTAAAAAATGTCAAAAAGCCAGAAAATTCAATGAGATATAGTAAACATGAACAGGAGAGCTCACCAACACTCAGCAATGGAAAATAAGGGACTGCAATTGCCATGAGCCTTTAAATGGAGATTGATGATTGACAGGTGGCCCCACCTCTTGGGGAATACTCCGTAAAGTACAAGGTACATAGCAGAACAAGCATTCACATATAGAAACACAAACAATTAACAAAATTGATAAAAAACACATCATTATACAAATAATAAATATAAATAACAACATTAACATAAAAGCTTATAACCTCCAAACATAAACGAAAAGGACATCACAAAGGATTTAAACATAATCCTGGTAGTGACTCTGGCTTAAATATAACAATGTCAAATTACTTATGCTTTCATGTAAAGCTCCACAATTTAAATACTCTGTTTCAAGAAAAACTCATTGTGTGTGTTGTGTACTTATAATGTAGATTATGCCTTAAACTAAAATACAGTTTTAAGGCTGTAGAGTATCTGAACACATTGCTGGTAATGTTCATTTTTTACATTAGCTGTGTCATCTGCAGACTTAGTGTGAAGAACTCCAGCAGGTTAAAAGAGTTGTTGCAGTGCTCTGGGAATTCTTTGACATTTTTGTTTCTTTAAAGTTTAATTTCATTGATTATTTCCACGCTTTGGTTTGTCACTGCCTCTATGGCATTGTGTTTTCTTCCAAGGGCATTTGTACATCAATCTGATCAGCGAGGACAATGAGACAGCCTACAGGGAGGAGGTCAGACTCCTGTCAGAATGGTGTCAGGGCAACAGCCTCACCCTCAACGTTAGCAAAACTAAGGAAATAATTGTGGATTTCCGCAAACAGGTAACAGAGCACAGCCCCTTCTACATCGGAGGTGAGGCTGTGGAGCAAGTCAGCAGCTTTTAGTTCCTCGGAGAAACCCTCACTGATGACCTTAAATGGCCAAGTCACACTGCGGCAGTAGTCAAGAAAGCCCAACAACGCCTCTACTTCCTCAGGAGACTGAGTAAAGCCCGCATGTCCCCCACAACCCTGTGCAGATTCTACAGGTGTACTGTGGAGTCCATCCTGACAGGATGCATCACATCCTGGTACAGCAACTGCTCAGTTCAGGACTGCAGAGATCTGAAGCGTGTGGTGAACACAGCACAGCAGATCATGGGCACACAGTTCCCTGTGATCCACGACATTCACACTACACACTGTCTCAGGAAAGTGAACTGTATCAGGCGGGACTCCAGCTACCCTGCACTGTCACTTTTCACCCTCCTCCCATCGGAGAATCGACTAAAGTCCATTCGGATGCTCACCTCCAGGTTCAGGAACAGTTTCTACCCAACTGCAATCAGACTCATGAACAATCAGTAACCTTGTGTCACCTCCACTGCTACCTGTACATATACTTCTGCCACTGTTCTATTTATTCCTAAGATTCTGGTTTTATTTATTTACTTATTATATTCATTTATTTATTTATTGTGTGTGGGGTTTTTTTTGTCTATGTTCACTGTCTTCAGGGGCACATGCAAGCAAGTATTTCATCGTACATGGTACTTGTACACATGACAATAAAGAATTGAAATTGAAATTGAAACCAGATGCTACCTGTTAAAGAGTCAGGGATTGCAGTACAGCATATAAAGGGTGGTCCAGATCTAATTATGCAATTTTCATTACGCTATAACTTATTAAGTTTATTACATAGAAAATCACCCGAAAAGTCCCGGACCATTGAGAAGTGGGCGAACTGACAACATAAAGAATCGTCTTTGCGCCGAACTGGAATCGCCCCCGCATAAATCAAAGTCATCCAGACGATCTGGATCTACATAATTAGATCTGGACTACCCTGTACTGTATATGTGTTTAATTTACCTAAAAAAGTCTATCTCCACAAATAACTAAAACCAAAAGATTTTTTTGTTTAATAATTGTAGGTTCAACATTGAAGGGTGCTTTTTTAGGTTCAGTTCTTTTAACAAAAGTTTGATCATTCCTTGTTTCAAATTGACCAACTACTACATGTTTTTAAATTTCTGCCTAAGCAGCTACCAGATTTAATTTCAATGAGGTATCATTGGAATGGAATGAAACAAGTAATTTAACACAGAGATACTCGCCATAGTATTCTCTATTAATTGTGGAAAACATTGAAGTTGATATGAGCTATCTTTCCTAGCCTGTATTTCTAGTATTTGGTCAATGGGATGCCCTTAACAATTCTGGGCAATTTGGGCACCAATGCATTAACAGATCTGTCTATAGTAAACATTCAAAGGCAAAGAAATTCATATTTTCAAAACGCGTTTCCTGATTTAGTGTATTTATTTTATGGTTTATGGTGTTCAATTATTTTGAAAATACTGTGTTTTAAAATTTAATGTGCAACATAATTACTTCAACATTAAAATAATTTTAATTTTTGCTGATCATTCAAAGTGTTTTCAGTATGTTACTGGCTAAAGTCTAAGAGTATTAAAATTAAAAATATCTAAATCATGCCCAATAATTATGCACATACCCTGTATATGATCAACACACCATCTCAGCAGTTTCTTGAATTATGTAAAACACGCACACAGAGCTATCACTACAGCACAACTATAATTTGTATCTGGCAGTTGTCACGTTTATGACCACACTTATTTATTGGAGGGGCTGTTGGAATTGATTTGCTTGTTTTTTCCAAGAGTGCAGGCTACCAGATGTGAGTAAGAAATACATTTGAATTTTATTATATATTTTTTTTAAAGCTTAATGGCAATATAAGTATTCACCAATTACCTTTTCTCTTCTTTACAGTAAATAATACTATGATGAGTATCCTCTTAGTGCAATGTCTTATTTTGCTCATCTTGTGAAAATAATGAAGTTTAGGATACCCGTTTGATTCAAACGGAACTTTTTATACTGCATACTCAATATACATTTTAGGTGCTGCTGCTCATGCATTCATCTGAATCATATTGACTTAGAAAATGATGGCATATAAACTCCTGAACCCCAGTACCTTAAAACGTGCTATTTTACCTATGAATATTAACACAGAGAATAACCTATTTAGTCTGTGTTCTTTTCAGTGTACACAATGACCATAAAATAAAGCTAATAAAATAAGATTTATGCTGGACTAAATCTTGCAATAGTAACTTAGAAATGGCACAGGTGTGAAGCTGAATTTTAATAAGCAAATATCAAATAAGCATTTTTAAGGAAAATATGTTACAAAAATGATCTAACAAGCAAACTAGCATCAGCATTCATTTTTTGAACTATCTCCAATATATTTTGGTTATCAATTACTGGAACAAAATGATGAATATATATTAAAGTTTAAAAATATATTAAATCCTGAAATACGCCATAATAAAGCAACAGAAAAAAGCTAAATGAGCCTTTTTGTTCTATTTAAATCCCATTATGAATATGCAGCTTTTAGCTACAATGACAAAAATATATACAATTTGAAACATCAGCTGTTAATGATTCCACACGCATCCGTGTTGTCCTTTCATCTCTCCAAATGGAAGAAAAACAGTGTCTCAATTTATTCATTTATCATACTTACTTAGTCATAGAATTTCAGAGAACAGCAGTTTAATCCATGTGCATGACAAGGATACAAGCTTGGATGGAGAGCAGGTCACTGTCATGCTCATTTCCCCCTCATTCATAAAAGGTGCACTTAGAGTATACAATACCTGTTTCTTTTGGACATGAGCAAGAAACCAGAGAACCAAGAAAATCCCCACCTGGACACACACACACACACACACACAGTGATAAGCCTGGGATTTATTTATTGATTTATTTGCTTATTTTTAAATTATTATTTTGTTTAAACAACAAATAGTGAAGAAAAGCAAATACAATAATGTCACAAAATAATCGATGAAACTCAACAGTCTACTGTCACTTGACACAGAGCACTGTGCCACAATAGAGCCCCATCTAATGAAAAAACCCTCAAAAATTAAAAGGATCAGAACAGACCTGGCATAGTTAACTTTACAACAGTGCTGTAGTCAAGTCCAAAAAAAGTCCAACACCACAACTAGTTGAGATCGAGTCAAGACCATGTCTAAAAGGGGGTTGAGACCAGGCCCAAAACAAAGCATTAACAAGAGAATAACTAGTTCCTGCACAGATTTGTTAATTCTCTGATGGAGCAATCAAGACTCTGCTATACAGAACCCCTGCACATTCATGTTAGACAATGGATTAAAGCATGGAAAGGAATCTCACTAGTTGCTGAGTGAGACCTTACACAACAAATCACTGAAATATAGTAGTGGACATGTAACTCTAATCCCAAGCAAAAAGCATAATCATTCTGCAAATTACAGAAATGTTTTTAACGATGATTTTTATTTAGCTTGACGTAGGAGACCTATGTTTTTTTAGTAATCATTTTGAACTCTTATTTAATAAAAAACATATTAGTTTAGATTAGATTAACTTTATTAATCCAGAAGGGAAATTGAGATACGTGCAGCAGCAGACAATTCATTTATCAAGAAAGGTAAACTAATAATAACACAGATACTAGGATTTGTATATTTGTAAGTTAACAAAATATATTATTAAAAAAATATCGTTGGTAAATTGCACAGAAGAGAAAAGCAAAAACTCCATTTAAGACCATTCTTGAAAAAAATACATTTGAAACAGTCAAGGACACAATTCTACTAAACTAGGCCAGTTGACCGCCCTCTCGCCTATCTGGGCAGAATCCTTTTTAATACTTGTTGTAAATTATAGTTGGGCTTATTTCAAGACACAGACACTGATTATGGCTTTGTTATTTTTAAAGCTAGTACTGATGGCTAGTAATACAGACTATGACACTTCATTCAAGAGGCTGAGTTCATATGCTGGAACGGTCAGAGCTTTCATCAGTCCTCTTGCTGGATTAAAATTTTAAAACTATTTAAAAACTGTGTTAATAAACTGAACCTAATTCAGTGAATATGAAGCTGTTTATCAAATATCACTTTGAAGGTAGAGTTACTGGTACTGGTTAACACTGCTTTGAATCCTGACTCGGTCACTGTCTGTATACTTTGCATGTTTTCCTTATCACTGCATAAGGTTTTTTATCAATACAATGGGCTAGTGTGAGTGGATGTGGGTTATACATGAATGTGCCCTGAGGTAAAGGCTCCTCTTTAAAAATGGGTTTGTGAAATGACAATAGATATAGATTTTGTGAATTGTTTTAACCACCCTATGAAAGATGGACATAGCAGCACTACAGCAAGACCATGGCAGAATTTTCTTGTGGGGCCAGGCATGATTTTCATGAATAAACATATTGAAGCAAATCGCTAAAGATTTGGTAGTGGATAGTGGCAAAATCCTCTGTCAAAAAGGCTACACCCATAGGGATTAATAGAGCTCAATCTTTTAGCTTAAGTTTAGGATTTAAAAATGACATAGTAAGTGTTTAAAATTATAAAGGAAAGCAAGAGTGGAAGATACTAGCTATTACTTTAAAATCAGTTCTTCAGCAACAGCAAGTGGACAAAAATAGATGTTGCTTCAGATTAAAATTAGTACAACTATTAGAAAGTATTTCTTCACATAATAACTACACATGAGATAAATTACACCTTGGTTGAAAGGTTTTGATAGTTGCTCCACAATAAAATTATACATCTGTCAAAGATTGCATTGCTTTATTTTTACCTTGAACTTATTTTACTAAATCCAGATTTCATTACCAATTGGACACAAATGCTAGCCTTTCTCTCAGTAATTTAACATTACAGAAAAAAACATATTTATGATCTAATTCTGTAGGAAGTTGGTTAACAAACAGTAAATTGATAATGACCAATATTTTCAGTAATTTCTGTCCCTTATTTTTTTGGGAGCCATGTGTTTATATACCTGTGACTCCATAAAAGATTGTCAGCCATCATGGAACAATTTTCAAAAGTAAATATAAATAGCATTAATTATATAAAATAAATAATTCAAGATGCATTATTATGTATGAGGAAAGTTCTAAAATATTAGTGATTCCTTGCTTTTCAGCCTGACATTACTGAACAAAGACAATACTGATGACAAACACTTGTTGGATTTCTCAATGTCATTAAACCGGCATCATTTGGGTGGGATGTGATCAGAACAGGTGTCTAAAATGTCATTTTTATGAGATCATACTTTTGATATGTTACTGTGCTGAAAAGGAAACAAGTCAAAAAAGAGCAAAATGATGCAGCAAAAAGAAAAATAAAATTATGTTTTATTTGCTACAAATATGTTACCCTAAAACAAGAGTGGCATAGTCCTTTAAAAATGTTTTTTGATTCTTGCGTGATTCTGTGCTATTAGGAGAAATTTGAATTCCCACAGATATGATGTTGCATTTGTCAGTTATTTCTTATATTCATTGCAATACACAAAAGAACAAAAAATTGCATGTGAGTGTCAGTAGACTTTGAGCCCTAGGAACCAAGTTACCTGAACTATTCATAACATTTCAGTATTTACTGATGCTGATCTTTCTGATCATAAAATAGGTCATTATGATAGTAATTGAATTCTTAATTAATTGCAGAATTACAGTATTTGAGGGTTTCTCTAGAATGCCTCTTTCTCTTGCATGATTTGCTTCAAAAACTAATCAGCACCTGCGGTGAGCTGGTGCCCTGCCCGGGTTTTGTCCTGCCTTACACCTTGTGTTAGCTGGGATTGGCTCCAGCGGACCCCCATGACCCTGTTAGGATATAGCAGGTTGGACAATGACTGACTGACTAATCAGCACATCATCATCTCATAACAGGCTTAAGTTTTGAGTTTGGTGTTTTTCCATCCAGTCATTTTAGGTCTAGACTTTCCTCAAGAAACTGTGACACGCAAACACACACACACACACAGACAGACAGACACACACACACCCATCGTCAAGATATCGATGTTTTCAGCATCAGGGGACCCTAAAACATCGAGATCTGTTGAAAACCGTCGATCAAGATTTTTGATGATAGGTATTAGTGGGGGAGAGTGCAAAGCAAAAATAAGGTCAAGTTGACCCAATATATTCCAAATATTATATATATTTGGAATTTTTGTCTACTTTAATCCCTGCATCCAATTTATTATTGACATGCATGATGTTCATAATGTGTGACTATATGCCTGTGTCTAGTGAGAGTGTTTTTGATGAGGGCTATGCGGGGTGGGTCTTTTGAACACCCTGGGGCCTTATTCCAGCCTTGGGAAACCCATTATATTTTTTGCCACCCTAATGACCAAATGAAATGGTAGTCTACCTGATTCTTCAAAGGAGAACTAGGGTCCAGAATTGAGGCTGTAAGGGGAAGTTGTAAGAGTTTGGCACCACAGATTCTCTTGGCCATTCCTGACCCAGGAAGCAATTCTTAGGGTTTCCCCCATTAAATAGTTTATTGACATGGCTCCAAAGTCCCTTCTGGCCTTTGTATGTATGGAGTAAGGAGAAGGCTATGGCAAGCACTTGACTAACAGAAAGCAGTGAGGTCAATGTAAACTGGTCGCAAAGGTGCGAAAGATTGCATTACTTTGGAGGATGCAGGCATGTAGGCATTCTGCTTATAATCAGGGAACTACTCATTGTTAGTTTGTCCCAACAGGCAGTCAGTTATTTATTTTTTGGCTATGATTTTGATAAGCTGGTTATTTCTCGTACTGTATATTATTATATACATTAATAAATCACCCTTTTGTTCATTTTTGGTGTCAGGGTATTATTCTATTCTGGGTTCAGGGTTGACTCACATACATTCCCTTTCTGTTGCAGCATTTTCAGATCTCTGAAACACGAGAAATAGATAACTAGAAATTCACTTTTTTTTTTGAATGAGAGGTGTTCTATTTTGTCATGCTATTCATATCTTATTTTCTCATCTGTCTGTCGCTGACCTAGTCTATGTTAATCCATATCGTTGTTTCTGAATCAGACCTGTTTCATAGATCTATAACTGATCCATGTCAGCAGAAGGTTTTCGTTCTTCCCTGCATGAGCAGATAAAACCAGGGAACAGTCTTTAGCGCTGAGGACTGCATGAAAAGTGTTAGCTATTTCTCTATGCCACTGAAAATTTGCCTTGTCATAAATATTACCATAGCACAATACTGACAGACTGCAATGTAATTTCAATCGTGTTCATACTGTTTTTATACATTTTTTACATTTTTAAGTTATTTATTTTTAAACAAGCATATATCTACTGTTTCACATTACATGACTGTAAAGTTACCCAGTCAGGTTTTATTCTCTTAACAGCAGGAAAATTATGTAAAGGAAGTGTAGTAAGTTAAACATGTGCAATTCCGTGCTGTACTTCTCATGTAAATCAATGTATTGTCATATCTGTGGAATCTATGTTCATTCCTTTAAAAAATAAAAAGTTTTTGCAACTTATTGTAAAATCTTAATTTCATATAATTGTATTATTGACATAGTAGGACACTGAATGAGTAAGACTCAGCTACAAGATTTCATCTCCGTTTTTTTTTTGCCAGTCGGCGATCAACAAAAATGTGGCAAACTGTTTCTTTCATAGCAGAACAAATGCTTTGCTAATACCTTATGCCTTCTCCTTGCTGTTTAAACAATGTAGCTTACCATGAGCATTGAACCATGAAATATCCAATTTCCATAAAAAATAGTTAGCTTAAAAAGCTTCTACATTAAACAGAATTCCATTGTAATAATTATAGCAAGAAAAAGAAACTGTAAGTAAAGACAAGGAGAAAAGAAGAACAAAGAAAACATAACAGTAACACGATCTTCTCTAAAGGAAAATTATTTAATTTCTAATTTGAAGTCATTGTTGGATATCTGTTTTTAACAATGAAATTTACAGGACCGTGGGATCTTTGGACATCACTGACAAGGCAGAATTAGAGAAGAACCCATATGGGTCTGTATTGTATGTACAGTATCTAAGACATATCTACAGACATAGATGCATTTGTTGGTACCAGCACAGCTCTTTGAAAAAGTGCTGTATTCCGCCTGAAAAGTGTGGTTCCATGCGTTCTTGCATGCCTTGCATACTATATGTCAGGGGTAGTCAATTATGATTTAAGGAGGTCCGGATAGAGAAATATTTCCTCATGTACAGGTCCGCAGCATCATCATGTTTAAGCTGCATTATAATTTTTACATTACAATTAATTTATATATGTTGAAGTAGCATTGCCATTGTATCAACATCTGAACTTTGTGAAGTCAATGACTCAAATCGAACGAAGAAAGTTCAATGCCATTTCAACAATATTTATTTTCAGTGCAACTCTGGAATCTGGAGGGCTACATACAGTAAAATAAGAAAAAATAAATAACAAAAGTAAAAGCAAGGTAAATTTGACATTCAACTGAGAATTATAAATAATAAGTACTTTCATAATAATAATAATAAGTTTTAATATTTCAAGAAAAAAAAGACTTGGCCTCATATAAAAATAAAATATATAAGAGTTTTTAATATGTGCACAATTGAACAGGCATAACCAGTTTCATAGTAAATCTGATCATCTTTAAATAACTGAACCTATCTTCCCCTCCTTCTTTCCCTCATATCCCACTGCCTACTTTCTCTTGTTCAGTGAGAGAAATGAGCTCTTGCTTGGTCTGCCAGGATTTAAAATTTGAGCTGGAATGGTGTCAGTGCCATCCTCATTTATGTGTGAAGATTGTCATCACTGAATATTTTTTTGTGACGTCCCAAAATCCACGCATCTCTGAGGGAAGACTCGTTAGCAAGTTGTTGGCCAATAAATGAATTTGTTAAAATCCTCATTGACCGATCGTTAGTTGGCTTTAAGATCGCTTATTTTCTGTAGCCTAACTGGCAAATTTAGTGGGTAACTTTGCTCAAATGTAATTTTGTGCTTAGTTTCATAGTGGTGCTTCAGATTCCCGCTTTTAACCACTGTCACCGTCTCAGAGCAGATGAGACACAGCAGTTTCAAGCTTCCTATGGGAAGTATGAACATAAACGCCTCGGTCCATTCTGGATTAAAAGCCCGGTTTTCAGTGTCAAGCTTCCGCCATTTAGCAAAAGCTAAAAGCACATTGACTAATTCGTTGCTTTTCTCTCTCTTGTCTTCTCACTCCTGTATATTTTTCTCTCCATGTCAATGCCACTGCCACAAGAGTGCCAGCTGTTTTCACTCAGAATGCAGGTTTTCCGCTCCTCTATTCAGTGAAGGCCCACCCTACTATGCTTGTGATTGGCTGACATTCTTGCCTTCACTTTGACCAATATCAGTCTTAATGCTTAAACCCAATCAACTCGAACCCACGAAGGCAACAAGTACTGGCCAATCAGAGACACGCAGGAGGTCCCTTTCACCAAGTAGCGGTGTAGAAATACTGTCAGAAAAGAGTCTCCGGTAAAAATGTAATCTCCGCCAAAACTAAATAAAACTCAATGATATGTCTTTTCCAGGTCTGGGTCCGGCGAGAACAGAGTCTGGGTCCAAACTCGGACTGCGGTCTGCCTATTAGAGACCTGTGCTATATGTCATTGAGTGAAGCAAAGCAAGAGTTAAAGTTTTCCTTATTCTACAAAGATATTCTAAAATGGCCTGGACAAAATTGTTGGTACACCTAGAAAAGATTGGATTAAAGTGATTTTTCAAGCTAGCTGTTTTCTTGAACTCTTTTAGGGTGGATGTTGACTTTATTCGACAGTAGGGGTCGAGGTTGGATGTTCATTTTAGTTGACATCCAAGGGTATAGGGTAATAATCAGTTGTAGATGTCGACAAAACTCACCATCATGTTACGGGTAGACCCTCTTTGCTAGGAGGACTGTTAGACTCATTGACTTGACGTCGAATCCCTGTGTGTGAGGAGAGCAAACAACGCCTAGAATGGCATTGATATCGGGCAAAAGAGCAAAGTGAATGTACAAAGCACTCTGTGTACTCTGTGCGCATTATTTATTTTCTTGCTTTTTGCATATTATTGCTGAATCAGACTCTAATCAAACTCCGATTTTGATGCAAGTGATCAAGAAATCAAAAACGAAAGGCAGGTAGCTGGTTTTTTTCCCCATGAAGTGCCTTTCAGAATATAAATGGCTAGACAAACAGGTATGTAGTAAGTTTGTAAGTACTGTTACTGCCGATCTTAGAAAGCTAATGTTTAGTGTTAAATGCATATAGTGTTTGCTTTAATGCTTTTAATGCTTAGAAAACTGAATTTTTGGTAAAAATATTCAGACATGGGAGAAAATGAAAAAAATAATTAGCCCTGAAAGAGTTAATTAGTATCACACATGTCTCCAATTATGCAATCAGACATTCACCCTATTTAAATGGAGCAAACTAGCCATTCTTTTGTTTGGTATTATTGTGTGACACATCCTGAACATGGACCAGAGAAAGCAGAGCAGAAAGTTGTCTGAAGAGATCAGAAAGAAAATTATAGAAAAGCATGTTAGAGGCAAAGGCTATAAGACCATCTTCAAATAGCATCAGTTCCTGTGACAATAATTGCAATTATTAAGAGGGTTAAGGTCCATGGGTCATCAGCCAATCTTCCAGGATGCAGCAGCAAGAGAAAAAAAATCAACCCAAGAATAGGTTGAAAAGAAGAAAAGTGAGAATTGTAGACAAAAAGCCAAGGACAACTTCCAAAGAGATACAAGCTAAACTCTGAGGTCAAGGTTCATCAGTGTCTGATCACACCATTCATCAATTTTTGAGTGATAGAGGGCTCAATGGAAGAAGATACAGGAGGACTCCACTGTTGAAACAAAACTAATACTTCTGTGAGAATGTTCTTTGGACAGATAAGACAAAACTGGAGTTTTTTGGCAAGTCACGTCAGCTCTATGTCTACAGATGAAAAAATCAAGCTTTCAAAGAAAAGAACACCAGACCTACTGTGAGACATGTTTTGGATCAGCTTTGCTGCGTATGGCATGGGGTTCCTTGAGTCTGTGCAGGGAACAATGAAATCTCAAGATTATCATGACATTCTGGATTGAAACATATGATCCAGTGTCAGAAAGCTTTGTCTCAGTCACTGGTAATGTATTATCCAACAGGATAATGACCCAGAACACATAGCTAAGAGCACCGAAGAATGGCTAAGAACTAAACATTTGACTATTCTGAAGAGGCTTTCTCTGAGCCCTGATTTGAATCCTATTGAATATCTATTGAAAGAACTGAAAAGTGCAGTCTGGAGAAGGCATGCCTCAAACCTGACACAATTGGAACAGTTTGCTTAGGAAACTACCTGTTGACAGATGCAGAAATCTTATTGAGAGAACCAGGAATTGATTGTTTGTAGTGATTGCCTCCAATGTCTATGCCATTTTCATTTATGTTATTTTTTTCAATTGAATCAAAACTCTAAAGTAAAGTCTGATTTTTGCTAAATATGGAATAAATAATGAAGGGTGCCAATTACTTTTGTCAGTTTCAAGTTATTTCAGAGACAATTGTGGGTTCTTCCTTATTTAAATTTGTCCATGTATGTACGTAATGTAATGAAATAATCTATCTACTATATGTAGATATGTAAAGATATAATAGAGAGCACTTTGTTAATCCTCAGTGGGAAATTAATGTAATATATGATTTTTATGTGTGTTTGCATGGACAGTTGGTGGGCTGGATAATTTGGCTGTAAGTACAGAAAGCTTCTCTTTTTTCCATATATTTCTTTTCTCCCACATACATCAGCTATTTTAGAGAATTCTGGCAGGTTCTCAAGATATAAATGCAACCTACACAAGATTGTGCTTGTCTTATCAGTTCAGCTGTCATTCAGTTTTTTCCTTGATAACTTCCTTTCAGCTGGCTCACTTATCAGAGGATATTATTTACAAGTTTATATCAAAGCTCTTCAAAGCTAACCTGCAGTAATCTTTTAGAGTTTATGATACTGGATTTTGAGCATTGGCTTATCGTACAGCTTATTATAAGAATCTCACATTAACTCTGATTCCATTTACTATTTTTTATTTAACTATGAAAGTCCTTTAAATCTCTCATTATTATAATATACTTTACTGCACCTTTTAATATAAAACACAAAGCCTTCCAGAACAATCATGTGAGAATTTCTCTGGAGAATTTTGTATGTTATAATGTATGATGTAATTTAAATGAATCACTTGCATCTCTTTCCATTTCTTCTGTACTTATTATCTGTATTGTCCTTGAGATTTTCTACTCTTTAATTTATAGTTGGAACTGGCTTTAAAAATCACAGGACCAGTCAGAGTCAGAGTCGTTGCTGTACAGTCAGTTCGTTGCTGTATACTGTTCCTTCGGAACCCATGTGGATTTTCACACTATTAACAGGTTATCCCAGGTTTACCAGGGCTGCTTACAATATAACTTAATTTCAGAATTATATACCTTGTCATGTCACTTAACAACAGCTCCCTGTCTGTTTTAGTTATCTGAAAATTTTTTACAAATTGTCGTTGTAATGTACAGTATGAGAGGATGAGTGCCCTCATAACATCAACCACTGCAGAAATAATGTCAAGGTATCAAGAAATATCGTGTTTATTTTCCCTTTCTAATTAAAGATGTGGCTCTACACTTTATCACTCTATAAAACCTTGACACAAAACTTCCTTTTCACTTCCTATCTTTCTCTTCCTTATTTCAGCTCTGGCCTCTTTCAACCAGCAGTATGTCCTACCAGCATAAATAGTGGCAGGACTAAGAAAAAGATGTGGAGGACAAAAAAATTAAAGGTGAAAACCAGAACAAACAACCAAAACCCCAGAGCTCAAAATACTTTTGTTTGCATTTGCCCTTTTGATAAAACACTTGTGTTTGCTAAAATAGTTTACTAACCCTCAACCCACTCTTCGTGCTCTACTAGTAATTCTGATTCAAACAATTTCAGTCTACTACTTCAAACAAAGAAAACTTGTGTGAAAGGTTAGATCATTTTATAGAAAGATATACAGGTTTGTGTTAATTACATATTATGTTAAACATGGCTTTCACATTTATGTTGCTGGATCTGTAGTTGTTTCACCTGCTGGACAGTTGAAGAGTTTCTGCCTGAAATCTCCAGGTGTGATTGAGAGGATGGAATGGTGTATTCTGAATGCCGACAAATGGTACTAGAATGCTGCCGGCAGAGATATGGTGAGACACAGTACAATTACAGCTTTTTCCTATGAAAAGTTCTGCTAGCAGTAATAATAATGATAATAATAATAAATTTGATTTGTATTGCACTTTATATTTTAGCAATCTCAAAGTGCTACAGAGTAAAAACAAACTAATAAACAAGAGAATCTATAAAATACTTTAGCAAAATGTCTTTCTAAAAAGATGAGTTTTTAAGTTTCATTTAAAAGCATCAGTCGACTGTGGGGCTCTCAGGTAGTCAGGGAGGGCATTCCACAGCCTCGGCACCACAGATGAAAAAGCCCTATCACCCATGCTGTTGAGCTTGGTTCTAGGGACTCGGAGAGTATTAGCATGTACAGAGCGGAGGGAGCGCAAGGAGGTATGAGGGGTGAGGAGTTCTTTTAAGTAAAGGAGGGGGCATGTCCATGAATGCACTGATGGGTGAGGAGGGAGACCTTGTACTCTATTCTGAGTGGGACAGGGAGCCAGTGAAGGGTTTTCAGGATGGGAGTGAAGTGGTCATGCTTTCGCATCCTCATCAGGATCCTGGCAGTGCTGTTCTTAATATACTGGAGTCTCTGGATACTCTTGCCAGGAATCCCGATGAGGAGCGCATTACAGTAATTCAGCCTGTAATGCTGGCTCCTGGAGGAGACAAATGCATGGACGAGCTTCTCTGCATCTGCCAGGGTGAGTGTTGGGAGTTTGGCAATGTTCTTGAGGTGGTAGAAAGATGACTTACAGAGGTGTTTGATGTGGGTGTCAAAGGTGAGTTGAGAGTCCATTTTAACAGCCAAATTGGTGACAGATGTGGAAAGAGGAATGTTTTGGCCAGAAAAAGTGATACTGGTGATGGTAGAAGAGCGAAGATGGTGTGGTGTGCCAATTAAGATGGCTTCTGTTTTAGATCTGTTCAGCTGAAGGAAGTTGAGCCTCATCCATGCCTCTATCTCTTCCAGGCAGGTAGTCAGTGTGGATGTTGGCAGAGGAGCAGTAGAGGAGGAGGGGGTAGTCCTGAGATAAAGCTGAGTGTCATCGGCATAGCAATGGAATGATAAACCATGTCTGCTAATGACATTTCCAACAGTACATCCAGTACAACCCAGTTGTTGGATTATTGATCAGGCAGTTAAACAGGCAGACCAATCTGCAAGGGACCTGGTGGGTTGCTGCAGGAAAGTTCTGCAAAGTCAACTAAGGAGTTGTAGGAACGACTTTATGTAGCATCTGTTATTGCCACTAAGTTTGAAGAATTATTCAGACTGGTTTTTGGAACATTACACCAGTAAACTCTCTTGACTGAAACTTTCAT
This sequence comes from Polypterus bichir lapradei, assembly GCA_026402145.1. Taxonomy (NCBI): domain Eukaryota; kingdom Metazoa; phylum Chordata; class Cladistia; order Polypteriformes; family Polypteridae; genus Polypterus; species Polypterus bichir. The sequence goes on from JANRMT010028174.1 coordinate 132,337,630, forward strand.
TTACCCTGTCATCATTGAGACTGTTATTTTAAAATGAGTTCATGAAGAACAATGGGACATAGTTGGAAACTTGTTAAGGGTAAATTGCACACAAATGTTAGGAAGTTTAACTTTACATAGAGAACTACAGACCCTTGGAATAAGGTACCAAGTAGCGTGGTAGACAGTAGAACTTTAGGGACTTTCAAAATTAGACTTGATGTTTTTGTAGAAGAATTAATTGGATAAGAATGGCGAGCTTTGTTAGACTCAATGGCCTGTTCTCGTCTAGATTGTTCTAATATACTAACCACTCATGTGCACTTGACATTTCACCCATTCATTCATTTCCTGCCTTGCACTAAAGTCAGCTGTTGTTTAGCTCCCTGTTTTCTTGTACATCTAGAAGATATGCAGGTTAGGTTATACAGTATATTTACGGTAAAGTTGTTTTAAATTATTGAATTTGAGTGTTTTCATATGGGCTTCCTGTAATGAATTGCACCATATGTATGATTATGCCCAGATCTGTCAAAAAGTGTGAGATTCTTCTAACCTCAGTTTTGTTTTTATAAAGTGTGAGTAGCTGTAGTTAAAATTGTCTTAGAACACCAGAGTCATTAAATCAAATGCTCTAGTCAATGCTTTGTTGTTTTTGCCAAACTCAACATTTTATACTACTTTAGTTATAAACGGGAAAATGCCTGTTTTAGCTAAATAGACACTTTTACTTTACTGGTCTACTTTTTTTATTTCACCATACCTATTGAGGTAAAAAGTAAAAACATTTAACAGTTACGTTAATTTAAATGAAAATTGTGGATTAGGAATCTTTAATATTTACTTTCTATATATAAAATCCTAAGCCTAAAAGTGCAACGATTTTGTGCAACAATTTTAAGTGACATTTTTATGTGAATTTTTTGTCACGCTTTAAATCGGCTTATTTTAAAACCTACATATATATGTTTGGTATCATTCTTTTCAGAATGTATTGAAATGTAATGTGATGTTGTTAGATTTTCAGATTCTTATTCCGTTTTTAAATTATAAACTAAGAGACAAGACTTTGTGCCAAGAGATTTAACCACGCCCAGGGCCAGAAATAAAAGATAAAGAGTAGGACATGCTTTAAATGTTTGAAGTGCCGTGTGAGATGCAGATCATGCAGCACGGCGGCAGTAGAAGCAGCAGCAAGCCAGCAGCTGATCAAGCAAACAGGAGATAAAAAAAGCTGTATTTGTTTCCCATTGTATCACCGTTTAAGAGGGGGTTTCAGAGGAGCAACCAAATCTCCTTGGGGTGCGTTCAGCTCCCCTCTTCACAATGCGAGCTGCAGAGATGCGAAGTGGCTGGTGTAGCAAAGGCCCAGGGGGTTGGCGAGTGAAGCGAGCAGGGGGTAAACCCCCTAGTTTGAATATAAAAGTGATAGCCTTGTATATCATCAATTGAATAAAATGTGGCTTTGGCATTTGACTATGAAGCAGTTCCCTCTGAAATCATAAAGGGTGTATCCCTGAATATAGACATATTTAATTGGCGGTATGATAAATTCATTGCAAGTTACCTAAGTGTTACTAAAACTCTGAAAAAGATAAACATGCATTATTATTAGCCAAATATGAAAAATGGCAAAGACAATAGCAATATACTATTAAACTTTAACAATTCTGTTTAATCATTTTTAGCAATGCCACTGATAACTTTCAGGATCTGGGTTGTGGTTCTGCTAAGTAATTTCTGTTCAAGGCAAAAAAAAAGTTTCAATTTTTTTAGCCTGTCAGATCAGGATGATCTGTCCTACAAATGCATTGCTGAATCTGAGCAAAATATTCATTTGATTTATATTCAATGATTTTTATAATATAATATTTTATTCACCATCTTAATTGTTTTCCTAGCTCTACCTACACAGTGACAAAGCCTTAGTAATACAAACATCAAAGTCATTTTCAGAGTTTGCTTCGGCTTTGTTTGTCTTTCATTTACGTTTATTATAGTACACCCTTTTATCTATATGTAGAACCACTTGTCATCATGGGCTGTATTTGCTCAGCTTTAAAGGGTGTTCAACTCATATATGTACTTCAGTTTTGAAAGTCCTAATCCGTGCTAGTCACAATCATCTAGAAGAGAATTAATCTTTAGTGTGAAATAATATGAAAGACTAGTAAAGTAGTGTATATTATCTGCATTATCTGTGTTTACTAATCCAGGTGCTTTTCAAGAATGACTACTGTTTTAAACTGATTTTAACTTTTATTTACAATATTATTTTTGTACAAGTAGTCTTCTGCTTTATTTTTGCCTTATTTCTAATTGATCTTGGAATACACATCAAATATCTTGGTCTATAGTTTTGGCAATTCATTGTCTTTCCTTCTTAGTAGACTGGAGTCAGATTTGCAACTGTTCAGACATCAGAAATAGGTTTGGTAGCTTTTATTAATATTTGTAATGGAGTGTACAATCATCTTTTTAGGCAGTATATTTAAAAACAAGATGAAATGACTCATCTACAGGATTTTGAGATGTGTGGCAATGAACTGTATATGAACTTAAGCTTTCACTTTGCTATTTATGCTCACAATATGTTTTATTCATTAAGCATAGCTCAGCATATTTCTTGATTTATGCATCTATTGTGTCTAAGAATTCTGCGTCAAACTGACCAGTTTAATCTATAATCCTGATACAGAGAGAATGTATCTATGCCTCAGAGGGATTGAGAGGACATAGACACATTTTGCGAAAAAAAAAAAAACCCCACAAACTTCTTACTTTTTTTTTTTAAAGTTATCAAGCATTGTAACGATTAGAGTTATCAGTGAGTACCTTCACGGGGTCTGGAACTCCACAATGGGAACACTGGCATAAAGGACAGGCCACCCAAGGGGGAGGAAAAAATCCATTCCATCAGAAAAACTTTATCCAGCTGGACTTGAGAGACACGGTCCATCAGACTGACGTAAATTTCAACAAACCACTTTCAAGAACATCCCCTTGCACAGATGCTATTTCTGGCAAAGTTCATCAGCTTTTATATGCTTTTTGAAAATATCTTCCTTTTTACTTGTCTAGTGTGAAGCCTTTGGTTGGCCACAAAATTTACATCCAGATTTTGCTATTCATCTACTATTAATCATTTATATTTCCATATTATTCATTTCTTTTTTCTATTATTTATATATTGTATCTTCATAAATTTTACTTTGCCTTAACACCATTAAACTTTGTCTGCACAGGTTGGGAGACTGAAATAATAAAGTAAGTATAGGGCACCTGGTGTGGGTAGACTGGCACTTACAGTATGTGTGTTGATAATGATGTCCTCCATCAGCCATAGTGCACTCCTGTTGCCTGATGGGAACTGCAGTCTGGTTTTTGAGTTGCCCCATCCTGTTATAACCCCTCTCCCCAATATGACATATAGACTATACTTTAAGTCAGACCAATGGCAAGATAGAGGAAAATCTTGTCAAAATCAGTTCAGCTTTTTTTATGTGTCATTAGCAAACAAACAAACAGAGATCTAGACAGCTTACGATTCTATTTATATTAATGAGACAAGTTTCATTCTTAAGAACTTTTCCCAGCACTATTAAAAATACACATAATGATTAACTACTCTGAACTTTGTTACACGTATATTATCTTGAATTGGCAACACATTTGATTTTAGCCTATTTAATATTATTAGCATCCCATTCTTTCTTATTTTAAACTATTTTCTCTGTAGCTACTAGAAGATTTCTGATTTTTCACAGATTAAAACATGAGAAAATAGGAATCAAGAACATTTTTTATTTCAAATTTTGTTTATTGTATCTTTCTTTTATTGTCCTTGATATACCCAGCATTCCAGGTTTGTATCTCAGTTCCTTTCCATGGGATTTTCTCCCATATCCAAAAAACATGGATCTGTAATTGATTAATCTAATTTGGTCCTGTGTGAGTATGCTAATGAGTGGGCACTGGGATAGACTGATGTCTTATTCATGGCTGGTTCCTTCCTTGCACATAATGCTGATAGGATAGGCTTTGGCCCACTGCACCTCTGATTTGTGTTAAGCAGTTTTGAGAATATTGCTATATTCTTAATATATCTGACATCCCCCATGACATGCCTCTTACTACCAAAATACTGTAAGAATCACTTAGGGTTAACTTTTGCATTTTCAGTGATGTTCTGTTGCTCTCATGCTCATACTGTAAGACCTACAGTTAATTCTGGAGTTATTTCTATTACCGGAAATTATAAATTTTAATCTTCCTATGCAAATCCATCATAACTTCTTCATGTATTGAGTTTTTTTAAATATTGCATCTCTTCAAAATGTTGGAATTAGCTTGACCTATATTGTGTGAAGTATACTTCTATATCATCTTGCTACTCCTTAACCGTCTGCACACCTGTAACATTGTCCCACTTTATTTCTGTAGTTTTTGCTCATTTGTTCTGCCAAAACACCGTGAAAGCTCAAAAGATCACAGGTTTCTAGTGGTTCAATAATCTCTCTTCACTGTCTTAATTATTATAGAATATTAAGACTAAATATGGGTCTGCTGTTTGTTGTTTCAGCCTTCTTGGTAATACAATAATTGATTACAAATATGAATTCTTGGCCCTATGCTGAATAATTTGTTAGCTTTACTCAGTTTGTATTCAGTTAACTGCTGTCCCCGATTGCTATGATTTTTTAATCTGAATGTGCTTTTTTTGATACTATTATAAACTAGCTCTGCCCACATAGTAGTGAAACAGGACAAACTTTAAAAATCAATAAACAGGTATTGCTAGCTAAGTGGAGGCAAGGTACGCTCCAATATTTTGTGAGTGGTAGGCTGATTCGAACGGAGGCTGGTGTGTAAGTGAGGAGGGCCTCTCCCAGCTCCCCATTCCTGACGTCCCGCGTAGAAGTGAAACAGGACAAATTTTAAAAATCAATAAACAAACAGGTATCGCTAGCTAAGCCGAGGCAAGGTATGATCCAAAATGTGGCGAGAGGTAGACCGATTGGAACGGAGGCTGCCCGGCTCCCCACTCCTGACGTCACACTTCCCCCTCCCCTCGGCCCAGTCTGTCTCGGATTAGCGCAAATAAATTACTCCTGCAAGTGAACTATGATACTTAGCACGATGAGAGAAGCGCAAAATCAACTGGAATGTTCAAGCAAATTTTAGAAAAAAACCCAATCTAAATCTAAGTAGTTCTCTCATGAAAAGCGGACAGACAGACAGATGATGGATTTTATAAATATACGAGCAAAATACCAGCGCTTCTCAGTGGAGAAGTAGTGTGTTAAAGAAGTTATGAAAAAGAAAAGGAAACATTTTAAAAATAATGTAACATGATTGTCAATGTAATTGTTTTGTGACTGTTATGAGTGTTGCTGTCACAAAGGATTTGATTATCATTATTTCTTTCAATCAGGTTCATATTTGGAGGACATGTTGTGGTCAAGTTACATTCCGTGTTTGTCAACCGTTGTAAAGATAACAGGTTTCATTCATCGAAGTGTTCACTACCCAAATCGCTACTCGTGAATCTAAGATGTTTAACAGGCATTCCCGGTATTAACTTGTGGATTTGCCTGCGAATATTTAGCGGCAGTGTGTCTATGAACTTGTGGATTTTTCTGCGAGTATTTGGCGGCAGCGTCATGAACTTGTTTTCGTCTAGCTGCATCAGAAAATGTACCACGACGTCTGACACGCCTCCTTTTTACTGTTTTCTCACAGCTTGGATTGCTGCTGTCATAATCGGTTTGAGTTTCATGGTTTGTTTCAAATTACATTAGTATTTGCAGGACTTGTGTTGACATCGGCATCTGTCAAGCGTTGTAAGCATACAACCAGCTTCATCGATAACGTCTCATTCATCTTTTGAGAGTTTAAACATTCATAAACGTCAAAGTTGCTGCTGACGGACGGCTTTATATGGGCGGCCAGTCAATTATGTGGGAGGCGTGGTGATGGGGGACGTAACTCCGCCTCACATGGCAACCGAGCTTAAGGCTATGGACATATATATGTATGTAAGTAGAATTCAGTTATGACCGTTACGCGTAGAATTTCGAAATGAAACTCACAGAGGTGGGCTGCTTCAGAGGGGGGAGATAAAGGGGGCTTACTATGCTCTCTTGGAGGAGAGTGTCCGCCTTCCTGTGAAACCAGAGCCCCAAGTACCACCTAGGGGTGCCCCAGACTGGCAGGTGGAAAAAATAAAGAAGTGGAGATTGGACCCAGAGCGGCCGACACTCAAACAAGCCTGGTCCTTCTGGGCACTGGTAGGGCAATGGCTACGGCCGTTTGAGAACAAGCCCTACTACATAATAGAGCAGGTAGCTTGCTATCTGCTCCTGAAAGCGCTTCCCCATGGACTCACCCAGCCGGTCTGGGGCAAGCAGTTTACGAACATGACAGAGCTCATAGAGCTTCTGGAGACACAGAGGGTGGCCTCACACTCTTGGGGAGCAGAACCATCTCTTTGTCGAACTCGGCTGGAGTACGTCCCAAGACCCAGCCCCTCCCTGTACAACCCGGAGCTTGTATCGGCGTCCCCGGAGCCGCGGGCGCGCGAACCACTTGGAGGCAAGGAGGAATGCAGGTGGAGGGCGAGGAGGGGTTGGTGTGCTCTGGCTAATCCATTGGCGATCCCACATACTGGCGTGGTGATCGTCAACAGACACAAGACCACAGTCTTATTTGATACCGGCAGCAACATTACCATTGTTGCCCGCCGATTTGTGCTACTGCGACAATGGTTGAAATTTAAGTATAACCTGTGTCCACGGGGAAACCCGCTGGTACAGGACCGCCGCTTGTGTCATCAGCTATGGAGGATAAGTTCAGAAAGTAACCTTGGCAATCCTTCCTGATCCTCCACACCTGGTGATACTAGGGCGGGACTGGCCTAATATCAAAAGCGGTGAGACACCTACCACTCCCGGGGTTAACTTGGGCCTAGTCATGGACGGAGATGAGCCGTCTCAAGCTGCCTCCACGCCGTGTAATCAGCCGGCAGAGAGAGATGAAGCAGCCGTCCTTGGTGACGTGGCAACTCCTGGGCCGTCGCGTGCTGACACGTCATCCACCAGAGTTGCGGCAGAGCGGGAGGAAACCACGCCCATTGAGGTCGGTGCAGACCCTCTCTCCCTTTTGCGGTTCCAATTTAGAGAGACGCCGGCCTCCTTTAAAAGGGAGCAGTGGAGTGACAACTCCCTGAAATTTGCAAAAAATGCAGTGGTCCTTGTCAATGGCCAGCGCACTAATCAGTCGATGCCACAGGGCCCTCGCTTTGTATTAGACAACGACTTTCTTTACCGTGTAGCAATGCATGATGGGCAGGAGAGAAAGCTGCTCCTAGGTGGCTACTTGGGCACCGAGAAAACTCTGGAGCGGATCAAGCTCCGTTTCTACTGGCCGGGAATAAATGAGGAGGTTCGTCGCTTTTGCGCTTCCTGCCCGGAGTGTCAACTGCGACAAATTCCTAGAAGGGACCGTGCTCCTCTCGTTCCTATACCCTTAATTGACATTCCCTTCCAACAGAATTGGGGTCGATTTGGTCGGACCCCTAGAGCCCTCAGCCTGAGGACACAAGTACATTTTAGTCCTCGTGGATTATGCTACAAGATACCCCGAAGCTGTTCCGTTGCGCTCAGCTACCTCCAAAGCCATCGCACGGGAATTACTAGGGGTCTTTGTGTGTGTGGGTATCCCCAAGGAAGTCTTGACAGACCAAGGGACACCTTTTACCTCGGAGACATTCAAGGAGACTGCCAAGTTACTGAAAATAAAGCATTTAAAGACCACGGTGTATCATCATCAAACCGACGGATTAGTGGAGAGGTTTAATCAGACTCTCAAACAAATGCTGCGTAAGGTGGTCAGCGAGGATGGAAGGAACTGGGATCAGCTCCTCCCCCTCGTCCTTTTTGTCTATCGGGAAGTACCACAAGCCTCCACGGGGTTTTCCCCTTTTGAATTACTGTCTGGGTGACAACCTCGGGCATATTAGATATTCTAAAAGAAGGATGGGAAGAAGAGGCTCTTCCCTCTACAAACATATTAGAGTATATCGCACAGTTACGCGATAGATTTGGAAAGATTCGGCCTCTCCTTAAAAGTCACATGGAAGAGGCTCAAGCAGCACAGGCCCGTTACTACAACCGCGGCATGTCTCTTCGGGAGTTCCACCCGGGAGATCGGGTTATGGTCCTAGTGCCTACCTCCCACTCTAAGTTGCTTGCCCATTGGCAAGGCCCCTACGAAGTTAAGGAGAGGAAGGGACTGGTCGACTATTTGGTGAGTCAACCCAATCGTCGGCCGAAGGACCGGGTTTATCATGTAAACCTGCTGAAACCGTGGAAGGACAGGGACCCCGATCCCTCCTCCGGCCAGCCCCACTCACTCTTCGCTCATACACATAGCCTTAACTTCGGTACGGACTTAAGTCCCAGACAACGGCAGGAGCTGGAAACAGTTATCCGGGCCGTTCAGGAGGTAGTCAGTGAAAACCCCGGAAGGACCTCTCTGGTTGAGCACAACATTGTGACAGAGCCCGGGGTTATTGTCCGAGAATGCCCGTATCGTCTTCCTGAGGCAATAAAGGCTGAAGTGGAGCTTGAGATCAAGCGCATGCTGGACCTAGGTGTGATTGAGGAAAGTTACAGTCCCTGGTCCAGCCCCATTGTGCTTGTCGGTAAGCCTGATGGGAGTTGGAGGTTCTGCAATGACTTCCGTCGGCTTAATCAAGTCTCCCAATTTGATGCCTATCCAATGCCACGAGTGGACGACCTCCTTGAGAGGATTGGACAGGCTCGATATTTGACCACACTGGACATGACAAAAGGGTACTGGCAGGTTCCTTTAACGGACTCCGTGAAGGAGAAAACCGCGTTTAGTACCCCTAGCGGAAACTGGCAGTATTGTGTCCTTCCATTTGGGTTACACGGGGCTCCAGCAAACTTCCAGCGTCTGGTGGACAAAGTGCTCCGGCCTCATAACTCATACAGTGCTACCTACCTGGATGACGTGGTCATCTATTCCAGCACATGGAGGGAACACCTACAGCATGTCCGAGCGGTATTGCGGACACTTGGTGAGGCCGGGCTCCGGATTAATCCCAAGAAATGCTTCTTTGGATTAAGCGAGGCCAAATATTTAGGCCACCTGGTGGGTCGGGGTACCGTAAGGCCACAGTGCTCCAAAGTTGATGCCATTTTGAAATGGCCCCGTCCACGAACCAAGTGGCAGGTCCAAGCCTTTCTCAGGTTAGCCGGGTACTACTGCCGGTTTGTACCCCGGTTCTCGGAGAGAGCGGTGCCCTTGACTGATTTAACAAAGAAGAGGGCCCCGAACATTGTGGTATGGACTGAGAAGACAGGCGCTGCATTTGGTGACTTGAAGCAGGCCCTTACGTCTGCACCTGTTTTGATGGCACCTAACTTTTCTTTGCCTTTCATCCTCCAGACAGACGCTTCGGACACAGGCCTGGGCGCTGTACTGAGCCAAAGTGTCGATAGTTTGGAACACCCCATCATGTTCCTGAGCCGAAAACTGTTGGACCGGGAGACCAGGTATGCAGTGGTCGAGAGGGAGGCTTTGGCGATTAAATGGGCGATTACTCAGCTTAGGTACTACCTGTTGGGCAGGGAATTCACCCTTGTCATGGACCATGCACCTCTACAGTGGATGGCCCTGCACAAGGAGTCGAATCCACGGGTCACCCGGTGGTTTCTTGACCTACAGCCGTATAAGTTTTTGCTCGTTCATCGCTGAGGCACTCTCCATGCCAACGCTGATGCTCTTTCTCGGGTTCACGACCTCTCGGTTAGGGTCACCCAACCCGACGGGTCTGGGCTAAGGGGGGGGGGCCTTGTCACACACGTGCACATTGGAGGCAGCTAAAGGGCTTGAGTGAAGGCAGTTCTGAGGCATGCCAGGATGTGGCAGAGTGCACTGACTCTTTTTCTCCCTTTCCTGTAGACCATCCCCGGGAGATTCCACCTGGCTCTCTTGACGTCACTTCCGGGACCGAGCCAATAGAAGTAGACCTTACCAGCTCCGGCCCCTCTGATGTCACGCCCGGGTGTGATCCAATGATTGAAAACCATGTACCCGATCCTTATGACCTCACTTCCTGTCTTCCCCTTTAAAAGCCTGCCTCTTTCCCTTTTCCCTCAGTTCTGTATTGGACTCGGTTTTGAGCACAACAGTGCTACCATTTAAAAAGACAATTTGCAGCCAGGATACCACATTATATGGGTGGCTGCCCCAAACCTTGATATGTCTCATTGTGTGCTTGGTGACAATAGATAGATTTACATCTCAATATTATTATCTTTATTGTGGAGAGAGTCTATATGTTGTGAACAAGGAGTCCCAAAGCACATTGTAAGAGTCAGTCTTAGAAAGTTAATATTTGACGTTAAATGCATATGTTTGCTTAATTTCTATAGAATACCAATTTTTTATAGATACCTAGAATACGGTATAGCCTTTATCCCCTAAAAGTTAACTTGAGATAGAACCTTCTTAGCTACCTATATCTCTAAAACAGAGAAAATAGATCTACTGCTTGCCTGGGACTGTCAGATGCTGTATGTTTGCAAATAGAATATGAGATGGCATACAGTTTTTTGACTGTGTTTAACGTGTCTGACATGCTTACGTGCTTAGCGTTCCTCAAGTGTGACTGTATGACCAAACTTTGAAAACATATGAAACAAGATATATAAGACTTAAATAGAACTTTTCTTTTCTTTAATATGAATTTTTTCTCTATTTTTGTGTGAACTGCTTTGCTTTGAACTTTCCTTATAACTTTGGTAATTTTTGGAGAAATGCAGCTACACACGTAAATTCCAATAATTTCCATAAGCACTTCTAAAAATACTGAATCTTTATAAAATAAAAGTTTTACTCTTAATGAAAATGTTCAGACGTAACATGAAGCTCCATTGACTGCAAATATATTAACACATTGTCTAAAGGAATAAGGCAATCCCAAGCAAACAAAGTCCAAAAACAGAATCCAAGCTGAAGACAAAAACATAGAACAGGTTCAAAAATCCAGGAAATCCCAAAGCACAATAAAAAGGAACGCGTAAACTCACCACTCTCAGGCACGTTTGAAATTAACCACCAGGAACAATGGAAGACCCTCCAGATTTATAGGCTAAGCACAGTTTCTGGTGGTGATTGGCAGGAGGTCCCACCTATTGGGGGACCATCCACAAAACACATGGAACATAACGTAGGCAGCTTATAAACAAGATCAAAAACAAATAGTAATGCACATAATCAACAAAAGCAACATTAACATAAATAAATGGCACAAAAATTAACACAGCAGACATGAAACTGGAATTGAACCTCAGTCAGCAGATAAACCCACAGCTGACTAACTTTAGCATCTATATCAATGCACATTTTTATTACCCTGAGGAATTTGATTTTAATGATATTTTTTCTACTAATTATTCTGTGTCCAGAGGCAGGGGGTGAAGAGGAACAACAACAACAACAACAACATTTATTTATATAGCACATATTCATACAAACAGTAGCTCAAAGTGCTTTACATAATAAAGAATAGAAAAATAAAAAACACAATATGAAAACAAAATAAATCAGCATTAATTAACATCGAATAAGAGTAAGGTCCAATGGCCAGGGGGGACAGAAAAAACAAAATAAAAACTCCAGACGGCTGGAGAAAAAAAAATAAAATCTGTAGGGATTCCAGACCATGAGACCGCCCAGTCCCCTCTGGGCATTCTACCTAACATAAATGAAACAGTCCTCTTTGGATTTAGGGTTCTCACGGAAAGGCTTGATGATGATGGTCACGTAGAATTCTGCCTTTTAGTCCATCCATCATTGTTGGAGCATCATGAAGCTTTGAGTAGGTGGAGGTGGCGCAGGCCACCACCACAAAGAAACCGGAAAAAGAAACAGAAAAGAGAGTAGGGGTCAGTACGGATTGTAGAGCTACCCTGAATAGTTATTATGAGGAAATTGAACATATAGAGTATCAGGATTAAGTTAAATTAAGTTAAATTGAAGTTATAGAAAGGCCATGTTAAAGTAATATGTTTTCAGCAGTGTTTTAAAGTGCTCCACTGTATTAGCCTGGCGAATTCCTATTGGCAGGCTATTCCAGATTTTAGGTGCATAGCAGCAGAAGGCCGCCTCACCACTTCTTTTAAGTTTTGTTCTTGGAATTCTAAGGAGATACTCATTTGAGGATCTGAGGTTACGATTTGGAATATAAGGTGTCAGACACTCCGATATATAAGAAGGGGCGAGATTATTTAAGGCTTTATAAACCATAAGCAGAATTTTAAAGTCAATCCTGAATGACACAGGTAATCAGTGTAGTGACATCAGAACTGGAGAAATGTGTTCGGATTTTCTTTTCCTAGTTAGGATTCTAGCAGCTGCATTCTGCACTAGTTGCAAACGATTTATGTCTTTCTTGGGTAGTCCTGAGAGGAGTGCGTTACAGTAATCTAGTCGACTGAAAACAAACGCGTGAACTAATTTCTCAGCATCTTTCAGTGATATAAGAGGTCTAACTTTACTTATGTTTCTTAAGTGAAAAAATGCTGTCCTAGTGATCTGATTAATATGCGATTTAAATTTCAGATTACAGTCAACAATTACCCCTAAGCTTTTTACCTCCGTCTTGACTTTTAATCCTAATGTATCCAGTTTATTTCTAATAGCCTCATTGTATCCATTATTGCCAATCACTAAGATTTCAGTTTTCTCTTTATTTAACTTAGGTTTTTAACTTTAAGGAAGGTAAAGAGAGTGGAAGTGAGGATAGGAACTTTGAATTCTGGCAGTATGACTGGTAAGGGGAAAGAGTTAGCTGATATGATGGAGAAGAGGAAGGCTGATGTATTGTGTATGCAAGAGATCAGATGGAAGGGGAGTAAGGCCAAGTGGAACAGTTAAAATTGTTCCTGGCTATATGGAAAAAAGACAGATACAGGTGTCACTGTGTAACCTCCACATTCTTTCCTCATCCCCCTTTAAATTGGTCCCGTACAACATGTTCAACTTATTTAGTTATTCCATAAATTAAACTATGTTACCTCAAATCAATTCAATTTATTTTTGTATGACATTTTTCACTGAGTACAGGCTCAGACTGTGCAAACTTATAACTGTAATGCAGTAATCATATATTACCAAAGCTTACAACATTTACATATATGAACATTCAAACTGTATCAAACATACAGTAACACAAATCAACATAAACAATCTTAACAACATAAAGTCCATCAACAACTGAGAAATAGGTAGTTGACAAAGGAGGGCAGGACATCAAAAAACTCCAGTCAACAGCATTCCTAGAAAAAAAAAACTCTGGGGCTTCAGGGTATAAAAGATAATGTCCATCCACCTCCTTCTTGGCATTCTTCAACATTATTAAGTTCCTGAGGAACAGTGCAAAAAGCACATTGCATGTTTTTTTTTTTATTGATCTCAAGGCTTCCAATTTCTCTGGTGTCACATTCCACAAGTTGGAGTAGTATATTAGAAAAGCAGCAGTGGCACCATATGCTACTGATGATACTAAGAAGAAAAAAGAATAGAGAAGGGTCATTAACAGTCTGTAATGATTACGAAACTTTCACTAAAGTGCAAATGTCTAATAAACAGAGTTTCAAAATGAATTACCAACTGGCAGCTCTAACTAGGGTATGCTAGCCTAAAGTACTGCATCTCTAGCCTGAATTAAAATTTTGAGACACAAAGGGTATTTCTTACGCAGTGTCAGTATAAAGCCTTAAATGGCCAAGGTCCAGGTTACTTGTCTGAACTTATTATGACTTACAAACCAGAGCTCACATTAAGATCTGAAGATGCTAGGTCTGCTTATGATTCCAAGAATTAATAAAATAACAGTGGGAGGTCGAGCTTTTAGTTACAGAGCCCCTAAACTGTGGAATGGTCTGCCTGCTACTATATTAGATGCCCCTTCGGTCTCAGCTTTTAAATCCTGGCTGAAGACTCACTGCTTCAGTTTAGCATATTCTGACTACAGCTGCTGATTAACTGTGCAGACTGCATCTTTGCTGTTAGTCATTAGCACTAAAACATAAGTAACATGATAGTTATAACAGTAACCCTTACCTATTCTGTTTCTCTTCTCGGTACTCAAATATGGCACTTGGTGCCATGGCCCACCTGCCAAGTTGTTTTGCATGCCTAAGGTAAAGTCATCCCTGATGGAGGATCACAGGAATCGTCAGGTAGATTGGTCCTTTCATCGGATTGGCTGGCCTAGCACTGTCTCAGCTGTGGAATGGCCAAATGGGGGAGGAAGCTTGATGGCTGAGGTCTCCAGGACTCTAAACAAATACAAATCATATTATGTGATATCATCTACTGTTAAATTCTGCTCCATACTTGTAATATTTTTATTTTTATACTGTATTGAGGATTTGTTCTGTTCTGTGTATTGTATTGTACTGACACCCTCCTTTTTGACACCCACTGCACGTCCAACTTACATGGAAAGGGGTCTCTTTTTGAACTGTCTTTCCCAAGGTTTCTTCCATTTTTTCCCTACAAGGGTGCTTTTGGGAGTTTTTCCTTGTCTTCTTAGACAGTCAAGGTTGGGGGGCTGTCAAGAGGCAGGACCTGTTAAAGCCTATTGCAGCACTTCTTGTGTGATTTTGGGCTATACAAAAATAAATTGTATTGTATCATTCTACAATCTGGGGCCCTGTAGCTGAAGCCTTGACCTCTCATAATAGTTTTAGTTATCCTTGGAATCTTTAGCAGACTTGTATTTTAAGATCATATTATACAATTCAGTATGTATTTATTGTTAATTTCTGTTCAGTAAATAGTGCCAAAAGCAATTTAAAAGATTACATATAAGAATGAGGTTTTAAAAAATCAACACTAAACTTGATTGGAAGCCAGTAGGTTGTATCTTTCTTAGTCAAACTTACAACTTGAAGACAGAATTATCATGTAACTTTCAAAAGAACCCCACACAATGTGAAGACTTAAGAACAGGACATATGCAGTCAAAATTCCTAGTTCAGGTAATGATACTTGGAGCAATATTTTGAAGTAGCCTCCCTAGTGTTATATTTTTTCTCAAAAAAACATGAAAAAAGTGTTGCATTTTTTGGCTTGAAAAATTAAATTTTTATTAAATGTCATCTTTCTACTGTAAAACGCGAAAAACACTAAAAACGCAAAGTCAGAAGTGTAGAAAGTATAATACTAGTAATATGAACAGCACACTGCACATGTGCGAATGATGTGAGTTTCACTTTCGGATGCCCAGAATCACTTTCTGTGTCACTGACCGTTTCAATTTCAGTGCCTGAAGACAGATTCACTTTGTCATCACTGCTGATGAAAAGCGTTTCTTACGGAATTATGCAATTTTGCATCTACACCGTTGTCCACGTAAAACTTGGGTCAGACGCTTATACAAGACATGCCCTTACCTTTGCCAGAATAATTTTTTTACAGCCCAAATGACCCTCAGGTTTAATGCTAAGGAGGCTAACTGAAAGCTACAAATGGAACAGTTTCAGCAGCTTGTGAATAATGCTTTGCTGTAGTTTGTTCTACTGTACTGTCCACCCTGGCAATCTGACCTTATCATCAGGACTGTCATTAATTCTTTATTTAAGGACACTACTTCTGTTAATTATATCTTGTTAATGTAAGTGTGCATTATTATTTAACTTTTGTAAACTATTGTTGTGATGTAAGATTCTGCATATAACTTGATAAATATTTTGTATGTCTTCATTTGTAATTTAGGCAAAGCAATGTAATTTAGTGTTACATTAGTGAGATGTATTCATGTTTACAACCTCCCCCCCCCCCCCCCCCCCCTTAGGAATGGGTCTCTTTGAATTTTACGACAGAGATAGGGGGGTGTGCCTTAAACCAGTTTGGCGAGTATTTTTCTGCTAAAGTCTTTCAACCCCCGCAAGAAAGCCAGGTTACGTTAACATATGGGTTGGGGGCAGGTGTTAAGATGTTCTATTTCCCCCATTGGTCTGAAGTATGGCTGTTTGGAATTGGCTTGGATCAGAAGCTTTTAGGTACCATGATGTCCTATTGGCTCTAGGGTTTGGACAGAACATCTATAAATGTACTTGCTTAACCTCACAATCTCTCTCTTACTAACCTCTGATGATAAAGACAACACAATGACGAGCACAGCTCAGCAGCTATATTGACCAGGCTTGCAGCCTGTTCTGAAGAAAGCTGAGCACCAATGATGCCTTAACTTGTTATGTAACAAACAAGTCTGTGTGCCTCCTGAAACTACACATCACCATTTAATCAGGTTGTATGGTTGCCAATATTCAAATGTACTTTGCATATTGTTATTATTTATGAATATTATCAATAATACATTGTTTAAACTGTAACTTAACTCCTGCTTGTCTTTTTACTATACCTAATTGCCTGAGGTTATAGATATAGAAGGGAAGGTGGGAAGAAGTTATATACTATAATACCTTATAAACAGTGGTAAGTCTGGGAGATTAGGCATTCTGACAAAGGCTACGTATTAATAATACAAAAGGGGTAACTAGAGCAATATATTACTCTACCAAGATAAAACAACTACTGATTCATTGTTATTCTTATTCAAATTAAATTAGTTTTTTTTTTTTTTGCATATTACTACTTCATTGATATGTTGTAAAGCATTTTAAGCTACTGATTGGGCAGGGCAGTAGCAGTTTAACTTTTGGTGAAATCAGAAGATGGATCACAACAGTAATTACAAGCTATGGTCATAACCAGGAGAACAGGAATCAAATAAACAATAACAAGAGGCAAAATCATGAATCAAGAAACAGCGAGTAGAATTAACAACCAGAATATTTCATGTAGTCTCAGCCAAAATGCAGACATACAAAGTTGAAGAACAGAAATAATAATGCAAGGGTGTTATGTTTTAATTGATCCACAATCTTGGTCAGCCAGGAAATATACAACACTGACCTTGATATTGTTGTGGTAATGATGTCAGGTGATGCACACTTCCTGTCATCCTACATAGCAAGATCCCGAGAACACTACATCACAAAAAACAAACAATGGCAGCATCCATAAAAAAAACAAAATGGCATCTCAGGAAGATGTATTTGAAAAACAGCATCTTCAAAAATGTCCTAAATCAAAAATATATGATCATTACATTTCTTGACCCTAAACCCCCAAAACAATATTACCATTATTTTCAGAAAAGGCTGTGGAAATATAAGGCAAAGAAAATAATGCATCAATTATCACCTGTGTATCCTGCATGCTTAGACAACATCTCAATTTCCCTGTATTGTTAAGTTGGAAAACGGTGTTTTAGATAGTACTGTAACATAATTTCTAAACTTCTGACTTGGTAAAACTAATGTTTACTAAATTAAAAAGTGACTGGACCTTGCTGCAGTTTTTATTATTACCAACAATTAATAATATCTCTGTTTCATCTGTTTCTAAAGACAGCTTGCTAAACATATCCAATTTCAACCTAACTGTCGTAATTAATTAAGGGCAAAATAGGAGAATATTATTTGGTCTAAAAGAAATTATATCTCAAAATAGCAAGATGTGAAGTGAAAATTTTGATTTGGCAATTTATGTATTCGTAGTACTTGTGTATTTACTTAGTCATTTTTAAATGACTCTTTATTATCTAGAGAAGGGAACTAGAGTAGAATGTGTGGTTTTCATCACAAGACAGCAGACATACAGTATGTGAAACATTAAATCCAGGATCAGTGGTGGGCAACATACTATCTGTTCTTGTGCAATAAATTGTCTGCACTTCACATGAGAATAACCTTATTTGTTCTCAAATGTGCAATATTAACTTAAGGTGCAATACTCTGTACTTTAGTTTGATACTTACATTTATTATAGTTTATTTATATTTACATGATTACTTTATTCCTCCCACAGTCCAAAGTCATGCAGGTTAGGTGCATTGGCAATCCTAAATTGTCCCTAGTGTGTGCTTGGGTGTGTGCGCACACCCTGCGGTGGGCTGGCGCCCTGCCCGGAGTTTTTTTCCTGTCTTGCGCCCTGTGTTGGCTGGGATTGGCTCCAGCAGACCCCCGTGACCCTGTAGTTAGGATATAGGGGGTTGGATAATGGATTACTTTATACTTGCTCTTAGTGTAACATGTCCCTTGTCTGTTGTTAAATTGTAACATAAGTAATTTCCTTCGGGATTAATAAAGTTTTTCTGATTCAGATTATTTTTTTATGTTAAATGCATTCTGCATTGGTGCCACTCGCAGGAGTTAACAGAGTATGTGCCAGGTCTAGTGAGGAATACCACAGTTATCCCTCCCACCCCAAGATCCTGATGGAGATTGATGTGCCTCTTGTTCTCTTTACAAATGGACTGTTTCTAGTCTCCACCATTCCAATGTCAGTCTAGTTTTGTATAGTGCTACAAATAACCATGGCTTGTCATTCCAATCAGAGAGTAGCTACTGTAATCAGGGCGCTGCTGGGACAAAGTGCTAATTGATTCCCCCACCCCTTCAGTATTTTAATGGTGGAAGGGATATGTTGTTTGCAACCAAAGACTTAATCATTATACATGTGGGACTTCCAAGGATAATAAATGGCTTTGGTAGCTCTGAAGTTCTGAAGCTTTCAGCCTTCTTACCTTTTAGCTGGAGCTTTTTTTCAAGACACGTCTTTAGTGTACTATACAAATGTTTGCACATAACGCATTAAAATGTTTAAATTTGTAAAATCTTCTAATACAAACCACATAATTTATTGACTAATGGCAAGACTGTATTTTTCACTACTGACAGTGTGCTAAGCCACATCCAGAGAGGTGACTGCTCCGAACCATGTCATGTTTATCTTTGATCAGAGCTGATGGTTTCAGCAACTGACAATGTACAAACCATACCGACCAAAAGAATGCTTAGTATGAATTCTTATAAGTTTGTATGTCTTTTTTCTGTCTTGCTTTAATCTTCCCTAAAACTGTCAGTTTCTTTCCACACAAACACCCTGAAATGATCCTTGCAATTCCACCCTGCCCCCACTTCATTGAAATCGTGCTCTCTTGTCATCTGCCTGATTGGATTAAGTCTCCTTCTGCATCTGTCACTCCCACAGCACAAGTCCTTAGTCACACAGAGACTGATTTTTAATACTGTTTCCATGTATAGCCAAGTCAGATCATATTTGGAAGGCAGTCAAGTGTACAGCCCATTTTTAGTTTTCTTTCCTAACTATGCTAAATTGATTAATACCATAATAGGCCTCCAGGTCTATGATTGCCTGTCATTGCCTTGTAGTTAATCTGTTATTTACTGTAACTTAGCATATTTTACATAAGATATTTAGTTAAAAATATGAAGCAACAATAAATATATATGAAGAGCAATATTGTTTATCATAACTAGTGCAACCTGTTTAAAAAGCTGCATTTACAGAGCGTGGGCAAAATGTTCGGAAGTGACATCTAGCAGCTACTGCTGTAATGTAGATATGTATTATTTATTTGAGTAATATGTTAATAAAATTAGCATAAAACATTTATCTAATACATTGCCTAGTTAAGCCAAATAATCTTTTACATTTAAATTATATTTTATCAAAAAATAGAACAATAGAAAAATGACAAGGGCTACAATGCACAGATGGTGGTGCAGTGGGTAGCACTACTGCCTTGCAGTTAGGAGACCTGGGTTCGCTTCCCAGGTCCTTCCTGCATGGAGTTTGCATGTTCTCCCTGTGTCTGTGTGGGTTTCCTCTGGGTGCTCCAGTTTCCTCCCACAGTCCAAAGATATGCAGGTTAGGTGCATTGGCGATCCTAAATTGTGCTTGGTGTGTGTGTGTGTGCACGCCCTGTGGTGGGCTGGTGCCCTGCCCTGGGTTTGTTTCCTGCCTTGTGCCCTGGGATTGGCTCCAGCAGACCCCTGTGACCCTGTAGTTAGGATATAGCAGGATGGATGGATGGACAATGCACAGACATACCTACAATATGGAAAACGTAAAATATCAACCATTTCACAAGTGTAAATTATTAGTATTTTCAAATATTCACTGGACATCATCAAGTGATAAAATTCAAATAATGAACAAACTTTTATGTATACAATATGTTTAAGTTTAATCTAGAAATATCACCAAATTTATAATGTATAAGATAGACAGATAGGTAAAGTCTGTCTATCTGTCTATCTATATATATTTACTACATTATTATAATAAAGTTTTTAGAACATATTTTCTTAAAATATATCATAGTAAAATACATGTTTAACATATTTAAATTCAATTATATTAAAATTCATAACATTAATTTTTGATCACTTTATCAGTTCACCAATGCACAAGAACATATAAAGATATAAACAAGTTTCATTTGATTAAAAATGATAATAATAGTTATAATAAGATCAGAGCTAAAAATGCAAGAAGGAAAACATTTTAATTCTGAAATCTGTGTGAAAATGTGGGTGGAGATGAAAATTTAGATGAGCTATTAAAAGCCATTCCCTGAGTGCTCTGTATTCCTCCCACATTCCAAACACATACATGATATTTTAAAAAGGTGGCTCTAACTGGCCTAGTGTAATCCTATGAGGGGATGTCAGAATAGCCTCTCCCTCTTCTAAACTCTAAATAGGAATTGGCAGGTTAAAAAACGGATTCCTTTGTATTAAAAGTTACAAGGTAAACATCAATGAATATTCAGTATGTCCAATAACTATTTTATGTGGCATTCCAACACAAGAGAATTTAGAGATGAAGCCCCAAAGAGTGGATGTCTTAGTGCTGGATGTTTCTGAATAAAATCTATGCTAACATCTTAGCTTGTTGCATTCTTATAAAGTCAAATTAATACAAAAAAGGTAAATGTGTTTAGTGACATTACCATGCATGGATTTTAGTCTTAGACTGATTTCTACCAGAAAATATCCATGCATGGACCACGGAATAGTGGGCCTCTCAAGCCAATATCAGGTTACTTTTGGCCTATTTTATTCTGTGCTGCTACATTTTACATATTCTATGTAGCAAGATTCATAAAGAATCTTAGATGTTCTGATTTCACTTCATTACATTTGTTTGTCAAATCAAAACCTTAGATTTTTTTAAAGAACCAACAGCAATTTGAAGAGATCATTAAGTTTGCATTACTAACAGAGGTGGGTAGTAACTAGTTACATTTACTCTGTTACATTTACTTGAGTAACTTTTTAAAAAAATTGTACTTCTAATAATGTACTTCTAGTTCTACTGCACCATACTTTTACTTGAGTACATTTGTGAAGAAGAAATGCCACTCTTACTCCACTACATTGGGTAACACTCAAATCGTTACTTTTTCCATTAGATACGCTATATTTTTGCCAGAGAGAAGCCGCCAGTGGATCTACTGCATGACTGTTTCACCAATCACATATAGCAATAATAATCACAAGACTCCGTTGCACCAATCAGACGTAGCAACATTAATCACAAGAATCCGTTTCACCAATCAGACATAGCAACAACAATCACATGGCTCTGTTTCACAAATCAGACGTAGCCATGCAGCCACATGACCACACACAAACTGTGGCGGCATAGCGGCACAAACTCATCACAGACAGCAGACAGGGAAAGAAAGAATACAAGTGGAACCTCGGTTTGTGAGCATAATTTGTTCCGGAAACGTGCTCGCGATCCAAAGCACTCGTATATCAAAGCGAATTTCCCCATAAGAAATAATTGAAACTCAGATGATTTGTTCCACAACCCAAAACTATTCATATAAAAATGATTAATACAAAATATAAAGTAAAAATACATAAAACAAATTAACCTGCACTTTACCTTTGAAAAGAATCATGGCTGGTGTAAGTGAGTTTCTAAACTCTTGTGGCATTTCACCCAATGGGACGACACACGGAAGAGCGTCCCGAAGCAACCGCAGGCACCCAGCGCTGCAGCAGTTCACCATAAAAGCGAATCTGAAAAGATCGTGGTCACACTATAAACACCTGCCGTTGATGGGTGATACAAGGAACAAGGAACATTATAAATGCGAAGGGCACAGTATTACTTAGCCACTAACATGGGTGTGACCCTGCCTGACTGCTGTGTCTGTGTATAGGAGAGTGGCAGATCCCACTACAATAAATAACCGCGCTGTTCCTGTTTCAAGCTGAATAAAGATGTTGTCGCTAAAGTATTGAGACTCAGCTTCGTGTTTTGGGGTACAAGACGGGAACTCGCACGTCACAGCACATACACGTGGTCACAATGCTGTAGTACTCTCATACGGATGTTGACTATATGATTGAGGCACGCTGACTGACGATTGCCCACAATCCCGCAGCGAGAGAGAGAAGAACCATCAACTCAGTTCTGATCACGTGCCGCTCTGCAGACAAAGCATATACTGACTACTCTTATTGCAAGACCTTGCTCGTTTATCAAGTCAAAATACTCACAAACCAAGTTACTCACAATCCAAGGTTCCACTGTACATGAAAAATGAGAGCCAACTCCTGCTGAAGTTTAACTATCACTTCACTGGGTGAAGAACAAGCATGTTTTAACCAAACATGCACAGACACAGACAGTCAAGGTAAAGTGAGACTTCTTGTATGTACACAAGCTGCCTTGTTCTAATGTTATTTTCTATCAGCTGTGCTATCTGGAGGGCAAGTTAATACAGTAATTCCTCGTTTATCATGGGAGATAGGTTCCAAGGCCGGCCGCAATAACTGAATTTCCTCGAAGTAGGGACACCATATTTATTTAAGTATTTAACGTGTATTTGGACGTTTTTAAACTCTCCCTGTACTGTTTACAACCCACCCTTTACTCTATTAATAACAGGGACAACTGTTAAGCAATATGAAATCGGTAAATAAGTTTACAGTTACTGTATAGCAAAGTACACGTAGCTGTATATGACGTGATGATGGTGATGAATATGCTGTGCAGTAAAAATGATGACGAAGAAGGTGATGAATATGCTGTGCAGTAAAAATGATGACGATGAAGGTGATGATGACTTTTACTGCGCAGCCGATGACTGTATTTTACGTCTCTTCAGACGGCGGTGCCATTCCCTGGGGCACCTCTTCCACGGTTTCCGAAGGTGTATCCGTAGTAGTAGTAGGAACTGGCTCTTTTTTGCGAGGCTGCAAAAACATTGTGATCGGCAGTTGCTGCCGCTGCTTCTTTTTCCGGTCGAAGGGCAGCTTGTAGGCGGTCATGACGTCGTCGACCTTGTTGCAAAATTGGACCGATCGAACCATATCGTCGCCCCATTCCTGTGACCGCTCCTGCAGATCCTTAGCCAGTCTGTGGGATCTGGGCATCAGTCAAAGCACCAATCACGGGCCCGATTAGAAAGCGGGAAGCTGTGATTTGTCGTATTCCTCCCATGTACCAATCACAGCCCATGTTACAACGCACTTAGTCACTGAACTTGTTTTGTTGTTCTTAGACTAGGAAATACTACTACTATATTTAAAAACCCGCAAAGTCGTGAATCCGCGAAAAGTGAACCTCAAAGTAGCGAGGGATTACTGTGTGCAGTATTATACTGTCAGTGTACAGTATATCTTGTCACTGTAAGTAGTTTGCATTGTTCAAACATACATGTTACCTACTGTAGGTATTGGCTTCAAAAGCTTTGTTGTGAAAAACTGAGATTTGGAACTTTGTGTTATTTGTGCATCTTTATTTTGTAAAGATGTTATTTATTTTTATTAATTTTTTATTTTATTTGGAAATAGCAGAATTTGTGCATTATATTATATTTTTGTCTGTCTTATTACAACATTTATAAAAAAGAAATCATTTATTATGATCAAACAGTTACTTAGTACTTGAGTAGTCTTTTCACCAAATACTTTTTTACTCTTACTTGAGTAATTTTTTGGATGACTACTTTTTACTTCTACTTGAGTAATATTATTTTGAAGTAATGCTACTCTTACTTGAGTACAATTTTTGGCTACTCTACCCACCTCTGATTACTAATCAATAAAATGTTACATACTTTTTGTGGTGTAGCATGCACACACACAATAAGGGATATATTGAGGAAATTTTAAAAATTCAGTTTATGTGATATAGCTAGGTCACATTCCCCCAGGACAGGATAAAAAAAGAGCTGAATCCTGGAAATAAGACTTCACTTCTGCTTCCTGTGTGAGAAAAAGTGTTGCATTATTGTCAAGGGTGACATAACTTCAAAGGCTGTATAACATTGTAATCCAAGGAAGCTACAAATTTGGTACGGCATTCTCAACTGAGTAATTTTTTATGCAAAGAGGAACTATACGACCTGATATTTGAACATGGACTCACTCTGTTAACAGGCTTTGTATCCTTTTGGCAAAATTTTTATTGAATGCTTTGAAATTTAAACTTGTTAACACTAGAATCCCTGAAGCCTAAAAAAACAGTCGCAATGCCAAGCGGCCTTAAATTCCTTTGTAAGTCTTCTTTAGTGTCTTTATTTTGCAAATTTGTCAATCAGCACAGGCAGACTCAAGTCAAAAGTATGTTTTTATTATATAATAGTAATAATAACAACAGCTCACTACTGAAAATGTTAAATGCAAGGAGGACCCGGGATCCAACCTGCAACCTTTTGATTTAGAAGCCGCTGTTTTTACCTCTAAAACAAGCACACGATTGATGTTTGGGTTTTAGTTTTTACATATTGACAGCAACATGTAAATTGAATGATTTCTTTTTCTTTGGTTATATTCTTGAATAAAGGTGCACTTGTTTTGTTAATACCTTTTGTGAAAGTGTTTATTTGGTATTTGGACTTCAGTCTTCACACATTATACACTTCACGTCAGCATTTTGTCAATTATTACTATAACATGGAAGAAGTTTCTATTTCAGTTATGTGTTCAACATTTCTTGCCTCTCAGTTTGTGTCATCCTACATTTACACAGATTGTTGTAGAAACGGAACACACATGGAATGCATGTATTCCAAATAACGATATATTATTTACCCAATGAAATTCCAGGCACCTCACACCCGGATAAACATACTTGAGCTCTGAGAATTTATCTCACTTCCGCTGTGTTGGTGGGGGATGGGATAGTAGGCTGCCTGTGCTGATTGACACATTTGCAAAAAAAGATGCTGATGAGGAGGTGCGAAGGAGTTTAAAGTGGCTCAGCATTACGGCTTTTTTCGTAGGCTTCAGGGATTCTATTGTTAATAAGCGGTTTCCAAGATTCAGAGATCCAGTATTAGATAAAGAGAATGTATCAGCACATACCAACCATACTGCCAACCAGGGTCAGGTACAGGTAAGGCAGGCAACCGCCAAGAGTGCCAAAATTTTAAGGTGAGCTAAAAGCAAGGAAGGGACACCCTTTTTAGCAAAAAAAGAAAAATTAATAATTTATATAAAAGTAATGACTAAATACATTTACACAATTCTGTCGTAGAACATATTCTGTGCTAACATCTAAAATAAAATTATATTTGCTGCTGAGCACCCTTATTAGATCAATAATCTTCTCCTTGCTCCTTTAAAAAATTGCTTCGTTTGGTGCTCTCAAAGCCTCTGTTACCTTATAAGTTACAACACTTAATTTGGTAAAGGTTTAAAGATCTGCCTTGTATCCCTGTCATTTAAAAATAAATAAAAAAAGTATTAATTCTCTCATTTTTTCAATTAGACTACCACCCATTCACCACAAAATGAAAGTCTTTTATGGTTCATTCAACACAAAATTCTTCCCATTGATGTCCCATTGACAATAGAGCTTAAAGTTAACGTCACTATAGAATGGGAGCGCAGAGGGAAGGAACAGTGCCATGTGCAGTCTAGAATGGGTGGAAATTTGAATGGGAAAAAGATTTCTATCATTTTTCATATTTATGTTGAAACAATGTCATATCAGAAGAGAGAAACATTGAGAACTCTTGCTACTCCACTGCATCAGTGCGACTCTATGCTCAACAAAACGGAATGCAGGCCATGCAATGACCATCTATTTCCTTCCATTGATAATTTTAGTAGACATCTTATATGTTATTATAAATAACAAGAGTATTTAATGACTTAGCAACTCTTTCAATTGAATACCAGTTAGTTAAACAATTCGCACATTGCAAAGCATAAAATGTATTTGTGCCACACCAGTAAAAAGCAAAATGTACTTGACACTTTATATGTATACTTGGTAAATAATAAGTGATATTAATATTTAAACAAGACTGTATGGCACAGTGTTATCTGGTATAACTGTGGATAATGCTGAATTAAAAAAAGTATTTTTCTGCCTACGCTTTCTTATTAAAAAAAAATTCTAATAGCCCATGTCTATGAATGGTCCAAATGCTCTACGAAATCTTAAAAATCCATCAAAAAATCCGAGATTGGGCAACTAGAATAATTTCTGAGGGGACTGGACCATTTAGCTATTCTGGGGAATATGTGTAGATAATGTTTGTCAGTAGTACAAGTCTCATTCACACAGCAGTCTAGATGTCTCCCTGATTCAATTATCTTGCCTTGGGTGCAATTAAATCCTTGGGCCTACTAACCTCCTGGACCCCAGGTGGCATTGCTGCCTGTAAGCTCTACAAAAAATGTTTTTGCTTCTTTCCAGTATGGAGTTTACTATTTCTTCTGTGCTCTCATGTGTTTTCCCAAAGTATTCTGGTTTCATGTTGCATCCAAAGATATAGCACTCAATTTTTTTGATGTACTAAACTGGGCAAGACTCATGAAGGCTGGTTACTGCCTTGTGATCAATGGAGCCTGTTTAAGGTCCAGCTTTCTGCAACCTTGTACAGAAAAAATGGGTTCAGAAAATGGTTAGATAAATAAATGAATAGATAGCGCAGATAGTAATTTCTCCATTATTTGTGTCTTAATATGCAGTTTTCCTGTTGCGAAACCACAAATATATAAATAAAGTTAATTGAACTGAACTTAAAGTCTTAAAGATTATAATGAGATAAAGGGGAAGGCAGCATAATCAAACCATTTAAGGGATTATGGGATCATGACAATTGGCATGAGTTAAGGCATTGGTTGCAGCATTAGAATATAAGAACATTACATGTTTACAAATGAGAATAGACTATTTGGTCTATCTAGTTTTGGCCTTTATCTTGAAACAAACAAGGGCCACTTAGTGGTTCTCCCCAAACACACACAACGTCCCAAAAAACAGCTCAAACGTTGCAAGGTTTTATTCCAAGCACAAAAAGCAATACAGAGACGTAATAAAAAAAACAATACAAAATCTGCCAAAATGGGAAATTGACCTGTCTACCACTTCTGATGGTTCAACTACATTGACACCACCCAAAACACAACCAAGCATGCTTCCTATTCTCTCCTCTCCTCTCCTCTCATCTTCTGTCTTCTGTGTCTGTTTCTGTCCCATGTATCTTCAGGTCTTTCTTAAGTCTCTACCAGTAAGCCTTTGTTTCAACTCACAACACTTATCAATGGCACGGAGCTACACTTTAAACCCCATGCAGTGTTAATTTAAAGGCAAAGGTCACCAATTACTTGCAATGTCAAAAGCATTCTAGAAGACACAGAGGTCACTTGTGTTACCTTAAAAAAAAAATCTATTAATTGGCAGCCTTCACAGAGCTGGACATTATTGCCAAAATAGCACCTGTCTAACTAAGCTGATATGTAGAAGTGATCTTCATCTACCAGGGCAGGTTTTCCTCTTCTTCACGTGTCAGGACATTAGGTGAACTGGGCTTGCTTGTGTGTTGCACTAACAATTTCCAAGGTCTTCTTTTTTGGGACATTTGGTTTGTTTTTCTTTTTCAATTGGTTGCATTTTCACATGGATGTGGAATGTTTGTCTCATATATGAACATTTAAGTATAAACAAATATGCTTGTGCCACCTCACATGTGATTTGACAAGTGTTATCATAAATTTCGCTGTAAACATAGAGCTGATATTTTTAAGAATCATTTTTATTTTTTCATTGTGCAGTGTTATGACTAGGAGTCCCAAATCACATAAAACTCAAAAACACCAAGTTCCAAAAAATACCCACTGAGGAGGAGGATATTCCATCAAACCCCGGCTCAATATAAGAGCAAACACAGGATCTTCATAAAATAAAAAAATATAAAGTAAAAACGTTTTAGTCTCACAAAATGCTGTGTTACACTGTGAAGTTACAAAGAGCATAAAAGACATTAAAAATTAGCCAGCAAAGGCAATCCTAGGCAAACAAAGTCCTAATACAGTAATCCAAGACAAGGTCAACAAACAGAGCAGAGGATCAAAAATCCAGAAATTCACAATAAGCATAAGCATAGCAAAACCACAAGTAAACTCACCACTCTCTAGCGTATCTGAAATGAACTGCCAGGAACTGTGCCAGATCCTCCAGTTTTACAGGGAGGAGGGCAACTCTTGGCGGTGGTTGACAGGTGGTGCCACCTCTTGGGGGACCACCCACAAAAAATATGGAACATAACAAAGGCAGTTTACATATTGTCACACACAAGTGAATAGGGGGCAGCCAACAGGCTCGACAAAGTGTGGAAAACCGCTACTAGACAGCGCATTAATGCCTTTCTCTCTTTCTCAGCAGGAAAAACAAAGAGGTGAAACCCCACAAAACGTAAACAGATGACTTACCAACAACACACTTCCACATCAATCTACAGTCTCCCAGGATGACTTCATGTCCAGTCCCTCGTTGATGTCCTCCCTTCTGGCTTCCCACATTGACGTCACCTTTATCTCCCCCACTCCACCGTCACTCTCGCTACTTTACAACTGTACATCTTCTGATTCCAACCAAAAGCTCCCTCTGGGCATCATCTCTTGGCCTGAGCTGTACACATTACACGGGGACTGTTTCCCCAACCCTTAATTGATTCTCTGTGTCTTTTTGTACTTCACAATACATAGACAAAACTAAACAAAAAGAATGATGCGCATAACTAACATAAATTAGAGAATTAAGAATGAACAAATGAGACATAAAACATGAATTTGAACCCCAGCCTAAATTCTGGCTGAGACATAACATGCAGCTAGCAGACTCCTAACAATTAGCAAGTAACCTGTCCTGTTGGTCTGTGCAGATTGTCGGCTTGGTCTATTGAAGGCTGCATTTATTCCTGATTTGCCTGCTACTGCTTATGTGTATAATTTGTCAGCTGTGTTCTGAGATACGAGGTATCCAAGGATTATTGCAAGGTGAGAAGAAAATACGCAGGAGATGACAAACATGAGCCAAAAACTGTAGCCAGGAAAAGCAAAGGTCAGAGACATGAGAACCAACAGACCAAGTAAGAATACTTGAGGGGAAAATGTGAAATTAAATTTGAAGATGAAAAGAAGTGCAAAAATTCAGAAACAAAAGCTAACACTAAGGCCTACTTGGAATAGGTGCTAACTATCACTAATACATTTAAAGTTTTCAAGACGTGAATCCACTATGGGATTATATAATGCATAAAGGAACTGCTGCCATACTTATACTGTCATCTCCAGAGGCCTCAGCAATGTGACACTCGCAGTCAAGTGACACCTCCTACTGCATTGTGTAAACAAAGAAAAAATGGAACAGGACCAAAATTAAACTTTGTCAAAAAAAATTGAAATCATTAATAAACCCCCAAAACAGAACCTACATAATAAAAAAACACATACATAAAACACTCAAAATATATGTATAAAAATGAATTACTTGTTACAGGTAGCAATTTGCCAGTGCATGCTTGCTGCTCTGGCCATGAAGTTATACAGAAAACAGATTTTGATATCTGATTTCAAATTATGTCCACTCTTCCTCCCATTGATTTCAAATGCTGAAGTTGTTTTGCACTTCTGGCTTTTAATATCACATGTTCCCAACACAGCTTTTGCTCTTCCTTTAACAATTACTTTTGAGTAAAGGACTTACCAGCCACCACACTGCTATAATTTCTGAAATTAAGTCTGTGTTAACTGATTTCTGTAATTCAGACATTTAATATCATTGACCAAAGTTTGCTAAAATGAAAAAAATACATATTTTTTGTTTATTTTTATTCATTTGAATAGATCAGGACACCAATGTTCTCCACCATTTTGGTACTGCATCAGTGCTGGAGAAAGTTTATTTACCCTTTTATGAGCCAATACTGGTCTTTTGCCACTAACGATAATCCTCAGACACTACTCGTTTCTCATAACACTGACCAGCAGAAAATCCTTCTCCTAAATAACTACAAGCATTAAGTTATTATTTTTTTGTACTGATTATAAATACACTTTGTGACATGTGAGTCCCTGTCTTGCACCCCAAAACACAAGGCAGAGTCCCAGTACTTTAGCAAAGCCAACTTTTTTCAGCTTGAAACATGAACAGCATGGTTATTTATTGTAACGTGATCTACCACTCTCCTATACACAGACACAGCAATCAGGCATAGTCGTGGCCAGATTAATGAGCAAGTAATATTTTTCCCTGCATTTATAATGTTCCTTGCATCACCCATCGATGGAAGGTGCTCGTAGTGTGACTGCAATCATTTCGGATTTGTTTTCACGGCAAGCTGACACAGCACTGGGTGCACGCTGTTACCCCAGCAACCAATATGCTATTTTCCACAGACACGCCGATCATGCTTCAGGATGCACTTCGGTCCTGTTGGGGGGAGTCCCAAAAGAGTTTAGAAACCTTACAACTTCAACACCAGTGAAACAGAAATGCCGTCTTAAATAGCATCACCAATTCTGATGGTTTCTGTGTGCAGCAAACTCAAAATGGCACTGTGATGATGTCATGAACATAAGACTAAAAATAGCAACAATAATAATTATTCCTGTAATGCCTTTGGAGGATTTTTTAAACAGAGATGAGGAGATAAAACATAAGTCACAAAATTAGCTATGGTCAAAACCATGAGTGAGTCCTGTCATTTATTACAACCAAATCAGGTCAAAATATCATTGCACAAATTTCAGAAATCAAGACTGAATAACTAAAACAAGAAAAGTTTTGAGTTTTATCCACAATATCTGATTACCAAGAAGTGCACAACCATGACCTTTAAACTGACAACATTGTGGCATCATGGGTCGAAACCTCTAGTAGTCTTGAATAGCAACTGTACAAAAACTAACCCCAAAATGACAGCACCCATTAAAAAAATCTAATAAGATGTTACAATAAGTCACAATAAGATGTTAAAACAATTTAACCATTGTTTTCAACAAAGAATAAACCTTGAATATGGATTCTCCATATTCCATAACACCCAAACACAAATAACAAGAAAACGCTAAATGAACCCATAAAAATTAGAGTAAAAACAGAAAATCTTTAGAAATGAAAAGTAATGCACCAAAATCTGTGAATAAAGCTGAGATTCGTAACAATACTAATACACATTATCAACAGCAATATGAGCAGCACAGCACATTCCTACGTGAAGCTTGCATACCCCAGCTCATGAGGCTCTAAAACAAAACAAGATTTGGTGGATAGAAATAACATTAAAATGTAGTGTTTAGAAGTGAAAAAAAACTAAAAAACAAAAGAACATGAAATAAACTAAAAGGTGTAATAGAGCAACTAAGTAAATCCATTGATCCATCCATTATCCAACCCGCTATATCCTAACTACAGGGTCACGGGGGTCTGCTGGAGCCAATCCCAGCCAACACAGGGTGCAAGGCAGGAAACAAACCTCGGGCAGGGCGCCAGCCCACCGCAGACTAAGTAAATCAAATATAATGAAATTAAACAGTACTGTTTTATCTTGCATTTTATATATGAAATCTTTTATTGGCTAAGTAATCTTTTATTGTATATTTTTGTAGTCAGCTAGATCAAGACAGTTATCAGAAGAAAAAGAAACTGCCTGACACAAGCCTAACATACAAAAAAATATATTTGATATGACCTTGTGCAGCACCTGTCATGTTTTCTACAGATAATGTAACATTTTATGGTATCTTCACTGTGAAAGACACCCAACGTAGGCCAATAAGCATGTAGCCATGCTCTCCCATCTCCAAATTTAACCATGTAGGCTTTTTCACTGCCTATTTTGAGATGAAGTAAAAAGTAATCTTTCTGTTTACCATCAAGAAACCTCACACATTCTTGAGTAAGTTACCCTTTGACCATTAAGGAAAATTGCTCCTTTGCCATAAAAAATATTGGCCTTATGTATTGGGTTTTTCAGGGCTGTCTTACCAGAATCATAGGCCCCCGGGCAAAGTAGTGTGCTGGGGCCCCTGTTTTGATGTCAATATAGGCATCAGAAACATTGTGGGCCTTTATGCACATTGTGCCCATTGTGCTCATACATTAAGACGGCCCTTGGTTTTGGCGTACAAATTTTAGATCTTCTGGTGTTGACCTTTTACCTGTTCATGGTTTTGTTTTCAACCTCTGACCCTTTTGTTTTCTTTTCATCCTTGTAGCCTGACATTTCTTCATCACTGGAAGAGATTCTTCATGCTCTGGATGCAGCGTATGGAGTTATTGTACTTCATAATGATGTCACGATGGTTAAAAAGGGAACACATTGTTAGGCTTCTTTGCGCTGCGTCCTCATTAGAGAAAGGCTTGTTGAAAAAAACAGCAGTTTAATGAATTATCAAGTTCAATGTGATCACTGGACATGACCTTTCTAAATGATATTGCAGATCAACACAACCAATCTAGTTTGAGCTTACACAATCTTCATTCTATTATTGAATTCAACAATTCGTTGATGGTGATTGTTAAAAAGGTGGAATTGTTTCAGTCAGTTTTGAAGGTAGATAAAGCTAAAAATGCTGCTTGAGTGTTATTAACCACTTTCATTTTTATTTTATGTGATATTTCTGTTATATTTTTCTTACTCTTTTTATGCACATTTTGGGTTTTGAACCATGCAGAATTCAAAATACGTTAACAGTTCCTGAATTAAAAGGTTATTTAATGTGATTAAAGTATATTTATGCCATTTCCAACCCCCCATCCCCCCTTTTTTCTTTTTGAATAGGCATCACCATTTTGGGAGTGGTTGACACAACATTGCTGGGAAAATTAATCAGAGATGCGCAACGTGTGTCATCTAAACTGCAACATGATAAAAGGTTGGCTACACCATTTCCTAACCATACAAGATTGTTGATAAAACTATAAAATCTGGGTAGGTGAAATTTTAGTGTATTTTTACAGAACTCTGAAGTTTAAGAAACGCTGCCTAATTTCTGTTATAGGTTTTTGGTTTAGTGCCAATGCTTTCTACATTTTCTACAATTGTTTAGCATTATCTCTTTTTTTTTTGTTTACTGTCTTTTAGTATTTCTCTTCCTAGCAGTACACTAAATGATTCTCTGCTGTACTTGTCACGGTATAACAGGAAGGTAAAGACAGGTTTACAGAATGCTGAACTTTGCAGAAACCTGAATTTATTTCTTGGTGATCCTGAGTTAACTTCTAAAACAGACTTATTATTCAAAAACTCTGAATATGTGGAGACAAACTATACAACCCTCTGGCCTACATAACAAAAGCAATGCTCCTTAATTCTTATAGCAAGAACTGATAATTCTATAAAGAAGGCAAAGACAGAACCAGGAAACACAAAAGGCTTGTCAAAAAAGGGAAGAAATCCAAATTCCAGAAAATTACCTTAAGATGAGAGCAGGGGATCAAAACCACGAATTCCAAAAACAGTTAGTGCAAATCAAAGTAACAGGAGACCTGAATACATATACAGCCATTGTTTTCAAGTTAAAGTTATTTCTTCCCAAATGTTTTACATAGTGTGCAAGGCAAAATTGTCTGGTAAAGTTAAGCATTTTAAATAAATTTTTAAAAACTACATAGCGATTCCTGCCATTTCATAATGTAAACTATGGGGCATGGAGCAACCTGGGAAATAAAAGCCTTACAGCTTACCTAATGTGTCTGTTTTTCATGTCAAAAAATTTCTTGAACATTGTTAGCTTGAGATTACACACAAATTGTAAAATAACTTATACATGCCATTTCTGAAAAAAAAAATCAATATTTTGAGATTCGTACATTTTAAAAGAAGGCCATATGTGTGCACTACATCAGCATTCTTCTTCTGGGACAAAAACCCAGGGTGTGTGGTTTCTTCTCAAAAGACAAAATCGCAGTAAACTATTCGTGCCACATATTTGGTGTCATGTTGATTTACTTCTGTATTTATGTGAGAGCTTCTCCTAGGATGGCTACTTCTATCACACAAGCAAAAAGAAATTGTTTCCTCACCTCAAGATAAATAGTGTCAGAAATACAGTATAAAATGATTATTTCCAGATCCACTTTATTGTCTCAGACGTCTCAAAAATACAGAAGACATTCTTTCTAATACTGAAACTTTTGCCACTTCAAAGAGGACATATTCTGTAAGTTTTGGGCTTTTATTTTCTGTGGCACTCTGTGCCACATATGTTACTTTATAAAACAGCAAGACCAACAATGTATTTTTCTAAATTTACAGAAAATGCTTCATTTTGTGTGACAAATGCATGTGCACCATGTTTATGAGGAAATAATTTTCACTTGAAACATACTGAACTTATCCTTTAAATAGGACTGGGGTGTTCCCCCATTTGCTATTTTAAGTGACCCAGCCACCCCCCACCCAGACTGTACATAAACAGTACAACGAGCATAATTTAAAGAATCACTAGACATACAAAATATTAAAATAAGAACACAATATTCATAATAACAACATCAATAATAAAATACTGTATATTCAAAGCAAGAAATAAAAGGTAACAAGAGCCAAGACAGAGATGGAAACCTGGTTAAAGCATAACACTTTAACTGAAAACGTTTGGAGACCAGTGTTGTAGACAATCCCAACAGCACTGCATCCAAGACCACAACCAACTCTGGACAGAATGTCAGTGAACTACAGAGTGCAAAGTTACACAAGCTCCTTCTAGGTATTTCATTTATACACGACTCTCTCATTTTATTTACTTCAGGGTTTAACCACAGTTAATTTCAGTGAAGTTACCTAGCAGCCCGGTTTGCACATGAAATGGATAAATAAGAGAAACATAAAGGGTAGCAATGATTGTTACCAGTTTATTAACATTCACATCTTCATGTGTAAACTTTACTGCTTTATTTTAGTTGTTTTTGTCTAGCTAGTTACTTTCAGGACTATTGGTAATTTCTGTTTGTCTTGGGTTTTGCCTTTATGTCAGGATTT
The DNA here is from genome assembly GCA_026402145.1 of Polypterus bichir lapradei. NCBI lineage: Eukaryota > Metazoa > Chordata > Cladistia > Polypteriformes > Polypteridae > Polypterus > Polypterus bichir. The sequence continues at coordinate 132,372,833 of JANRMT010028174.1, forward strand.
TTTATTTTGTTTGTTTATTTCTGTCTGCTTGTGTTTTTACCTTCTAATTGCTATTAGTTAAATAATTGTTTTTTGTTATCCTTAGTTTGGCTTTGAGATTCGCTCTTCCCATTTGCATTAACAATTTGGTTTTTGATGTCAGGCAGGTGCAACAGAGTAGCATCCTGTTCTTCGTTCTAAAGGCTCGGATTCTACACAGCAGAATGTGACTTTGACCTTACTGGACAAATTTTCAATCACCATTTATCCTGGATATCAGATTTAAAAAGAATCCCTGGATTAAACTCATGTAGAAATGGAAAGAAAGTGCAAAGTCCACATAGATACTGACAATGGCAAGACTCAATCCCAGGTCTCTGGAGGTACAAAGTTACTTAATAACGCACCATTGTGCCAAAGCAAAGAACATCTTTACCTTCCCCTATCCCTTTCTATTCTAAGAGAATAGAGTAATGCAAAATCATGCAGTAGACCAGTTTCGTTTGGAATGGTTCTGTATGCATGCATCACACAATTAATTAAAAATAATGCCAATTTTTGGTTTTCAAAGTACTGTATTCAAATGGCAGTAATGTAATGGAATTAAATACAGTGTTGTGATTCTTTGATTTTAATTACTTATAAAACTATTTGGACTTTTCTCTCAAATAAAATGTATTCTTTACTCCTAAGTGCTCAATTTGTTTAAAACATGTTTTCTTATATCTATAGCTTTATATTTCTAAACAACTGAATTTTGTTTTGCTTTTGGCTGAAACTTTAATTCATATAAGAGCTGCATTTAAAAGGCACATATACTGAGCTAAACAGACCAATATTCTTTTGACCTTTCATGAAGTCCAGTTTGCTACTTCTGTGATCAACACTGTGACACCAATAAAATCCATGTTCTCTGAAAAGCAGATGGCCGTTAGGAAGAGATTAGAGGACTACTATACAGGCTACATAAACATGCTGTAAACTGTACTTTGGTGCCCTGCACGCCTGAAGGGGTTTAAAATCCACCCATTAAGAATTAATGGATTGTGCAGAATACACATTTAATTGTTGGCTGGCACAGAATGAATGGCCTCATATTAGTGTTAATGTGCCCCCCTTACAAATACATAATGAGTAAATTTTTTTTAGGGAGTAATTTACAATACATTGTATATTAAACTACATTTGAAGAAATGGATGCAGATTACAGCCTGTATAGTGAAGTTTCCTACATTTCTGTGGCTTGTAAGAGTTCAGGACGATCTTTGTTAGGAAACGGTTAGTTTTGCTGTATTAGCAGATTGTTAAATGAATTAATTTAACATCATCGGGTAACTGAATCTTTACAAATGTTTCATATTGTTAAAAATGCCCTAATGTCTGTATTAGTAGATGTGGTGAGATGTGTATATGTAAATACATTGCCTATATTTAGCTGGTAAGCACTTCAACTTCCATGAAGCTCGGCATAAGGAATGCTGGGACTGTTGAAGTTATGGAGAGTTGGATAGTGGCTGTTGAATAAGAAAGGCGTGTTAATGATATTGCTGTTCAATAAATGCTCTGTACTTCAAAAAACCCAGGTGAGTCAGAAATTTACCAATTGAAAAAAACCCAAGTGGCAGACATGGCGCCAGAAGTCGTAAGACACAAATGACATTAAAAGCTTCTTTGATGAAAGGAAAAAGAGACATATCAAAATTTATTACACTTGAGTCCTTCGATTTCAGCCAGCCGATGGTGTGGCCTACATGGATTCAGAATTTCTTACACTTCAGAATTGCAGCAAAACTGAAGGAAGAGAAAGGTAAGGTGCAAGTTAATGCCCTAATTTATGCTGAGGGGAAGAGGCTGAGACTCGCTGGACTCATGTTTATAGACTTACAATATGTCTCTGTATTATATAAAAAAATCTTGGGACGAGACAAGACTTTTCTAGAGAGAAGGGACATGACTTTCTCAGAGAGACACTTTTATGTCCTTCGGGACAAAGAGTAGATGACAAAGTAGAACGTTGTAAAGAATTCAAAAACGTTGGCGCGATACACATGCAGAGCAGGTTAGATATAATGGAAGTACAAAAATTCAAAAGTCTCCAAAAAATGATAGTAAAGATCACATTGGCGCAGGCAAATGGAAATTATTACTCAGTAAAATACCGCAACAGTGAAAAGAGATCGAATATATTGTTCAGATTTAAACTTTAAGTCGGACACTTGTAGATCGTTTAATTCGTGTTGCCATCAGGGAAAAGTAGTGTTTCTTCCCAATGAAGAAATGTATCACCGCTTAAGAGGGGGTTTCGGTGGTGCATTGAGCCCCACTCTTCACAACACAAGCAGTAGAGTCACGAAGTGGCTGGCACTTTATGCTGGCGGCGGTGGCATGTTGGGGGAGGATTTGGGGTTCTGGCGAGTGAAGCGAGCAGGGGGAGAAGCCCCCTAGTTACAAAGTATATAAAAGGATGTTTCTCTTCTACTTATTTTATATATATGTTTTATAACATCGTGTGAATTTTTTTTTGTTACTTATTCATTATTATATTACCTAATTATATTTGTTTCCTCTTGTAACTTTCTCCTTGACATCTTGTAAAGCACTACATCCTTTGTATGAAAATGTGCTATATAAGTAAATGTTGTTAATTTCTCTTATTTGTACAATCAACTGTTAGGAAATGGCGACAGCAGTAAAGATGGCATGGCTTCATATTTTAAGTGAATGTTAAGAGCTTTTTTCTTTATCAACAGAGAGGTAGCTATCTAAAATACTTAATCAAGCTGCAGATTTCTGATCATTTGGAGAAAGTCTTTAGGGTGAGATAGAGGGATCACATACGAGATTACAGAAATTAATCACTATTTGTCTTAAATAGAAAAATGTGAAATGGAAGTAGCAACTTTGTGTGTTCTGTTGCTGAGACTTGTACTTTGGGAGTACAGTGAACTCTCACCTATTAAGTACATTTCAGAATCATAAGTACAATATTTCCAGGGATCAAACTGAAATATGAAAACAGTCACGCCTATACAAAATAATGTCTGACATTTATAATAATCGTCTTTATATGGGAAGTGTCAAACACAAGATAGATTGATCTAATCCATATATATAACTTTAACTAACATTGTGTTTTATATTAGATAGTGAGGCATATCCTTTTGACTGCTTGCCATATTAAATATGTTTGCTGTAAACGACTGACATTTTAATGTAGGTTCCCTTTATCAAGACAGGGCATACCAACATACCTGCTAAATTCAGCTATGTGACCACAATGTGATTATGTTTTCATGTCATGATTTGATAGTTAGATTGGACCTCCTATCATGACCTACTACAGTTGTGTGGACATCCTCTGTTTCACTGATCTGAAGGAGCAACTGACACCATTATGGCAGGAGACTGTGCATTCTGCAGTAAGCAGAAATATTCAAAAATGGATGAGGATCATAACAAAGCCTAAGACGTCTTATGTTCCTGCTCATCTAATTGAATCATTTGTGCATTTTAATGGAAGGTGAGAGTGGAGCAAGGCTGAAAGAGAGGAGGGCCTACCACTACGTATCATGATACCCTTTCAGGTGCAGTGTAGGCATCATAAGACTCAATTTGGGGGAGGGAAATTTCTATTTAATTTAGTCAACAAGTGACTGATTCCTTGCTGGTGAGATGGCTCAAAATTGCGCTTAGAGATGAACTGTAATAAACACTGTATATTTCCTTAAAGTGTACAAAATCTTGACTGATCATCACTTGGACACTTTAAGCTAACATAACAGAACTTACTTTCTGATTACATAAAAGTGTTCATGGTTCTACTGACTTTACAAGATGCCACCATAATGCAGTGTTTATATTTATCGTGTCAAAATGATTTCCATTGTCAATAAGGAATATAAAACAATCTTCCCCACAGTGCATCTACTGCACATACCGTAGCTCATCAATGGCTGGACGAATTCATGATAGATGAGTTACAAATGCTAGATGGGAACTAAACTATGTCATTTTGCATGCATGTCACACAGTTACAAAGTTGTACTATAACCTTGTATCTATCTAGATAGTAGGTAAATAATGCTTCCTCAAAGATATGTGCATGCACAATTTCCAATAGTGCGCATGAAGTGAGTGAGGAAATCCACTTCCCCCACCCTTCTTGCCAAATATTTACAAGAACAAAATGGCACAACAATCCTCCTCTTGGAATTCAATTAATGAAAATCTGAGATATATGGAAAGGCAAATCCTTTGAAAACTGACATTCAAGTGACTAAACTGGTTTGTCTTATGCCCAGACTTTGCAAACATTATTCATGCACAGTTTTTCAGTTATTTATTTGAGGTTGGGATGTTACATTGGTCAGAACTTAATATATGAAGACTTATATTTAAAATAAATATATTTTTAAATGTAGGTTAAATATTTGGGTGCTATATATATATTTGTGCTACTTTTTTTACATTTTACATTATTATTGTTAATATTTGTACTTTATCACTCGTAGTGAAGCTTTAAAAAAGTCCTTCAAACAAAAGTGACACTTAAAAATACTCTCCAATGAAATCTTGAGTTTTAGATACTCTGCACACAGACAGTGAAATAGAGCCCAATTACCACTGTATATTTGTACTAGTTACACAATTAAAAAGGATTAAATTACTTGTGATTGCTCCAACATGTTAAATGCAGTGTATAATCAATTTTGCTTTCTTTCTAACTATCTTAAAAACACACACAGCTGATTTTAGGTTGGGTGTATCTAACCTGGGTTGATACTATTGAGAGGAATGAAATACCAGTTGACCTTGTGTACTACATATGGGGCATGCAGGAATACATTAAAATCTGTTTGTTTTTCCCCCTTTATATTTACACAGATTACCTTAATATTTCTGCCTTATTATTTTAAATATTGTGTGTCAAGTCAGCCAGCCACCTCAGACACAGAGTGCATGTGAAAATGTGTGTTGACTGAGGTACCTTAAAGGAACATTGGTAACATTCAAAATGTTCTTTAAAATGTGATTTTACTCCTGTAGCAGTAACAAAAGCAAAACCAGTTATTTTTGATTTCTTTAATGATAAATAAATACAGATTTTTATTAATTGTGTTGGATGCTCAACCATTCTAGTGTAATGAAGCAGTAAGTTGTGAACAGGTTTAAGAGTGAACTAGAACTGGATCACGACATGCACAATATCCCAATTTAAAAAAAAAAGCTGTAACATCTGCTGTGAGCTCAAGTGGTTGGATCAGACAGGAGCCTCAGAGATGGCTATTTAGGACAGGTAAGGCCCACCATAAATTGGACTTTATTTATAAAAGTTAGAATTATCTGCAAAATCACACTTTTTATTCAGAATCATATGTGAACTGTAACTAGTTTGAAGACTGCATTGCAAGAAGTGTGGCAAAAACAAAGACTGTATGCAAAGTGTGTTACACAACATGAACTGTGGGGCTTGCTGACATATAATATAGGAATCAGATCAGTGTTTAACACTGAGCTGCACACATCAGGCTTGCTTTACAGTAAGCCTAATCATTTTTTATCCTTGCTCTCTACCCATAGTTTTTTTTAAGGTAGCTAAATGCTTTTGATCAGTGACGCAGCATTTTTCGTCAATTTCTTGTATTATTTTTGTGTGTTTTTTAAACTAACTTATTTATGTCTGAGTTTGATTTCTTCCTTGCTCCTGATGCTGTTAGGTTGGTTTGTTGTAGATTAGGCAGATTCAATTGCAAATGAATTTATGGATGGATGAAAAGTATTTGTTAAAAAACTAAATACGACTCAAACTGGTAGTCACTTTTGCAAGTCTACAATATTATGAGTCAGGTAACTCAACTTTTAGAGTGGAATGTCAAAAAAGGAGTGATTTGTAAGAAATTGAAATTAACTGTGAATGATTTTTGCTTTGCGCACTCCCCCACCAAAACCTATTGTCTATGGGGGAGAAGAGAAAGCTTTAGATTCTTTAAAAATTTCTAACTCCGGTTTTCGACAGATCTCAAAATTTTAGGGTCCCATAAACACTGATATCTCGATGATAGGTGTGTCTGTTGTCTGTCTGTGTGTCACAGTTTCTTGAGGACAGTCTAGAGCTAATATGGCTGGATGAAAAAATACCAAACTCGAAACTTAAGCCTGCTATGAGATGACGATGTGCTGATTAGATTTTGAGCCAAACCCTCAAATACCGTAATTCTGCAATTAATTATGAATTCTTCTCATCACTTGCTATCATAATGACTTATTTTATGATTAGAAAGATCAGCATCAGAGCGGTAAATAATTACTGAATTAACTAATTAAATAACTGTTATAGAATACTTCAGGTAACTTGGTTCACAAAGCCTACTAGCGCTCATGTCCAAATTTTTCATAATCTAGTTGTATATAATATACTATTAAAAAAGGTTAAGTTGCATGCACATTTTTTTTACTTCCAATCATGAACAATATATGCTGTATTTGTTCAGGTTCTATAGTGCATACAAACTAGCTGTATATAATATGCTATTAAAAAAAGTTTAAGTTGCTTCATCTGTTCAGGTTCTATAGTGCATACAAATTACACATGAATAGATTAATACATATAATTGGTTGTGAAGAAAAAAAATTACTCACACCACCATGGTTCTTATAGGTAATCTATGTGACCAGTTGCCATCTATTTACTGGGCATTTCTATCTCACTGAAATCTAGGCCTGCTCTGAGTTGCCTTTCTGCATGAAGAATTTAATAAGAGAAATGAGGTAAAAAGAATAATCACAGGAAGAGTTAGAAGCTTCAGCCGTCATATTACAAGTCAATGCATTAAGAATCCATACATGTACTGATACCTGCTTAATAAAGTTTTATGACAAAGGGAGCAATCTATATCCTTAATCCCTAAAATATGTCCTTTCTGTTTCCCTTTCTCTCTTTATCTTCCTCCTTATCTTACTCTATCTCTGTCTCTCTACATATACATATAT
>JANRMT010028174.1:132380201-132409625 GCA_026402145.1 Polypterus bichir lapradei
CTTTTATACATGCCTGGATGGGCTCCAGGTGCTTCCCGACACTCCTCCGCTGACACCCCCCTGTGTGGCGGAAGTGCCGGCTGCACACCCGGAAGCACTCCGGATGTCCCCGGTCTTCTTCCCCCCAGCACTTCCGGGTGTGGCGGAAGTGCTGAGGTCCAGGGCTCTCCAGGCACCGGGGCACCCCCTGGTGGTGACCACGGGCCCCTACATGGTTGAGCTTCCAAGCCCTGCACCCGTGGTCCACAACACAACCAGGGCAGCTGCCCCCTCGTGGTCTGGAGGAGGCGCAAGCCCTCCACCAGTTCACTTGGGCGTCCCGGCTGGGTTCCACCCCCAGCCGCATGCCACTATATATATATATATATATATATATATTTTATATACACATAGTGTATTTATAAATTGTAGTGGACAGCCAGGGCCCTTGCCTGGCCGGGATGCCACTACCCTGGAAGGACCAGGGGAGAAAGCTTATCCAGAGTATTACCTCCCCCAGAACGCTAGAGAGCGGCCCCTATGGTTTGCAACAGTGCCATGAGTTTAGAGCAAGGAAGCTCAACCCTGCTGGGGCCCAATTCTACCATGAGGAGGCAGCTGGAGAATTGCTAAGCCCTTGGTTGCAGCATTTCTGCCACACCCTGAAGTTCTGGTAGAAAAAGGTCATCAAGCACCTGGAGCACTTCTGGGTGCCCTATAATGGAAGCCAGCTGCCACTCCTCTGGAAGCCAGAGTCGGGAGGTGGAAGACAAAGCTTCCCAGGAGGAATGGAGGTGGACAGAGGAGAAGACAAATGAGAAAGAGAAAGAAAAGAAGAAGTGTGCTTTGTATACTGTGTTTGTGCTGAGAACTGTGCTGTAAAAGTGGAAAATGAGGGAAAGCGTTCCCCACATGGAAAAATATGGTGTGTGCTGAACTTGTGTCTGTGCCTGTCTGTGTTGGGGTTTGGGCGGAAGGAGTGTTTACTGTATTTATACGTAAATACAGATAAATAGATCCACACTGTATATTGTCAAAGTAGGCTCTTAAACAGGAAGACTGTAGCAGACAACTCAGAGTCTGACAGCCTGAAAAGCAGGCTCTGAAAGAGTATGGCAGTTCACTTCCACTGTCTGTAAGGACAGTAACTCTGCCAAGAATAATGCGAGGTTCGAGTAGCTCTGAGGCACCAGTGCTAACACTACATGTGTATGCTAATACTTGAACTTTAATACATACCTATACTATATATAATTAATTTTGACTGCACATTAATAGGAAAGCTAAGTGTGAATTTTCAGTCAGTGTTTCTATAAACCACAATATTAAATGATCCTAAATGAATTCTTGCACAAGCCTTATTTCAAAAAAATGATTCAGCACTTTACAGTGGTCTCAGGTCTTTTTTAATTTCAGTCAACAGTACAGCAGTTGTCTGTTCAGGTTAATGATTTACATACTTCATCAGTGCTGCTGACAGTTCAGCAAGTGTCTCCTGTGGTTAATGATCTACAAGAATCCTCATCTCATCTAGTGCTTAAAAAATTTCACAACTACTGTTAATGAGGCAACATTCTCCAACAGTCAGCCTGCTACTCCACACTCTGTGTCAGGATTGGTGAATTAATTTTGCAAAAATGTTCAATTTTATGTTTTTTTTTCAGTCTGTGTTAATAATGAAGAATGCATTTTTAGTTCAACTTTCTCTGTAATATATATTTGGAATTGTTGGTTTATTTTAAAGTTTTGCTTTGGAGATATTGTATTATCATTATTTTACCTCATGGCAGCTGCTATTTTCTAGCTCTATTGCCATGACACAGGGGTGGGCCCTTGAAGTCAGGGGGCATATCCAAGAAGCAAGCCATATGATGTCGTTAGGGCAACAGTATTTGAATCTTTGCTGTACTGGGAGAAAAGTCTGTTCAATTTTGTTCCAAACTGCTTTTCCTGACAGTCCGAGGTTGACTGTCACATGTTGCTGTTACATTTATCATATACGTGGAGAACCTAAAATTTATGGAATCAGTCAATAGTACAGGAGCAGGGTGTAGTTATCAGCTATACTGCTAAGAATTGCATGCATACCGCCTTGGTAATCAGTCCGTAATCACTGTACCGATTTGTAGGACATCAAGTCATCAAACATCAAAACAATGATAATCGTGTGTGTTGACTTCTAAATAAAGTTTATCTGCATGAAACAGAGTGTTAGTCAGTAATATTACACTGAAGTGCACAGACATCTGTGAGTAAGCATAAGAAATAAAAAAAAAAAACATCCAGAGCAGCGGCACATACGAAACTGCATTCTGCACCACTAAAGTTTTTGACCAAAATCAATGTGGTTGTTGCTTTACACCTTTTTTTAAATAAAATGATATATAAGACACAATATATTTTGTATTAGACTATGACAGCCGCAGCACTCAACTGTTATAGGCTTTTACTCGATGAATACAGTAGCACCAAAATCTGTTTATTTGCTCTCATTTGACAATAATTATGATTAACTAATATGCTCAAACTTCATGCTTTGGTCCTCCATTAAGAAAATATTTTCAAAGGTTTCTATTGAAGTAGTCACAATTTAGAAATTTCAGTGTTTACTGATAACCCCATTTTTGTTTGCATTTCTTAAAGGAAAATAATTCAATCTACTTTCTCCACCTTGACAGTTGTAACGCACCAAATATTTCAGTACCAATTATGAATAATATGTTGTGTTACTTTTTTCCAATGAGAATTAACTAGCAATTTTATAATGAACCTGCAAAAAGGATCTGTAAGGTGAATAATGCAGTCAGCTGTCAATTTCACTTTAGGACTTACTCCTTTTCATATATGAAGGTTTCATAATAAACCATGAACTGCTTTGTAAAGTGTTTTACAAATTACTACAGTAAGAAACACCTACATATTTTTAAAGTGTGTTTAGCAAATGGTTAAATAGCAGAAGAATATAGTTATTTTCACAGGTCATATTACCATGTTTCCAACTAATTGTTTTCTAAACAATAAATGTTAAAGTATCACATAAAAAATATATATATTTTTATAATTTTAGGTAAATATAATTACTGTACTTCTTGACAAACTATTCTTGCCATATGTAAGTGAACATAATGCCTAATCAGAAATATATAATTTAAGCACCCAGTACCACATATGATTGTTTCTGTTGTTTTAAAGACAAAATTAACAGTGGGCAGCAAGGAAAGGCTCTGTATTTGCCAATATGGGACAGCAGGGGGCAGTACACATGAATGAGAGACGTACAGTGCAGTAATTTACAAGTTCACATTCACATTGTTTTGTGAAATAAAGGCCATAATTTACATTTAAGTTCTGCAAATAAAAATATTAGCTGAATGATTTTATTTAGATATTACATAATTTGTTTACAGTTATATATTGTTAAAAAAAATATTGAGAGTTCTGGTAACAGTTTACTTTTCTATGTAAATACTGATTCAAAATTTAAATTAATTAAAAAAATATTAAAAATGTGATTAAATAAATAAAAAGTACACATATTATAGGTAAAGCTCCCCATCACTGTATGTTAATGTCTTTAATATAAAGTGAAAAATATAAATGGGATTGTACAAAAATTAATGATGACAATTGAATAAATCACACATAATCTGTCACTACTTCAGTGTACAGTGCTCCATGTGCTCTAGATAACTATTGATCAAATTAACTTTTTTTCAAGAAAATATGATAAAAGTGGTGATAATTGTGCTCATCACTACTCTTCCTGTAAACAGCCCACTTAAAAGCTTTCATCCACAATAAGCAACTTTCTGTCTTTTCAAGGTATGAAAAAATATTTCATTAATTAAACAAGTTATTGGGTGGCATGGTGGCGCAGTGGGTAGTGCTGCTACCTCGCAGTTAGGAGACCCGGGTTTGCTTCCCAGGTCCTCCCTGCGTGGAGTTTGCATGTTCTCTCCATGTCTGTGTGGGTTTCCTCCGGGTGCTCTGGTTTCCTCCTACAGTCCAGGTGCATTGGTGATCCTAAATTGTGCTTGGTGTGTGTGTGCGTGCCCTGCGGCGGGCTGGCGCACTGCCCGGAGTTTGTTTCCTGCCTTGCATCCTGTGTTAGCTGGGATTGGCTCCAGCAGACCCCCGTGACCCTGTACTTGGGATATAGTGGGTTGGATAATGGATGGATGGTTGGATAAACAAATTATATTTTGAACTGTATTTTTACTGAGGTATTGTAGAATATTAACTTTTTAATCCTAATTTTAAGTTAAAAACCGAGAAAGTGAACGATGCTCAGTCAACCAGCAGATGCTGGGGTGCTCATACCTCCCCATATTGAGAAGAAGAAGACAGAGGGCAAGAGATTGCCAGCCTCCTAAACCATCAGACTGCACAATGTCTCAGGAAGGATGCTTTTTCTTTAGCATAGCAGAAGTTGTTGGTGCTGTCTTGGACACCTGGCCCAGGGTACTAGAGGGCTAAAGGATTTTCAGACTGCTAGACTGAGTTTTAGATTTTTGTCCTTGGAGCCATTTCAGTACTGACACTGCCGCACAATGTTCTCACAGAATGAGGCTTATACCTGTGTCATCATTAAAGGCATACCGGGCTTGGAATGTCATAATTTTACCTATTATTTTTTGTAATAATTGTAATAATGTTTATTATGATTTTGTTATTTAGTTTTGTTTTACTGTGACACCATGCTGAAATTGTATGGAGGCTGCCATTTTCCCCTACTGGGCTTCCTGATTGATATGCTGGTTGCTAATCATGTTACCCATTGGTAAGTAAATCGGTCAAAGCACTAACACAAATTTAAAGTCAATGAAGGATGACAAAGGGCCTTTGTCCTGAATGAGATTTTTAGTTCTACCTCCCACACCGCCTTTACATTTGTTTTAAGCACACCAATAGCCTTATATAGTGACACTTAGGTTCCTGGCATCACATGGTAACAATGAGAGTACACTGTCATGGAAAATATGGCTGCTGAAAAAAAGAATTAAAAATGGTGGTGATTACAATCAAAATTAGTAACAAATTAATAAGCTTCAACATATGCAAAAATAATAGAAATAATTACAACACAACAAAAAAGATAATGCAATGACACCAATTTTAGAATATCTTAACAGAGCTTTTACTGTTCATTAATGTTTTTGAGCTTGATTTGCTCCTATTTAATTAACATTAATGGTTTCTGATTTGGTTTTGGTGTCTGATTGTTTCTGATATTCATTTGACCATTATTTTGCCTCTGCACAACCAGCAACAAAGTCTAGATAACCACTCTCCTCTTCTTTAATGGGGTTGCTCCGTGACAGATCACCACAACCTTTTTTAAAAATGTAACCACTACATTTTCAGATTTTGATTAAAATGGCTGTAATGGATTATCTCACATGTCAAACTTACTGGTGCAAATACAAATTTCCTATGCCTTATAGTTTTCAAGTTATGGGGGAATGAAAATTAGGGAAATGTTACATGTATATGTAGTGTTATTGGTCCACAGCTCTCTCTCAGCAGAGGCCAGTTTTATTAAATGAGTAATCACCACGCTCGCGGCTTAGTGAGGGCTGTAGCGGATCTCAGGGCGATCTGTGGTGTGGGCGTTTCTCACGTAGTGCACAGGTGAGGGATTGCCCACATTGGTGATTGTTCCTGGGGTTGCTAATGTGCTGCAGCTACTATGGCCCCTCTCAATATATAGAAGCACGAGTCGGCTAGGAAGGGGAGAGAATAGAGTAAGAGAAAGAACAAGAAAGAGAAAGAAAGAAAGATGGACGGAGGTTGCAGGAGGAAGCAGTGAATGAGTGAGTGAGCGAGAGAGCTGGTGCGAGCGAGCTCTTTCAGGCAGCTGTGTGGAAGCCTGGGTGTTAGACCGACAGCCGGGAGTTGAAGTAGTGGTCGCTCCCGCTGAGTCAACAAGTAGTGGGAGTGACCAGTAAATGCCGACTGGCCGCGTAAGGCCGGGACGGCAGCGGGAGTCGGGAGGCTTGGTGGAGAAGTCCTTGGTGTCCTGGTTACCAAGGATTCCAAGTCTCAGGCCTGGGATGAGTGCCAGACCGAAGCCAGGATCGGAAAGACTCCAGACCTGTGTGTGTGTTGTGGAATGAAAGGACAGCTGCTGAGAGAGTCTCGCCTGCTGCAGAGCCCAACCGGGAAAAGCAGGTGAGACACTAGTTTTAAAAGAGGCATCGGGCTTGTAGTTGGTTTTTAGAAGACTGCTTCCTGCATTGCATTTTAACCTCGGCTTTTAAAGGATTGTGTTTTTTCTATTTTGTTTTAAACCTCCACGTTTGTTTTAGTGGATTATTTATTTAATGAAGATCTTTTTGAACTTTTGAATCACAGCACTGTTTATTTTGAAACACTGCTTTATTGTTGACTGTTTCTAATAAAAGGCTTTTGCACTCTTATACACCATCCCCTTGCTCCATTGTTATTGCCTCACTGCCTAGCTCATCTTGGTTATAACTATCGACAGTGTTGGGTTCAAGGACTCCTGGACAGTGGATGGAAGCATGAAGCAGAACCCACATCGTCACAGTATATACTGTATACGCATGATGTATCAAAGAATGAAGAAATAAAAGACAGAAAAGACCTCAGTCAGCATAATCTTTTATTTTAGACACCTATGAAAATACAAAGTACATGAAGCATATTTTACAAAAAAATGTTTATTATTGTTTTTTTCAGCAGTATGTTCAAGTACCATTTTGTCATATAAGAGCTTCCATGCTATGTTATTTTCTAGAGACAATATATCTAAAGAAGTTAAGCGCTCTTCAGTCATGGTAAACCAAAATTTGCTTTTTGTAAAGGATAGCTTTGAAAAATTCCTTTCTGCTTCACAGCTCATGATAAACATCCATAATTGTAATAAAAAATGATTTTCTGTCATAAATGTTAATAGTGTTTTAAATTATTTATAATTATCCATCCATCCATTATCCAACCTGCTATATTCTAACTACAGGGTCATGGAGGTCTGCTGGAGCCAATCCCAGCCAACACAGGGCGCAAGGCAGGAAACAAACCCTGGGCAGGGTGCCAGCCCACCGGAAATTATTTATAATTATTTATATTAAATATATTTAGAATGGAATATCCTTAATTTGAATGTTTTTTTAATGTACGGCTAGGCTACATGATACTTTCATAACCTATTAATTTTTATTTAAATTATTTTGTATTGAATTACACTGTGTTATTAATATTAATTCTTTAAAACAGTAGACCCCCAACATTTTATGTGGACTATAGTCGCTTCTGGAGCCCCTTAGGGATTAGGGGTCCTGAAGCTGAAGCTTCATTAGTTTCCTAGTAGATTCACCCCTGTCCACAAGCATTTCCTTCACCCCTTTAACACTGCAAAGATCAAGTCAGCTCTCACAGTAACTTCCTACAAGGAGAAGACAAACAGTATGTACAAAAATGTCAGAATAGGATAAGCACTTAAGCCAAAAACCAAGAGGAGAAACTAAAAAGAAAATAGCAACCATCTAGTGTGTAGCAGGTTCACAATAATATCAGGAAAATGACAACTCGCCTGCTCCCGATCCTTTAATCGTGATTGCTACCATGTCACAAGCCAAGCATCTACACCTCATATGCTCAAAGAGTGAACACATAAGTATCGCATTCCAGTACATACAGAAAACAGCAGGGAAGTGGCCGCAGCATACTGTGAGTAGCAAAAAATTGGACAGATCTTTATTTATAATACGCTACAGTGGCTGTTCGTTTGTCTGTCCAGGATTTTAAATCACCTGTAGCTTGCAACCCGTTTGAACTATTGATGTGAAATTTGGTACACATATACTACGTGACATCTACTATCTGCTTTCGGGGTGATGATTGACCACCAAGGTTATTCCTCTTGTAATTTTTATTTTATTGGCGCATTAACTCTCGGCAGCGGCCAGCAGGGCAGCCGTCTGGCGCATGTGTATGAGCGCCCTTCACATTCCCTACCACATTCGCTGTCACTTCCCCTACCTCTTCATATCTTAAATCATTCTTGAGGCAGATTGAAGACTTAAGTGCCAGCTTAAGTGAAAAATGAAAGAAAACGTACTAAGTAATTGCAACACATACACTGATTTAATCAGTTTTAACGTGAAAAGATGCTGACAAAAGAAGAGAAGAAGCGGGCTGCTAGGGTGGAGAAAAGAAGAGCTGCTCAGGAAGCAGCAAGCGCATCAACCTCTGAGCAAACGAATGCTAAACGTACAGAGAAAGAGGATGAAAACTAGGAATGCTCAAGTGTATTCACTGCACGTTATCGTGCAGTGCGCTGATACTGGTAAACAAATAAAGCACCCAGCCAATGCGGCCAGCTATTAAATCTTATAGTAGGGTTGTTGCTTTGTCTATTTATTTGAAATATATTATTAGCAAAAGCACCACTGTTTTTTATTTTATCCTTCATGGGTTTATTCTAGATTCAGAGTACTGCCACAAGTTACAAGGCAGTACTCTAATTAATTTCTGAATATATTTTACTTACATATTGTCTCAGGTGGCTGGGTGTGGTCGGCAATCAGCCACCTATTTAAGGAGCCGCTGCCCTGCAATCAAGGCTGGAGTCGGGTGAGGAGGAGGACAAGGTCAAGGCGAGGAGTGGCCCGAGTGTTGTGTGAAGAGGACTGTGTTTGTTGACTTTGGGGAACTGGGGGTTTGGTGGCGGTGCACTTTGTCACATTTGTGACTTTGTGTTAATAAACGTGTGGTGATGGAGCAAATGGTGTCCGCCTGTGTGTGTCCGGGCCGCTAGCTTTCACAATATACAGACACCAGTGGTGTGGACTGTGTCCATTTTCTGCATATCTTTGTGGGGTATGTCTGTGTGCCAGGTGAGATTCCTTTTTATAGTACTGTTGCATTAGAAAACCAATCTTCCTGTTCTTTACACTTTTGCACACAGAGGTTTGCAGCTCATATATACAGAATATACTGAAGTTTTCCATCATAGACTACAACATGGTTTAAACTTCTGTAGAAACTCACAAGTGTGAAGTGCCAAAAAAGACATTTTATTGCTTTGGTGTTAATCTCCGGAATCTTAGACCACTATTCTTATAAACTGCAAAAAATCCTAATTTATAATGGGGTGTCTTTCATTTCCTGCATTTCTTACTAATTTAAGAATCTGTTATCAAAAAATGCTTTCATTAAACATTTTTAAGACTGGAAAGAACCCATTCAATATACTGTATATATTACAACATCACATATTATGTCCATCAGAAAGATCAGGTATCACAACAAAAAAAAACAGTAAAAGTACTGAACCAGTAGTAACAAACCAAAACAAACGGATCCTAAATATGGATGTGGTACCCTTAGCGCCTTTGAGAAAGATACTGTAAAGGTTTTGGATATTCAGCTCTAATAAAATATAAGCTTATTTCACACATGTGGACTGCTTTAAGAACACATTTGGGGACAAGCATCCCAAGAACCTTGACCTAACAATTTCCCAGGGAAAATTCATCAGCTCTACTTATGTGTAAAGAAGCCATTAAGTTCTTGGGTCAAGTTTTACTTGAGACAGAGTGATTCATAGCAGAATTACTACTGCATAAGGTTTATGAGCATTCTACTAGCTCTCTAGTTTTCAAAAATAACCAGACTTTAAACTGTATTTATTTTGACAGGTTATATATTTGAAGTGTGCATAGGTGACTCCATGAATAAAGAAGTTGCTCCCCTTCCAAGCAGAAAAGGAAAAAGTTCAACCAGATTTGTACTAAGCATGGTCGTTTGATGTTCACTTCCATACATATAAATTATAGCATTTTCTACAGAACATAGAGTGGAATCAAACCAGTTAAAAGAACATTCAAACAAATTTGGTGAGAACAGCCCATTCAGCCGTACATTGCCTGTTGGTTTCTATCCACTTAACCTTTGCAAAACATCAAGCTGAGATTGCAGTGTCACCAACATTCTATTGAATCCCATAATATTTATCAACTTATTCAATATGGCTTTATGGTTCTCTGTGGGAAGAAACAAATTCTAACATTTTGTGTGAAATTTACCATTACCATTTGCCTTTAATCAGTTCCCTCCTGTGTTGTAGTTAAATGATTCATTTAAAAAAAAACTGCACTAAATTCAATAATTCCCTTCATAACTTTGAATGCTTTGTTCACTCCTTAATCTCTTTTGGTTACCTCATAGCTCAAATCCCACAGTCTAAAATATTTTAAGTATACAGTGGTCTCTTGTTACTCTTCTATTGGTTTAAAATAAATCTTTGAGTGTTTCAAGATTTTTCATTTTTTATTTTTTCTTAAATTTACATTGATGATCATTGTTAGTGTGTATTATTTGGGTTTGTGACATGGAGAATCCCTTTCTTTCAGTCTTTTTATTTTTTCCCCTTTATTTTGGTACTGTTGATCATTTTTACCATGTAATTTTTTTTTGCTCCACCATTCAGAGGATGTTTGTTTGAGGTTGCTACCCTGGTTGCTGGTGCAGGAAGACCAAATGTGTGACGCAAAATGTCATTGTTGTAAAAGTATCAAGATCCACATCCTGCACTTCTGACAAAATTTGAATTGCTACTGTTCTTTTGCTTTTTCTTTTGAACTTACATTTTTAATTTGGCTATATTATTTTTTTGACCTCAAGTTTTATTTAACTAAGCGTAAAATAACTGATGAGGCAGCTTTCTGTTCATATGCACCTAAAATTTAGAATAATTTAACAACAGATATATGCTAGGCTAAATCTGTAAAATATTTAAAAAAAACTTCTAAATCCCCAGTTATTTAATGTTAGTTTCCAGTAATTAAAACATAACTTAGCTATTTTATGAGAACTTTAGCTTTTTGATGTTTAAGTAAGTACCCAGCATTAATTCATTGCTTTCTCTGTTTGATTTTTTTGTCTCCCATCCTGTGCTCAAAGCTGTCTATTCTGCAGTCACCTTATAAATGACTGTATCACCAGTCACCTAGTGCAGAGAGGGCAGCCAGCTAGCCTTGGTCATCCTGACTTTTACGATGCAGAAACCGATTACCATCAGAATTAACTATTTGATTTGCTTGCTTCTGTCTGTCTGTTTTTCTCCAATTGCCCCGATCTTAGGAGTTATTTGTTTTCCTCTCCTCTGTGTCTGCTGGTCAACTAATCACATTCAAGAATCAAGAACTCTATCTACATCAACCAAAACTGCTGTGGACTGTTTTATTTGCTTTTGTATCTGTTCACTGAATTTATTAACATCTAACTGTCTCCACCTAAAGTTTTTTAGATGTACATATGCCTACGTCAAAGTTCGGTATAAACTGTATTTTATATATATATGTAAATTAGTTCTGGTTTTTCTCCTGCCATCTTTATGTATAACGCTTTTAATCAGAAAACATTATAAATCTGTTTCTGATAAGAGTGAAGGTTTCTTTTGCTCTTTAGTGTTCAAATTTTGTTTAACAATGCCCAGGTTGATTTGCTAATTAGTATACTTACATTTATTAAAAATCATTGTAATATTAATTAATGATAATATCCAAGTAACTATGGTATATCTTTATTGTTTTTGTTGATTACTCTATGAAAAACACCTTGAGTTGCGTGTAAGTGTATGATAAGATGATATATAAATAAAGCTATTACTATTATTATTATAATTATTAACATTCTTGCTTTGACACATAATCTTTCTCCAGTTTTAGGGCATTTCTTTGGCCTAGTATTCTTGTCTACAAGTTTGCTGATCATTTTCAGTTAGGGTTTTTGATAAGAAAAAGTCTTCCTTGTTCTCGACCCCTTGCCTATTAATTCCCTATAAAATACTTTTCTTACTGCCTCACATCCATCACGACAATACGTACAGGCCAAGACTCCCTGTAACAATGAAAATGTAATTAAGTGGCATCACTACATTGATAGAGAGATGGTGATTGGATTTTTTCAAAACTGTCAATGACAATAAAAAATGTAGACTGTCATTAATCAATTTGGTTTTATGTGTGACTGACTGAATCACTTATTGTCCAGTGCTCCCCTTAGTCATGAATGCGAGTTTAAGTTTCCTTGGGGGTCTTTTTTATATTTTAAAAATATTTAAATATTTTATTTGTTTTATTTATTTATACCATTACAACACCATTTTGTGGTCTTCTTCATTTTATGTATTTTTGTAGGCACTCACAACCCTGCTGTGACAACATTGCACCACCCCATTTAAGATGGCAGCACACAAGATGCAGTTAATCATGGTCACGAGCTCTGCAACAATTTTTAAAACTTATGATTTTTAATTAACAGTTTGGTTTTCCTTTGTTTAGGTCTGTCTGGATTTTTGTCTTAGATCCCTTCTAGTTCTTTTTCTGTTATCTTTAGCTCATCATCTCTCACACCCTGATTATTTTGTCATCCTTAGAAAGACCAATTCCTTTTCCATTCAGTCCTCAATAAAAGCTTGGACCAGACTAGGCAGACCCTGAGATTCACAGATTATAGGCAGAAATTGAGCACTGCAAACAGCCTATTATTTCTGAAAAATCGTTTGGGAGCAACTGTTAGAAAGAAAACAGGGTTTTTGGTGAAATCTTTGGTTAACCTTAAAAGTAAAAGCACATTCGGCTAAACAATATTAGGAAGCAAAGTACCCACTGTAATAGTACTGAAGAAGATGAGTTTGCGTCAAGAAGAATGTATTTATACTGAGGCAGTTCAAGACATTTAATCATAAAATGTTGTAAATTTAAGGGGTGCATGTATCACTTGCCTCTGGCACAGGTGGACTGAACTGGTCAATGTAGATAATCTAGTAACCCTACTAACGTAACAGTTCTCATAATTTTCAATGGCGCAAAAGACATCATTGCCTTTATAGATTTTGATGCTGCAGAACGGTTCATCAGTTCTACATTACTGCAAAAATCAAATTTACATGACTTACTAATTAATTGTAGGATAAAAATCTTTTAACTTGTTAAACAACCTATCATCTTTAATCAATTGTTCAGTGAGAATTTTTCATTAGGAAAACATATTATTTTACATGCTTTATTGCAACACTCCCCAAGTGGTTCTTATGGTTACAAAATCATTACACAAAAATAAATAAAGAAATATCTACAGAAATAATTCTGGTCCACTAATACTAGGACATATTAAAAAAATGATACCACTGCAGAAATCTTGTGTACTATTAACTAAGTGTAAAATGTATGCTTTATCTCATCCTGAATCTAAAGTCATGAAGGAATACATCAAAGAAAATATAAGTAATGATTTTTATTAGAATGCCTAGTATTCTAATTGGAGGTGGTCCCTTTCATGTATAGATTACAGGGAATTAAATGAAATAAGAATAAAAAATAATTAACGTCTACTTTGGATTGGAGATTATTACAAAAACTATAATAACTAAAACAACATGAAAATGAATCTGTGCAAAACATGCATTTTAAATTGTATAGCTAATGTAAACAATAAACACACTTCAAGCACTTCTTTTTGTCCCACATTTCAAAGAACACATCCATTGAGCATGTTTCAAGTGTTTCCTTTAGCTATCAGAAATGAATATTTAACTAGTGCAACAACTAAAACAAAAAAGAAAACTGCAACATTTTCACATTAAATAAATTTGTTAACAATGAATAACTTTAAAGTGCGTCTTTTTTTCTTTACAGCCTTAAAAATAATCAGAAAGCTGAATAAGAATTGCAACTCAGATTTCTGACAGAGAATTATCAACTAACTACAAAATCAATTTGCACTATTCAGTCAATTTTCAAAGTACCTTTTATATAGCTTTTTGCAAATTAATGTGTGCTTGAGTTATTGTGAGTGATAGGTCATGCTCTGCAGTTATTGTGGCAGTATGTATTTATGGTTGTGTCCACCAATCAGTCACATTTAAGCCACCGACAGTTAAAGTGAATAACGTTGATTATTTCGTTACAATAGCCCCTGTCAAGTGGTGGGATATTTTAGGTAAGAAGTGAACAGTCAGTTCTTGAAGGTGATGTGTTGGAAGCAGGAAAAATGTACAAGCTTAAGGATCTGAGCAACTCTGACAAGGGCCAAACTGAGATAGCTAAACAACTTGGTCAGAGCATTTCTAAAATTGCAGGTTTTATGGGGTGTTCCCAGTATGCATTGGTTAGTACCTACCAAAAGTGGTCCAAGAAAAATCTATCCAGTCTAGTCTGATCCCACAGAAGAGCCACTGTAGCACAAATTACTGTAAAACCTAATGCTAGCCATGAGAGAGGTGACAATACACACAGTGCATGAGGCTGTGTAGCTACAGACTACTCAGAGTGTCCATGCCGACTCCTGTTGGGTCAGTGAGCATCAGAAATGGACCATGGAGTAATGGAAGAAGGTGGCTTGGTCTGATGAATCACATATTTTTTTAGATCATGTGAAGATCTAGGTGTGTGCTCATCATTTACCTAGGAAAGAAATGGCAGCACAATTTACTATGGAAAGAAGTCAAGCTAGCAGAGGCAATGTGATGTTCTGGACAATGTTCTGCAGGTGAAGTCTTTTTTCCTGGCATTCATGTGGATGTTAATCTGGTACATCCCACTAACCTAAAGCTTGTTGCAGCCTACATACATCCCTTCATGGTAACAGTATTCACTGATGGCAATGGCCTCTTTCAGTAGGATAATCTGCCTTGCCAAACTGCAAAAACTGTTCATGAATGGTTCAAGGTGCTCACTTGGCCTCCAAATTCATAAGATTTCAGTCTGATTGAGCATGTGTGGCATGTAGGGAATTCATTCCCGGGAGCCCGGGATTACCGGACATTTTTCATTCCTGTATTCCCGGGAATGAAACTGTTGTAATTCCCGGGAAACTGGGAACGGCCAAGCTCACATATATAGCATGTAAAATTGTAAAAATCGATCAAGAAATAGCAGAGTTACAGTTGAAAATAATTAAGTGGCATAGTTTTTTGGCCCACGGTGTAGTGTGTTGCCGATTAATTTAGTCAACAACAGACCAGTAGCAGTCGTCAGTCTCCCGGCTCCCATTAAGACAGAGCACAGTGGACTGGGAGGAGTCTGCATTCTGCAGCTCACGAATGCCGGGACGGGGCAGACTTCATTGATGTCTGTCAGACAACAGCTTTGAACAGCAACTTGAAATTGCAATGCGTCAGTCTGTTGCATCCGCATTATCTGTGCCTAGAAACTTGCCATCACAGAATGATGACAAGAAACTGGATGCATCAGTAAAAGCTGAAATGGCTGTGTTACAGAGTAACAGCAAGCACAGGTGTTGTTTAGAACAAGTGTATCAGTATCTGATGACTGTGCTGCCTACTTCAGTGGAGGCAGAGCGTGCTTTCTCAGCGGCTTGCATACTCTGCACGAAGGTGCGTTCTCGCCTGGACGACCACACGCTGGACACGTTGTGTTTTCTATGCTCTTACTACCGCAACTAACTAGATCAGAGGTGCCCAATACGTCAAACGTGATCAACAGTTAGATCGGAAAGGTAGTGCAGGTAGATCGCATTGCATTCAAAAAAAAATTTTTTTAAATGTTAGTCTATCATATATCCTCCATATGGCATTTGCCACTTGATTGACATACAGGGCAGCCAGTCTGAGATCTCTTTTCTTCTAACACACTGGTCATCCCACATGCACCCACACAATCAGACTGTGATTCAGACTACGAATGCCATGAATGTAATTACCCTGATCTACATGCTGTCAAATAAATGAACCACAAGCCGTGGCTTTGCCTCTGACAACCAAGGTTCAATCCCCGAGAGGGGGTGCAGTGAATGTGTACGCCTGATGAGCCCAGAATTAGGGAGTAACACGTGTCGCGTACTCTTTGCATTATTTGACAGTAAAACTATGCACCATTCTATGATCTGCTTCTCGCAACTGAAGAGGGCACCGTGGCGGATGTTTGCCAACTTGCAGACCAACCACAAGCGTTACCTGGTAGGTAACCACCCAAACAATCAGACTGTGATTCAGACTACGAATGCCATGAATGTAATTACCCCGATCTACATGCTGTAAAATAAACGATCCCCACGCTGTGGCACAACGTAAAGAGGCTTCGACGCTGACGTCCAAGGTTCAATCCACGAGACGAGGTGTAGTGAGTGTGTACGCCTGATGAGTCCAGAATTAGGGCGAAACACGTGTCGCGTACTCTTTTCATTATTTGACAGTAAAACTATGCTATATATATATATATAGCATTTTTAATGTAGGTAGATCATTTCAACCTGGTCAATTTAGTAGCTCGCTAGCCAAAAAAGTGAGGGCACCCCTGAACTAGATACATGTACTTATATGACAGCATGAACTGCTTGTAGATAAGGTTAGTCTTTTATTGGTGTCAATATATTGCAGTAGATTTAAAAATAAGTGTCGGGAATGACACGTGGGATTCCCGAATTCCCAGGAATAGATAAACCGATCCGGGAATGGATTCCTTAGTGGCATGTGCTGGAAACATAAGTCTAGTCCATGGAGGTTCCACCTTACAACTTACAGAACATAAAGGATCTGCTGCTAACTTCATGGTGCCTGATACCACAGTATCAGATACTTCAGAGGTCTTGTGGAAACCATGTCTCAAAGGCCAGAGCTGTTTTGGCAACACGATGGGGACCTACACAATATTCGGCAGGTGGTTAAAATGCTGTGGTTGATTGATGTACATTGTCTGGTATAAATGCAGAGACAGCTGTGGTAGATTTTGCACCTATATATTTTAAAATATTTATGTAAATGTGCATTTGATCCATGTTATGCCATAACAGTTACTTTTTTTTACTCATGCCATAGTGTGGCTGAACATGCAGTTCAGAAACAAGCATTGGGTTTGTTTAATTTCTAAATCTAAGTAACAGGATGTTGTCTCTTTCCCCAGAGATAATTGAGATAACAGCTTTTCTGAAAGAATGCGAGCTTACGGCAAGCAATGCTGTACTACAGCAAACAATATCCAAAATGTCCATAAAAAAATTTCATTTTACCCTTCTTTCATAATCTGCATGTGAAGTATTCCAGCACTATGATCACGTGTAAAGTGCATATGAAAAGCACTTATATATATTAGTCCTGGTTGGTTGATAAAGGCTGGGCACATTTCAGAGTGGGTTTTTAAGAGGTCACTTTAATGAATGACTTATCGTGCTGCAAAGGAGAAAAAGTCCACATTGGTGGTCATTCAACATGACAGCCCGGTGCTGAAGCAAAAAGAAAAATTATTAAAGAGACTAGGGGGCTCTGCCCCCTGCTCGCTTCACTTGCCAACCCCCAAGCGGGCACTACGTGCTAGCCACTTTGCGGCTCAGCCGCTTGCGAATGGGGAAGCAGATGCATAATTTAAACAGATTGCTATTTTCATGGGAATTGTTTCATATGCATAATAGACCTAACTATTTTACATTACAGCAAGTAATTAACCATATTAAAAAATAGAAAAACATAATAAATTGAAAGAAAATTATGTTTCATGTTGTGTTACAGGCATAAGTTTTTGTAAAGTTTGTAAAGTGAGGAAAATGTAAAAATGTATAACTGCTGGGAGTGCAGGAATTGTGTCTGACAAAAGCATTCACACGAATGAGAGGTGAGAGGACCATGGGCATGGGCTGTTAACCGGAAATGCTTGAGAGTAGGGCGGGACTTGAAAAAATCTCTTGGCAATAGTCTCATCTTGCGGGACTTGAAAAAATATTTTGGCAATAGTCTCGTCTTGTGTCAATATTTTCTTTTAAAAAAAACTTGTTTTACTGAAAATTATACCTGATATTAAAATAATAATAATATAATAATAATAATTTAAATAACTAATTTGAATAGGCTGTTAATACTGCAGTTCACACTAATAATAATTCTTTACATTTATATAGCGTGATATTCAGAAGATGGCTGACATTACCGATTCTAGCAGCTTTAGCGTCAACTTTCAGTCCAATTTTGCAGAGTCATCGATTGAAGTGAACAACAGTGTTGCTGACAACTAGGCCACTGCAGGAGAGAGGACACATCAAACAAAGTCAAACCTGAAGGAGCTCCTTTCTGGTGTTTTATTTTATTTGGCTCCAAAAACAATCAGGTGCATATCACCTTTTTGCCACAAAGCCTTTTAAAAACGTCTAATTAATTTTCATTAACTGTACTATCAGAAAAAAGTTGATTACCCACAGATGTGATTTTACACTCATAAATTAGTATGTTACATTCATTGCAATACATAAAAGAACATAACAGGGAGGTGAAGCTGAGTCCGTCCCTGTACCCAATTTATTATTTACAAATGTGAGGTGATAAGCTTTGGCTTAAGTGGTTATTAAATTATGATGTCATATTTACTTCATTTTATTTTTCATACATTTCATCTCACTTTAGGACACAAAAGGTTACCAATATAATGGAAATATTGTCTATTGATTAGTTTTCATTAAGTTTATGATGTTTATTTGCTCTAAAGTGGCTAAATGAAAGGATTTTGGGAAACCCACAAAGAAGACACTCATACGTATGCACATCATAAAGTTGCCCTTTAATTTATGAAATTCATTGTTTTTGGGATAATCACCCCTGCTCAATTGTAAATTTCAGGAATGTGACCAGACACATTCTTTATAGGGAAAAAATTGAAATGAAAACAGGCAGATGTTTTGTCTAAAACTAAAAGGATAATCTTTCTGTCTGCTTTTTCCTTAGCTCTGATGTCACCAATCCAGAAGAAGAAAGTAGCCTCAAATCTGACTGAATCCACCATTTAATCAATACAAGTTTCAACCCACAGAAATAGACATCTGATGACAATGCCGGTGAAAGCGATAAGCTCTTCACACAGCAAACTTTCAGTGTGTGATAGCTGCTACTAGAGTCTTCATACAGCAACCTGACATATTTGCTTTATTTTCCTTTTCTTTCAAGAATTCAAATTAATTACAACAACAACATTTATTTATACTGTATAGTACATTTTCACACAAATAATGTAGCTCAAAGTGCTTTACATGATGAAGAAAGAAAAAAAGACAAAATAAATAAGAAAAATAAGACAAAACTCATTTACATAGAGCATAAAAGTAAGGTCCGATGGCCAGGGAGGACAGAAAAAACAAAAAAAACTCCAGACGACTGGAGAAAAAATAAAATCTGCAGCGGTTCCAGACCATGAGACTGCCCAGACCCCTCTGGGCATTCTACCTAGCATAAATGATCAGTCTTCATTGTATTTAGGATTCTCATGTAAGGACTTGATAATGATTGTCATGTAGACTTCTGGCTTTTAATCAATCAATGTAGGAACACCATGGTGCTTTGATTAGGTGGTGGTGGCGCAGGTCGCCACCACAGAAAACCAGGAAAAGAACAGAAGAGAAAGTAGGGGTTAATACGGGTTTTGGAGCCACCATGAATAGTAATGATAATTAATTGAATATAGAGAGCATCAGGATTAAACTAAAATGAAGTTATGAGAAAGCCATGTTAAAGTAATGTGTTTTTAGCAGTTTTTTAAAGTGCTCCACTGTATTAGCCTGGCGAATTCCTATTGGCAGGCTATTCCAGATTTTAGGTGCATAACAGCAGAAGGCCACCTCACCACTTCTTTTAAGTTTTGTTCTTGGAATTCTAAGGAGACACTCATTTGAGGATCTGAGGTTACGATTTGGAATATAAGGTGTCAGACATTCCGATAAATAAGATGGGGCGAGATTATTTAAAGCTTTATAAACCATAAACAGTATTTTAAAGTAAATTATGAATGACACAGGTAACCAGTGTAGTGACATCAAAACTGGAGAAATGTGCTCGGATTTTCTTTTCCTAGTTAGGATTCTAGCAGCTGCATTCTGCACTTGTTGCAAACGATGTATGTCTTTTTTGGGTAGTCCTGAGAGGAGTGCGTTACAGTAATCTAGTCGACTGAAAACAAAAGCGTGAACTAATTTCTCAGCATCTTTCAATGATATGAGGTCTAACTTTGCTATATTTCTTAAGTCAAAAAATGCTGCCCTAGTGATCTGATTAATATGCAATTTAAAATTCAGGTCACAGTCAACAGTTACCCCTGAATTCTTTACTTCCGTCTTGACTTTTAATCCTAATGTATCACGTTTATTTCTAATAACCTCATCAGATCCATTATTGCCAATCACTAAAATTTCTGTTTTCTCTTTATTTAGCTTGAGAAAATTACTATTCATCCATTTAGAAACACAAGTAAGACACTGTGTTAGTGAAACAGCAGAGTCGGGGTCTTCAGGGGCTATTGACAAATACAACTGTGTGTCATCAGCATAGCTGATAGGAGTTTTCATGGCTGGGATTCCATAACTTTGCTGTTTTATTCAATACATCTACTAAAAACCTATTACTCTGCATTTTTACAAAAAATGTTTTATTATTTTTTAACTTTCACCCACATACTTTATAATTATGCCAAGGTTACTATGCTTGAACCATTTGCTAAAACATCCCATCAAAGCAATTCACATACATATACAAAGTTAATTCATTAAAACACATACTGTAATTCCATAGTCACTGAAATGAGCAGCATAGCTTTGCTCTGCCACTAAAGTGACAATAATAATGTTTCTATTTTTTAACATTTCCTACACAGCATACATGTACATTATGCAGTGTATCATGTGTGATTTACCTCACAATAAAATAACCTATACAGAGGAACCTCAGGACACGAACATCTCGGAACACGTACAAATCGGGTTACGACCAAAAAGTTTGCCAAACTTTTGCATCTGTTCACGACTACACACTCGGGTGATGAACAAGCCAGTTTCACTTCTGGTTCGTACGTGCCTATGATTTCCGCACATGTTCAGTCTCTCCCTGTACATTGTTTTCGGTCAGATGTGCGTGCATTCACTGTGAACTCTTTGTGCTCTATTTCGTGTACTTTTGCATTAATTTTGCAATTAACCATGGCCTCTAAGTAAGTGAAGAGTGGTAGTGTTGGTGAGAAGAAAGGTTCAAAGAAAATTGAAATCGAATTAAAGAAAGAAATTATTGAAAAGTATGAGCGTGGCATTCGTGTTACTGATCTCGTCGCCGAGTACATGAAGTCAAAATCTACGATTTAAACTATTCTAAAGCAGAAAGAGGCAATTAAAGCAGCTGATGTTGCAAAAGGAGTTACAGTGTTAACCAAGCAGAGGCCTCAAGTGCTGGAAGAGGTGGAAAAACTGTTGCTAGTGTGGTTGAATGAGAAGCAACTTGCAGGGGATAGCATAAGCGAGGCGATGTTATACGAGAAAGCCAGGAAGATTCATGGCGATTTGCTGAAAGGTTAGTTTTCTCGGTTGTTTATGGTTAGTTTTTGTATAAATCAAGGATTTTTCAAATTTTCATTTTTTTCCCTGTGCTTAAAACTCATTACAACTGACAGCGAGCGGTTCATAAGGCTGTAGCGTGAACTCTTGCAATGTTAATTTTCTCTGTTGTTCAAGGTTTTTCACAGCAGTTCATAAGACTGTAGCGTGAACTCTTGCGATGTTAGTTTTCATATAAATTAAGGATTTTTCAAATTTTCATTTTTTTTCCTGTGCTTAAAACTCATTAAAAAAAAGTGTTTACAGCGAGCGGTTCACAAGGCTGTACCGTGAACTCTTGCATTGTTAGTTTTCTCTGTTCAAGGTTTTCTCAGTGCTATTCAATGTTTTTACATTTAGTTTACTATTACACTGTGCATTCTATGGTATAATTAACTATTTTTGTGCTTAAAAAAATATACTTACATACAATTCGTACGGTCTGGAACGTATTAATTGTATTTACATACAATCCTATGGGGGAAATTAGTTTGGGTCCCGAGGTTCCACTATATTATGTTTCTGCTTTGTGTAATATTTCCTGAACCATTACACAGTTTGACAATGGGCAGGCATTGTATTTAACAACATGGCTGAATTCTTGGCCAGCTTGATCAATCTCTTGTTCCTGCTGGAATTTCACTACTGAACTTTCCAATAAATTACTTCTTTGGTGGAAGCAAATTGACCAAGAGTACTTTTACTGTGAAGTCAATCAAATTTGTTTAAATAGATAGATGACAACTGAATAGTGATGAAACAGTATTTTGGCAAATAATGTATTGTTAATTTTATTACATGAAGTGTAAAATGACACTTCTTATTCAATCCTTACATTTTCAGTTATGATTGCGGTGTCTTGATGAATAATGTGAAGTACATCATTTGCCAATCTTTACAGTATTTATGAACAGAACAAATACTATTAATTTGGTAAGCTTCATGCCTTTTTATGTAAAATAAGGGTTACTAGAAATATGAGTAGGTTGCAAGGTTCAAATGTACTGTGTATAAGGGTTTCAAAATTTCAGCCCACAGCTCACATTACATAATAACAAGTGTTACAGTATTATCCATACTTCCAAATCTTTTAGCAAAAACTGCCCAAAGCATAACACACAAACAAGTCATGCACAAACAATAAACTCTGTTATATTTTTTATTGCTGAAAAACCATTAAAATAAAAACAGCACTTTAAAATAGCAGATATGTCATACAATGCATGTATTTGTGTATAGGGGCAAGGGGTATGTAGTGAATGTCTCACGGCTCCAGGTGACATTATTCAAATTCTGGCCCAGCACTGTATACTACATGTGGAGTTTCTTCTTCCGCACATTCTTCCTCTCTCTTCATACATTTTCTACAGGTAATCACAGTTTCTTCCCACATTCTAATAAAATATGTATAAGATATTTATAATTTAATTATACTTTATATTTTTGTTCATTTCCTGTTATTTTGTAATAGATTACTGTCCTTTTAAATGTAGTTATATTCCTTGTTTTTTGTAGGTGTGCTTCTTTTTGCTCTTTGAGCTTTCTTTGCATTTGTCTATTTCATATAAAACAAATCCTTGACATATTAAAGGGCAGACAAAGACTCTTCTATAAGTCAAGTGTTTTTCTGTGATTCCTCCTCTTGTAGATTTTCTGTCCTAATGATGAGGTATGCAAAATAACTGTTGCCATAATGAACCAAAATGTCAGCCAAAACAGTACAAACAATTATACAACTTGCCAGGGAATGGGTTAATTAAAAAGTAAACACTGGATTTGGATTCCCTGATTCCAAAAAACCCAATAACGAGTGCTAGATCAACTCTAATAATGAAAATATGAACATAAAAATATTAATAACTGTAGTTTCTTTGCAGCTAATTTATACATTTTTGTCAAACTTGATTGAATAATGTTAGTATATTTTATCTATTACATGACTCTATTGCTGACATCAATACACTTACATATAAATTGTCATAAAAAGAGATTTTGATTATCATTCCAGATCAGGTCAGCAGTCATTTTCTGAGCCATTGGTGAGAACTTTACGGGTAAATTTTGATTCAATTCTAAATTTTCAACATGAAAAAAACTGATGCAATCTTGTTTTATAAACTTAGAAACACAGCTACATTTAGATTAGCTGTATCATTTGGGGATATAGAAAAGATCATACATGTGTTTGTATCATCACAATTAGATTACTTTAATGTTTTGTTTTCTTCTCTGACTCTTCCATCTTGGCTTCAGCTAGTTGAAAATCCAGCTGCTAGATTGCTTACAAATACAAAATACTGCCCATATTACATCTGTGCTTGCTCCACTATACTGGCTGCCAATACGATTTAGAGTCAGTTTTACAATTTTATTAATTAATAATAATAATTCTTTACATTTATATAGTACTTTTCCATACAATGCTTTACATGGTTTAGTTTCAGATTAACTTTCAGGGATGTAAAGTCTTTATGAGACTAACAGATCTCTCAGATCATAATATCAGACTTTGTCTGCTGTTCCAAGGTTTAGGTTAAAAGAAAAGGATGATAGAGCTATTGCTGTTTTGTCTATTTGAATAGTCTTCCTTTTAGATCGTCTGAGGTGGCTGCTGTTTTAAAATCATGTTCCAAGGCATAGTTACATATTATTTGCTGTTTATATATATGACATTTCCTGTGATTTTGTAATAGACTACTGTCCCTTTAAATGTAGTTATATTCCTTGTTATTTGTAGGTGGAGCCCCAGGAGGCGGAATATTTAAACTAGGCTATTTATAGGTGTTTTTGTGACTATAGTGTTTGGTGTGTTAGATTTTCTGGTTGTATTGATTTATTATGCTTCATTGAAATAAATTATTATTTAAATAAATTATTTTTGGATTATGTTTTGGGACTTGTTTCTTTAGGATTGCCTTTTTTAGGAAACAGCTTGTGCTCCTTTTTGCACTTTGAGGTTTTTTTTCTTTGCATTTGTCTATTTCATACAGAACAAATCCTTGACTTATAGAAGATTCTTTGTTGGCCTTTTAACATAAGTCAAGGGTTTTTCTGTGATCCCTCTTCTTGTAGGTTTTCTATCCTAACGATGAGGTTGCTGTTTTTAAATCATGTTCTAAGATATATTTAGACAGACTAGCAATTTGTGTTTCTAATGTTTAAATTCTCTATATTATATTTTAAGGTATATTAGGTCTTCTTTAACTTTTAGTGTGTGTGTTATATTTGGGTACACTTTCCTTTTATGTTTTTGTTTATTCTTTATTTTATTGTTTATTACATTTTTTTGCTCATGTATTAATTTGTCAAGATGTTTGAATATTTTATTGAAAGGTCTAATATAAGTAAAGTTATTATTATTTATTAACTAATACCATTAACAGAATGAAGCATACTTTAATATTTAAACAAAGCAGTCAACGCCGCAGATAAATCACTGACAGATGTCAAGAACTGACTCTCCTTTTGACTTTTTACAGCTTTTCCTTGGTCTCGAAAAATATTTGAAGTGTTGTTTTGGGGGGTTTAGAGGCCAAGAATTTCAACTAATTCATTTTTTGTTTACTCGCTTTTTTTAACAATGCCAAAAATGTGTTTCCTTCTCCCTTTGTGCCATTTTGTACGTGCATGGGTGCCATCATTTTGAGATGCATTTGTGTCAACTGTTGCTAAGCCTGTGTAAGACGGGAGAGTTGGGAGTGTGAGACACATGATATTACTGCTTCCGTGGTATACAGGCCAGCTTTGTGCACCTCCTGGTTGTCCACGTTTGTGGATTCGATTAAAAATTATTGTTTGTTAAAAATAGCTCTCTGATTATGACTTCTACTTTGTTTCGATTGCAACATACTTCTTAAAACTTGACTTCTGGTTATTGACCCTCTTGCTCCATTTCTTTAGCATGATTTCTGTTTCATGTCATGATTACAGTTTTATTCATTAAGTGTTGCCTTAACCTGATAATTTTAGATCTTTTAATGATTTTACACTAACAAAAATTCAAAGGTATGCATATGTCTCCATTTAACTTTGGCATGTAGTGCTTCTGAATGTTTCAAGTTTGTGGATTTTTCTTGTAGCTTCTTTTGTTTCTGAAATGTGTGGCCCAGCATATGTGCCTTGTATTAATTATTTCAGGGCTGCATCCAAGAATCTTCTTTTTTTGTAATGAAAAAAATAATTTCTCTCTCTGCTTAGCACTAATTACAACCAACTATACCACGTCTAATTTAAGAAAGAGCAATTGTACAGTCCAATTTTATATTTGTGGACCTTCGGCTTATAAATCAACTGTGGACAACATAATTACAAGAGCAAACAGAATTCAATACATGGTCAGGTTTTTATGGCCTTTTACATTATTAAAAGGCCCATTAAATGCAGGCTTGGTCTTAGTAAAAGTGCAGCAGGAGGTAATGAGTATCTCGTAAGTTACTTTTAGGAGATGCTCCGTGACCATTTTTTATTGGATTATAATTAGTACAGTTAATATATTACTGCATTTTTATGAAATGAGCAGCAAAAATACTGTTCTTATCACTCAGTTAATGCAGAGATCTGACAGAATAAAGCTACATTCATAGTTCATTGAAATAAACTGGGGAAGAAAGATCATTATTGGGTGGACAGTTATTTTCATCGTTTATACAACGGTTACCTCATTGCAAATATGTGTTCCTCTAGGCAAACAACAGTCACTATACACTTTGTTCATAAGTCATATTCTTTAATGAAATGATATTAATTTCAGGAGCTGATCAGGAATACCATGCAGTGTTTCGTTTTGGGGAAACTTTTTATTTAATGTACAATCACATATGCACATGGAAAATCTTGCAACCTAACATTTCTGAACACAACAGAGTCATAGCTTTCTGGTGTGTGATGATCTTGCTTTCCAACTTTGTTTTCAAAGTTATGATTCTTCCCAACGAACTGATATATTTTAACATTACCAATTAGTTCCCTTTATGCATTCTTCAGACTGAACATAAACTCAGAGAATCTTAAGTTTGGCAAAGTTAAATAAAAAAGGTAATATGTGTTTCCTTCTCAAGTTCTTCACGTATCTATTAACTATTTCTTTTGCAGAACAGAAGATTATGGTTTAACAGAATAAAGCATTTCAAAACTCTTTTCTCACAAACCTTCTTGCAATTGTTAGCTCAGCAGATACAGGGTGAGGCAGAAAGGACGGACATTTTTTACAAAATCACAAAATTGATATTTTTTTCTTACAAAGAAATATATTGAAAGATTTGAGTTTACATTGAAATAGCATTTGACAATTTGTAGGGATGGAAATGTAGGTCTAAATGCAAAATACGCCTTACCGAACGATTACTGAGGCTAAGTTTAGAAGAATGCTTCTGAGCAGATCGACTTGGACTGCACAGCAGGGATAGTCGTACACTTTCCACATTTTCAGGGGTACGTGCCGTTCGTGTAGCCCCCGGCGGTCTTTTTTTCATTAGTGTACCTCGTGTACGAAGTGCTTTAACCCAATGTAGGATAGTGTTATGAGTGGGAACAGCTTTATTTCTGTGGATATTGAAATGGCAGCAAAACTCACACTAAACTGTGGTAATAGATTGGTTGTTCTTGACAAAACAGTCGTAAACAAAAACGCGGTGTTCTATCGTTCACGTCTCCATGGCTTCAACTAAAAAGAAAATAAAAAAATGCTAAGACTTTCCAAACCTAACGCCACCTACCGCACATCTGTCACTCCACCTAGTGGTGAGTTCTAGCCATTTCAAAGACGTCCGTCCTTTCTGCCTCACCCTGTACTAGTGACATTTGTCATATTTATAATACTTATAACTTTTTTACATTTTTTTTATTGCCATAGTTGTATATTTTTAAATAATTCAAACAGTTATTCATTTTCATTGTCCATTTGTTGTGCTTTTTACCTATATCTGTGGGCTGGGTGTGCAAGCCGCAAAAGGAAAAGTTAAGGCACTGATGCTCAAAGTCAAGAAATTATATATGTCCATGTCTATTATTTGATTCTGTCGCCCAATAAAACCCTTTTAAATTAAAAAAACACATTTGCGATTTGGGGCAAATTTACGTGTGCGATTACATACGATTAATCAAGATTAATTATTACACAGCCTCTAATTAATTGGATTAATTTTTTTAATCGAGTCCCACCCCTAATATATATATGTAGATATATATGTAGATATGTATATATATATATATATATATGTGTATATACAGTATATATGTAGATATGTATATGTGTATATATGTATATATGTGTTTGTGTGTATATATATATGTGTATATATGTATATATATACTCAGCAAAAAAAGAAACGTCCCTTTTTCAGGACTGTGTATTTCAACAATAATGTTTTAAAAATCCAAATAACTTTACAGATCTTC
This sequence comes from Polypterus bichir lapradei, assembly GCA_026402145.1. NCBI lineage: Eukaryota > Metazoa > Chordata > Cladistia > Polypteriformes > Polypteridae > Polypterus > Polypterus bichir. The sequence continues at coordinate 132,407,898 of JANRMT010028174.1, forward strand.
ATTGTAAATTGTTTAAACAATGTTTTCCATGCATGTTCAATTAACCATAATCAATTAATTAACATGCACCTGTGGAATGGTCGTTAAGACCTTAACATCTTACAGAAAGTAAGCATTTAAGGTCACAGTTCTAAAAACGCAGGACACTAAAGAGACTTGTCTACCGACTGTGAAAAACACCCAAAAAAAGATGCCCAGGGTCCCTGCTCATCTGCGTGAACGTGCATTAGGCATGCTGCAGGGAGGCATGAGGACTGCTGTTGTGGCTAGGGCAATAAATTGCCATGTCCACACTGTGAGACGCCTAAGACAGCGCTACAGGGAGACAGGAAGGACAGCTGATCATCCTCACAGTGGAAGACCACGTGTAACAACACCTGCACAGGATCGGTACATCCGAATATCACACCTGCGTGACAGGTACAGGATGGCCACAACAACTGCCCGAGTCACACCAGGAACACACAATCCCTCCATCAGTGCTCAGACTGTCCGCAATAGGCTGAGAGAGGCTGGACTGAGGGCTTGTAGGCCTGTTGTAAGGCAGGTCCTTACCAGATATCACCAGCAACAACGCCGCCTATGGGCACAAACCCACCTTCGCTGGACCAGACAGGAGTGGCAAAAAGTGCTCTTCACTGATGAGTCACGGTTTTGTCTCACCAGGTGTGTTGGACGGATTCGTGTTTATCGTCGAAGGAATTGAGCACGTCTGGGACCTGTTGGATCGCAGGGTGAGGGCTAGGGCCATTCCCCCCAGAAATGTCCAGGAACTTGCAGGTGCCTTGGTGGAAGATTGGGGTAACATCTCACAGCAAGAACTGACAAATCTGGTCCAGTCCATGAGGAGGAGATGCACTGCAGTACTTCAAGCAGCTGGTGGCCACACCAGATACTGACTGGTACTTTTGATTTTGAGCCTCCCTTCATTCAGGGACACATTGTGAAACATTTTTAGTTTATGTCTTATGGAGTTGACTCTTTTAGTGTTCATACAAATATTTACACATTAAGTTTACTGAAAGTAAAAACAGTTGAAAGTCAGAGGGCGTTTCTTTTTTTGCTGAGTATATGTGTGTGTGTGTGTGTGAGTGTATATATATATATGCCAGCAACACTCATGACAATGACAAAACAATTATATTGTCAATCATGTAACGTTATTATTAAAATGTTTCCTTTTCTTTTTAGTTCTCTGCTGCCAAACGCGGGTATTTTGCTATGTATATATATATATATATATATATATATATAGAGAGAGAGAGAGAGAGAGAAAGAGAGAGAGAGAGATGACAACAACACTCATATCAATGACAAAACAATTACATTAACAATCATGTTACGTTATTTTTAAAATATTTCCTTTTCTTTTTCATAACTTCTTTAACACACTACTTCTCCGCTGCGAAGCGCGGGTATTCTGCTAGTCCCTCGCTATATCGCGCTTCGACTTTCGCGGCTTCACTCTATCGCGGATTTTAAATGTAAGTATATCTAAATATATATCACGAATTTTTCGCTGGTTCGCGGATTTCTGCGGACAATGGGTCTTTTAATTTATGGTACATGCTTCCTCAGTTTGTTTGCCCAGTTGATTTCATACAAGGGACGCTATTGGCAGATGGCTTAGAAGCTACCCAATCAGAGCATGTATTACATATTAACTAAAACTCCTCAATGCTATAAGATATGCTTCCCACGCGGTGCTTGATTGTTTGCTTGTCTCTG
>JANRMT010028174.1:132427887-132464759 GCA_026402145.1 Polypterus bichir lapradei
TATATGTATATATATGTATATGTGTATATATATGTATATATATATGTATATGTGTATATATATATGTGTGTATATATATATGTGTATATATATGTATATGTGTGTATGTATATATATATATTTATATATATATATATATATGCCAGCAACACTCATGACAATGACAACACAATTACATTGTCAATCATGTTACGTTATTATTAAAATGTTTCCTTTTCTTTTTCATTACTTTTTTAACACACTACTTCTCCGCTGCGAAGCGCGGGTATTTTGCTATATATATATATATATATGACAGCAACACTCATAACAGTGACAAAACAATTACATTGAAAATCATGTTACGTTATTTTCAAAATGTTTCCTTTAATTTTTCATTACTTCTTTAACACACTACTTCTCCGCTGCGAAGCGCGGGTATTTTGCTAGTACAGTGTATACTACAAACCTACTGAGAAGCAAATATAAAGGAAACATACTGAAATATGCATGTTTAAATTTAGATTATACAAGAAGAATATATCCATGCAACCATCCATTACCAACTCATTTCAATCAATTTCAGAGTCACAGAGATAAGCAAATTTTTATTTTGGTATTTTATAATAACATATATTTACAAATTGCAAAATATTATCAATGTTAAATCCTAGTTAAGTAAAAGAATATTTTCTCCTAAGGCATCCACATGGAGTGGACAAAGTCTTGAAGGACCAAAAGTCAAATGACAGAAACGTCACAGAAACATGTAGAGTGCATATTTTCGTATGCAGTGATCAGACACAACATTAAAACCGCCTGCCTATTATTGTGTAGATCCCTCTCGTGCCACCAAAACAGCTCTGACCCATCAAGACCTCTGAAGGTGTCCTGTAGTATGTGGGCCAAGACATTTGCAACAGATCCTTTATGTCCTGTAATTTGAGATGTGGAGTCTCCATGGATTGGACTTGTTTTTCCAACACACCCCACAGATGCTATGATTGGATTTAGATCTGGAGAATTTGTAAGCCAAGCCAACACTTTGTACTCTTTGTTGTGTTTGTCAAACCATTCCTGAGCAATTCTTGTTGTGCAGCAGGGTGTATTATCCTACTGAAAGAGGCCACTGCCCTCCAGGAATACCATTACCATGAAACTGGCCATCCACATCATCTAAAAGAAAACGTGATTCATCAGACCAGGCCACCTTTTTTCATTGCTCCATGGTCTAGTTCTAACACCCAGGTTCCCATTGTAGGCACTTTTAATGGTAGACAGAGGGTTAACATGGGCATTCTAACCAGTCAGCAGCTATGCTCCCTATACACAGCAAGCTGCGATGTACTGTGTGTTCTGAGATCTTCCTTTCATGGAAACCATTAAGTTTTTCAGCAATTTGTGCTACAGTATATCTTCTGTGTGACTGAACCAAACAGGCTACCGTTTGCTCTCCACACACATCAATGAGCCTTGGGTTCCCATAACCCTTTTGCTGGTTCACTGGCTGTCCTTCCTTGGACCACTTTTGGAAGGACTGGAATTGTGATATAGTCAATAAAAAGTGAAATGATCTGTCCTGTAAACACTGTTGGAAAAAAATATTTTTGCACTTCACAAAGTAGATGTCTTAAATGATATGCCAAATATATAGTTTCTTAGTATAAAATCTAAAAAGGGTTCTAAAGTGAGTTTTAAAGAAATCGCCCTGTGTATATAGACTTCTGACTATAGACTTCCCAACTGTACCATGTTTGGCTCAATTATGAGATCACAATTAATGGGATTAATTAATGGGAAATTAATTAATCCTGAAAACAATGCCACAGATTGCATTTCCCTCTTCCATCATCAAAACACTGAATAATGGAGATTCTCATGGTGTTTCAACTATCTAATTTGGTTTCTTAACATTTATGGAATGTAAGCTAATGTTTATTAAAAGAGCTCTGGTGACTGTTAATTTACGTATTTCTTTCATTTTGCCACTTCTGAGTGAATTAGAATAAGAAGGCCAAAATGCCAATGCTAGCCCTTCCTCTCCAAGAGTGACTCCCTTTTTATATTTAATTACCGTAATACTCTTATTAAGACTATAAAATTTATCTGGTGAATCACATATTCTGTTGCAAATGAGGAATGTGTAATCTAGATTAGTAGGCACAACTGTAGAAAATGTTGTTGTTTGAGCTTATTTGTTGCAGTATCTGTGTATCTCATGCTTGTGAACCACCACCACCAACAGTAAAAACAAAGTCCTCAGAGCCAGGAAATCCAAGCTTGGTGAAACACTGATTTTTATTCTTTATTATTTGTATTTTTAATGCTGTTTAGTTAACATTATTACATGGCAGTCTTATAGATTTCTTTTTGTTTTTTGGGACACTGCATTTTTGGAGTTAAGAATATGTCATTTTAAAAATAAATACAGTCAGATTATTATTGGCATGACTGGTTATTTTAGGGGCTTATTTCAGAAAGAGATTTTGAAAATTATTTTCCTTTTGTATATTTATGGGAATGCGTAAGTCCATTCTAATAAAGGTTTATTTTTATGCGGCTGCTTGCTGTGCCACCTGTTGTCATCATATATACATCATTCAAAATTCCCAGATGCATTAAGTCAAATCCAAACTTTAAAATGATTAAAAACCGTAAAGGATTAACTTTGCGAAAGACTTTTCTTTAGCATTATAAGTAATTAAGAAAGGATTTTAGTTTTGACTTAATGGTTTTGTTTCAGCTTTTATTTTTACTTAGACTTTTCTATTTAGACAAATATAAAGCTGATAAGGACTAAGTCCTATGGGATTATTGTGAGTACTAAACACTAGGAGATCCAAACACAGTGAAGGTAACCAAAAAACAGAAATCAAAAAAACAAAAAAGTAAAAATCCAAAGCGCAACCTGAGTGCCTGATTTTTGTCCGATATTCAAAACCAACTAATACACATAAGAACGTTACTCTTTGTTTTAAATATTCACCAAGGGACTAACCCATGGTCATGAGAATTGTGACCAACAGGCATGTTCTGAAACCTGAAGTTCCATTGAAGCCAATCGAATGAAAAGTGATCAAGTGATGTTCCGACTCTGGTCATGGACATTTTGCAATGACATGACAAGAAATATGCTAAAGCCAGAAATTTCAACAATTGCTTTTTAGACACTGGATGTTGCTCTTGTTTTTGACTATAGCTTTCAAAAATCCATTAAATCCTTATATCTTTTCTGATCTCTGTGACTGAATTAACATCATCTCAGCTGTGACCTGTTCTGTTTTTCTCATGCTCTCTCTCTCTCTTTTTCTCTTCCCCCATCTGTCAATGTCCTCACTAAGCCTTTTGCTTGATAATGTTTAGGGTCAGGCTGGGTGATAAGGTGAGACCTGTAGTTAGTTCAAAGCACATAGAAGACAACTTTCTCCATAATCATAAATAAGTGATCACAACCATTGCTACTGCTCACAGATAACTGAGTAGCATATTTCAGACATTCAAAATTAGATACAAAATAAAAAAAAAACAAATAACAGTGAGGACTCAAGGCCCAAGACATTGCCATCTTTTAGTGGCCCCATCTTTTATTATGTCTCCCAACTTAATACACTACATACAATAACATGCTTTGGCCAAGATTGTTTTCACCGATATAGTATAATACTGTATATACTCAGTGTTACTGTTGTCATGAATGTCAGAGTAGTGCTTTGTGGGGGACTGGTTTAAACGAACAACAGGGGGAAGGAGAAAGGACTTGCATTATGTCTACAGCCATCCAATGACAGGTGATGTTTTTTGATGTGATTTCAGGTGCACTACTGATGATCGTATACACTTTTTTAAAAATGTTCTTTAGAATGGCTTTACGTATTTTCTTCCATTTTTTTTTTTCTTGTTGGGAGTTTGGAAGTACTGGGAATTTGTTTCTGTACTTATTAAGGTTGGTTGGTGGTTTATTCTTTCTTTTCTTTCTCTCTTTCTTTTCTAGGTGGCGAAGCGGAAGCGGAAGTGGAAGCAGACAATGGCCAACAGTAAGATGAATCGCGTTGCTGTCGTCGTCGAAGAACTCCAGGCACTCGACAAACAGATTCAGAAACTCCTGTCCAGACGAAGGTACCTCAGAGACTTGAAGGCTCGGCTGTTGGACAAACCACACTCAACAACTGAAGTCGACGTAACATCAACCCCACCTCGTGCCGCTCAATTCCAAGGGCAAGTAAGCTTCACCCCCGCGCCTCGTAGGAGCAACGACAGCGCAGATGAAGACCTCGGCAGGTTTCAGCTTTGCAGGCGGGGGTTCAAGGCTAGAACACCTCCATCGGCACAGACGAGCATCCCAATCCAGAACTGATTCGACCCTCTCCGCGTCCCCAGTTTGCCTTCAACCCCGGGGGATGTAATCGTGGTAGGTGATTCGATTGTACGAAACCTGAATATCACATGCCCTAATCGAAAATCTTTTGTTTTTGTTTTCCCGGTGCTCGAGTCCATGATGTGATGAGACGGGCGCCGACCATCTACGAGAAACACAAGAGGGCAGTTGGATCCATTATTTTACACGTCGGCGTAAACGACATAAGGCACCGAGAGTCGGAGGTTCTCAAGGCTGACTTCGCAGCACTAGTTAAAGACACGAAGGAGAGGACCCCATCGGCAAAAATTTTCATCTCGGGTCCACTACCTCTTGTCAGGCGATCTAATGAATACTACAGTCGTCTGCTGGGTTTAAACAACTGGCTGAGAGGCTTCTGCGAGACTCAAGACATCGGGTTTATTGACAAATGGGATCTTTTTTGGGAAAGGCCACGCTTCTTCAAGCGGGATGGACTGCATCCGAATAGATTTGGCGCCTGGGTCCTCTCCGAAAACATCGCTAAGGTAATTCGTCTATCTTGACTGTCTACTTCTACTTTAAACCCCTTCCGTAATGCTACTGCTTAACACAGTCTTCCGTTAAAGTGCACAACATTAATAATCTAATAACAAATCTTAATGCACATAAAAAATCTAGGCAGTGCGGCATAAACACCAATAATTTAATTGCAATTACTACTTTAGATCAACAATGCATTAAAACTATAAAAACAGATTGTAGATTACATAAAAAATACACACAGAGCGGCGTTAACAAAAATAACTTAGTTTTTGTTCCGAATACCAATAACGTGCATAAAATTCAGCTCTGCCCCTCCGAAACATTAAATATGGCACTTTTAAATGTTAGAGCTTTAACTAACAAGACATTTTTTATAAACGATCTTATTAGTGATAGAAACATTGATTTTATTGCATTAAGTGAAATGTGGCTTAACTCAGACAGCACAGCTGTTTTAATCGAATCTGCGCCTCCGGATTACAGTTTTACTTGTGCAGACCGCCAGGGGAAAAAGGGAGGCGGCTTGGCAAACATTTACTCGAGCCGGTTAAAATATAAAGATGTTAGTTTTGGTAAATTTAAGTCCTTTGAGATTCTCGCCGTTGTTGTTCATGGAGATTCTCACGTTCTAGTATTATCCGTGTATAGACCTCCTAAATATAACGCGTCTTTCTTTGATGAATTCTCTGACTTAATGTCAATTTTAATTACAAACTATGACACACTCTTAATAGTCGGCGACTTTAACTTTCATATCGACAATCAGTGTGACCAAAAAGTAAAAGAATTCATGAACCTTCTGGACTCTTTTGATTTGAGACAGCTCATTAATCAACCTACGCATAAAGCAGGTCATACGTTAGACTTAGTGATTGCTAAAGGACTTAAAGTTGATATAAAGCAGGTCATTGATATTGGTCTATCAGACCATTTCCTTCTACTATTTAATATAGAAATAAAGATAGAAAACACTCAAGAGAAGCATTTGGTTAAAAAACGCTTTTTTGACTCATCAGCAGCTTTAAAACTTACAAACATTCTAAGCAATCAGTCCGTTTATAGTGCCAACTATAATAGCGAGGATAATGTAAATAGTAAAGTGGAAAACTTCAATTCTAAAGTAAGAGCTGCTGTTGACATAGTTGTACCTGAAAAGACAGTTAAAAAATCTTCTAGTATTTTTATTCCATGGAAGACCCAAAGAGTGTCTGATTTAAAAAGAACACGTCGTAGAGCTGAGTGTAAATGGAGGAAAACTAAACTAACTATCCATTATGAGATATTGAAGGTTAAAATAACAGAATACAATAACACAGTCCGTCTTGAGAGGCGCTGCTATTTCTCTAAGATTATAAATAACAATGCTAGTAATCCCAGAGTCTTATTTTCTACAATTGATCGTCTGTTAAACCCAGGTAACACAAAGGAATGCCCCCAGAATACTTCCAGTGAAACCTGTGAGAACATTGCTGTATTTTTCAATCAAAAAATTAATGATATTAGAGATTACACAGTATATCTCCCCAACACTGCAGAACCTCCAAAGCCCCAGTACTCCATTATAAACAAATTAAATGCTTTCACCAGGATAGATTTACCTGAATTACATAGTATAATCTCTCAACTGAAACCCTCCACCTGCGTCCTTGACCCAATACCAACAAGGTTTTTCAAAGAAGTATCAGGCGTGCTAATTGACAATATTCTGGACATAGTTAATTCGTCATTAAATACGGGGGTCTTCCCAGGCTGTCTTAAGACTGCTGTAGTTAAACCCCTGCTCAAGAAAAATAATCTTGACCCCTCTGCCTTTGAAAGTTTTAGACCCATCTCTAACCTGCCCTTCTTAAGTAAAATTCTAGAGAAGGCAGTCATTATGCAATTAAATGACCACCTCAATAAACATGCTATACTTGATAAATTTCAGTCAGGTTTCAGAACAAATCACAGCACAGAAACTGCACTCGTTAAAGTAGTAAATGACTTGCGGGTAAATGCAGACAGAGGCCATTTATCTGTTCTCATCCTCTTAGATCTGAGTGCCGCATTTGACACCATTGATCACAATATTCTTAGAAATCGCCTTAGTCAATGGGTGGGCCTCACTGGCAGTGTCTTAAATTGATTTGAATCCTACCTGGCAGGTAGAAAATTCTTTGTGAGTTGTGGTAATCACATCTCAAAGACACATGATATCCGATATGGTGTTCCACAAGGCTCTATCCTGGGTCCGCTGCTGTTCTCAATCTATATGCTTCCGTTAGGTCAGATTATCTCAGGTTACAACGTGAGCTACCACAGCTATGCTGATGACACACAGCTGTACTTATCAATAGCACCTGATGACTCTGACTCTCTCGATTCACTAACACAATGTCTTACTGGTATTTCTGAATGGATGAATAGTAATTTTCTCAAACTAAATAAAGAGAAAACTGAAATTTTAGTAATTGGCAAAAGTGGATTCAATGAGGTTATCAGAAATAACTTGATGCATTAGGATTAAAATTTAAGACGGAAGTAAAAAACCTAGGGGTAACTGTTGACTGTAATCTGAATTTTAAATCGTGTATTCATCAGACCACTAGGACAGCATTTTTTCACTTAAGAAACATAGCAAAAGTTAGACCTCTTATATCACTGAAAGATGCTGAGAAATTAATTCACGCTTTTGTTTTCAGTAGACTAGATTACTGTAACGCACTCCTCTCAGGACTACCCAAAAAAGACATAAATCACTTGCAACGAGTGCAGAATGCAGCTGCTAGAATCCTAACTAGGAAAAGAAAATCCGAGCACATTTCTCCAGTTTTGATGTCACTACACTGGTTGCCTGTGTCATTCAGGATTGACTTTAAAATATTGCTTATTGTTTATAAAGCCTTAAATAATCTCGCTCCATGTTATATATCGGAATGTCTGACACGTTATATTCCAAATCGTAACCTCATATCCTCAAATGAGTGTCTCCTTATAATTCCAAAAGCTAAACTTAAAACAAGTGGCGAGGCGGCCTTCTGCTGTTATGCACCTAAAATCTGGAATAGCCTGCCAATAGGAATTCGCCAGTCAAATACAGTAGAGCACTTTAAAACACTGCTGAAAACACATTACTTTAACATGGCCTTTTTATAACTTCACTTTAACTTAATACTGATACTCTGTATGTTCAATTCATCATAATAACTATTCATAGTGGCTCCAAAATCCGTACTGACCCCTACTCTCTCTTCTGTTTCTTTTTCTGGTTTCTTTGTGGTGGCGGCCTGCGCCACCACCACCTACTCAAAGCATCATGATGCTCCAACATTGATGGACTGAAAGCCAGAAGTCTACGTGACCATCATCATCAAGTCCTTCCATGAAAACCCTAAATACAAAGAGGACTTTTTGATTTATGTTACGTTGATTGCCCAGAGGGGACTGGGCGGTCTCTTGGTCTGGAATCCCTACAGATTTTATTTTTTTTTCTCCAGCCTCTGGAGTTTTTTTTTTTGTTTTTTCTGTCCACCCTGGCCATCGGACCTTACTTATTCTATGTTAATTAATGTTGACTTATGTTTATTTTTTATTGTGTCTTCTATTTTTCTATTCTTCATTTTGTAAAGCACTTTGAGCTACATTTTTTTGTATGAAAACGTGCTATATAAATAAATGTTGTTGTTGTTGTTAAGTATTTAAGTTCATTTCATAAGCCCAAGAGTTATTTTACATCTTGATGTTTTTATTTTCTATGTGAGCCACTATTTCCAGAGGCTTTTGAATTATGTCTCTCTCCATTGCTACCATGTGACAACTGGGTGTCTCAACTTGTGATATCACAGTAGCAATGGTGTAAAGGTCAGCACCATGCTCTTCCTGCCTTAAATAAAAACAACAACTTATGTGTTGATAGAGTGTGAAATAATTTTTCTGGTTTAAAAACCATTGCATGTTTTTTTGTTTATCACTTTTGTATTTGCATATGGGCTTGGTTATTTATGGTATTTACAGCTCTGTTAATGACCTTTGCTTGTTTCCCAACTTTGACTTTGCTCCTTCTATCTCCTGATCAAGTTCCTTCGGAATATCTTCACCTTCTTTCGGAGCACACCACTCCTTTGGGCCCACAAGCAAGAAAACTGCAGCAGTTCATAAATAGATGATAATTGACAAGAAAATGTTCGAGGGGACACATCAGTGGAACTTGGAGCACCATTTTGCATTGGAGGACAATTGGTTCTCTCTTTCTTTCACTTACTTTACATTTTTTGTCCTGTTTTTACACCAACTCTTCTTACATCACCATTTGACTGCTTTGTGGTGTTTAATTCTGATTGATACTCACCTCGAGCAGCAGCTGAAAGCATCCTTTTGCCCAGAGAGAATGCCATTACCCAAAGCAGAATTCAATTCAGCTACAAACGGCTGAAAGCAAAATTGATAAAAAAAAAAAAAAAAAAAAAGCAATCTCACACTGCATAAAAACAGTGATGAGTGAAACCCACTGAATTTGCTTTGCCTCAAGTTTAATGAAACATGGAAATGGTTGGGAATTATGGGAAACTCCACAAAATGCTTTGAAGTTAATGGGAAAGGAGAAACTGAACTAGTTTTGAGTGGATTATAATGGTACAATGGTCTGATATGTGACCCTGAGGGCTACAGAAGCATCTGCCAGCTATGCTTGACCGATTATTGTGACCACAAATGTGACCTTAGAGATAATCACTGTGCCACCATACCTCCCAGAGATATAATTATTCTCCATGTCCACAATATTCCAAGTCCTTAATCTGTTTCTGTGTCTCCTGATCTCCTACAACTACAACTAACTAACACTCACAGAGCCTGTGATGCAAGAGATCAGCATTATATACTCAGGGGACTCTCCCTGTTACTACCCAATCTGCGCTAAATAGTGAGGAGCATAAAATGCTTAATAACATACAATGAATCTATGCAGAACAACAAAGTATTTTCACAACATTCTTATTACTGTCAGGTAATGTGCCCATTTTTTTAATGCATAATCGATGCTAGCTTATCTGGAGTACCGTTTGGGTAGTGACATCACACGTGTGTATACAATGTAAATTCATGCATGTGCGAAGCAGATCAGGCAGAGCCATAAAGTGTGAAGTCATGTGCGTTTACAGTTTGCATGTGTAAAAGTTCTATGTTTGTACAGCATATATTGGGCACGTAGCTCAGATTGGTGGCATCCCCATCCAACATTGAGTGCTACAGCTCTGCAATATCACGCTGGCCTCACAAAACATTATGGGATGCTGGGGGAAAAGGTTTGTGTAAAGAAGCTGCACAGTGAATTCTCACACAAAAATTAGCTAACTCATGGTGAAAACTTCTTTGGCAAACTTCGACAATCAGAACTATATAACAGGCGACAAATATGGCAGTGAACATACATTATATTAACAATTAAAAAGTAGAAAGCCTGGTATAACAAGTGCCAAAAAAAAACTAATTTTTATTGTATTGATAAAATAAACCGCAGTTGTTTACCTTGTGGCAATGTCTTGTGCTGTAGATAATAAATATTACATTTATTTTTGTAGTTGATCAAGTGTATTTGAGTCAATCTGGTATCTCAGTATTTATTACTTAGGAATTTTAAAATCTCACTAAGAGAATTCGATATAAACAAAAACAATCCAAGCTATTTATTTATTATCTCCTAGAGTAAACTATGTAAAACACAAATGCCATTAATCTGGCAATTTACCCTAACATAAATTTCCTCAACAGGACACTTTTGTAATGATTTTACTCTTTTCGAAGTAAAATATTCATGAGACCTTATTCCCTGTTGGAAAACTCTCACTTCAGTGTCTTGTGTTAAAAGATTTTCTGAGATGCGTCGCCAATAGTCTAATAACTATCAACATTTGTCAAGAACATGTGATATTAGAAGAACAATAAATTCTGAGACATTCTGCTAAAAAAAGATCCAAATTGTCAAGGAGATTTCTGCAGGTTATAGCTCTTTACCACAAGATAATATTGTTTATTTTATTTTTAAAATACTAATTTGAAACTGCATGTATACAGCATTTGTTGAGGTGTCCAGGCATCTCTTTATTTTCCAATAGCAAATATAGGAATGTCTTACTGATTTTTAAAAGCTTTACCTGAGACACAAGAGAATATGTATTGTTTATGATGAAAATTAAAGCTGTTTGTTTTTTTGTATAAAATATATGCCATGTAAGATTTTGTGAAAAATTAGATAATCGATTGTCAAGAATAATTTCAAATTTTTAAATTAAAACAATTTAAGGCTTTGGAGTGGGCAATAAATGGCCTTGACAAGAAAGTATCCATAACGTTCTTACCTACACAGCCCAGGGCTTTAGACACAAGCAGCTGTACAGAGCTCCTGGCCTGCCAAACAGTCATTCCGTTACTATAGTAACCACTGCTTCCACAGAATTGTTGAATCATTTGACCGGCCTTTCCACTGTGAACAAGTTAATCAAACTTAAACAGGGCACGAAAACACTAGCACAGACAATTGTGGAGAAACATAGCATAGCATCATCGAAAATAATCCAAACGTAGTCCTTGTTAATGGGTACATTATAAGTATATCTCAACTATTTTCAAACAAAATATATTGGATTCTATGTAACCTGACTGTCAATTTTAGTTTTAGTAGCTACTTAAAATATGTAAAATAATAAAAATAATAGAACTGAAGTGTTTCATATCTTTAGCAGCAGCCTAAATAACTCTTCCTTCATCAGCCTTCCATCTTGATGGCATCCATTCTTAATTTTCTTCAAGACAATATTTTAGGCCATCGGCTTTATCTTTTGTGCATATTATGCATCAAAATTTTAAATCTAGCATACCCTTCCCAGAGTCTGACTTTAGCTGTGCTAATTGGGTTTAAAAAAATGGGCCACGCCTCCTTTGTCATAGCATGAGGTGGAGTCCTGGCATGCACCAGGTTGGCTTAATGTATTCTATCTGTGGAACTTTGTAATGATGCCTACTGTGAAAGGTCACATATAAAATATGGATTTACTGTTGAAGATTTGAATTTGTAGACTTTGTACATCTCATATCTGCATTGGTTTTTTTTTCTTAGTTGCTTCAGTGTCTTATGATGTCTCAAAGACATGCAGGTTAGTTACATGGCAACTTTAAATTGGTCCAGTTGGAGTGAGAGGGCAGCACACTGGCGCAGTAGCAGTGGAGTGGAGTTTACATTTTCTCCCCGTGTTTGCATGGGTTTCCTCTAGGAACTCTGGTTTTATCCCAGGTGGGAGGAAAATTACATTAGGTGGATTGGCGATACTAAATTGGCCGTAGTGTGTGGTTGGGATGTGAGTTTGTGTGTGTGTGTGTGTGTGAGTTCGCCCTGTGATGAACTGGCAACCCTGTCCAAGATTTGTTCCTGCCTTGTGCCCTATGCTAGCTGGGGATAGGCTCCAGCAGACCCCTGAGACCCTGGTCAGGACTAACTGGGTTAGAAAATGACTGACAGTTTGATTGAATGTAGTTGAATGAGTTTGCCCAGTGACAGACTGGTACCCCATCAAGATGTGACTGCAGGAAGGACTCGGGATTCCATCCACCCTATAACTGAATTAAATAGGTTAAGTAAAAAAGTGGATGGCTGTAGTAGTAGAATGCTGTCATATGTTTTGTATCAAGCCTTGATCAAAATGTACAATTAATGGTGCTTTATTGTGTTCTGTTCTGGACTTTTGGGTTTCCAGCTAGGTTCCTCAAGAAAGTGGTTTATCGTTTAGTTTTTACCCTATTGCCACAGTCATTTCTTATTGATTTTTACATGTTAATTTTCTGTTTACCAGAATGTCAACTTATTGATGTCTTAATTAAATTTCCTACATTCCTTAATTAAATTTCCTAAATTTCCTACAGTAAATAACAGAGGAAGCACACCTAAACTTGGCAGAATAAAATCACTTCCTAGCATTCTGAGTTGTACCACTATCAGATATAACTTCATTCATTCTCTGTTTTCTCAGAAAGCTAAGGAGAGCTGACCTCCAGGAGCTGCTGGTTAATTTCTATAGATGCAATATAGAGAGCATCTTAACTAACTGCATGATGGTCTGGTACAACAGCTGCTAAAGAAGCCCTGTAGCAGGCCATAAAAACAGCGGATGCCATTATTGGGACTGAACTGCCATCACTCGAACTCTTGTATAAGACTCGCTGTGTGAGAAGGGCCAAAAACATTCTCAAGGACAAAATTCATCCTGAAAATTCTTTGTTTGAGTTCCTTCCATCAGGCAGTCGCTTTAGGTCAATCCGTGTATGTACAAACAGACTAAAAAATAGCTTCTTCCCATCTGCCATAAACATTTAGAACTCTGAATTTCCTCAGTCTGAGATCATTTTTAATTGAACATGTGCAATAAGCTATATTGGTAATGTGCAATATGCTAATGTAATACAATATATAATATGTAATGTACTATTCATTAACAGGTGCAATAACAATTTATGCTGCTATACTTTGAGCAATAATAATTTGCTCTGGTTACTTGATCACTTAACACTGTATACGACATATTTGGAATTATTTGACTTTTCTTTAAATGCACCTTGGGGCTGTCACAAAAAGTAATTTCATTGTGTTACACAATGACAATAAACTGCTTGAACTTGAAACTTTTAAACCTTGTGAGACCAATGGGTGTTGTGGGTACTGGACATCTTAGTGGTTATGAAGAAAAGGGACACTTTTTAAAAATAAAATTTCTACATCTATCCATCAATTTTTCAAATCCATTCAGTGTGCATCAGAGACGTGGAGTTTGAAAGTCAAGAACCAACTATGAAAGTGGCACCAGTCCATTTTAATAACTGACAGTAAGCTTTAACAAAGATCGTATTCTTACTTATCATTCAGTCTTCTGACAAGATTTAAAGTCTATGTTGTTATGTCAGGTAGAAACAAAAGTAAAAATGGTAAATGTAGCACCAGCAATTGTTCTTCTTCCTTATAGTAAATTCAACTTTCTAAATGTTGTAACCCTTATAAACACCCTTATATTTACATAAGATTTAAGTGAGAAACACAACATCAAATGAAACTTTGTCTTACCTTGTGTTTTTTTATTCTGTTTGTTTGTTTTAAAATTTGTGTACAGAACAGACATTTATTTTGCATATATGGTATATTAATTATTTAGAATGATGTAGTTGTTTCATGTGCTGTATTAGTGAAACACAGAGAAACAATTTAATTTAGGCAATGCAAAAATGCTTCCATTACTCCTTTACTATTATGTAACAAGGCCTTAACAAACACTCCTTTGGGTCTTCATAACACTTACAAAGCATCCATAAAGTACATATTCCTCTCTGCAATGTGACCTACGAACAAAACTTCATTTCAGAGTCATCTGAGGTGACTTAACTGAGACCTGTTTCTCTTGATATTACATATTCAGTATAAGGCCTGTGAATAAACAATCTACTACTGTTTTATAAGTGTTATGAAGATCTAAAAGTCTTTATTAAGGTTTTGTTACATAAGAATAAATGAATAATAGATGCATGCACTTAAACTAAAGTTTTACCATATGTTGACAAACCAGAAAAAATAAAAATCCATGGATTGTCCTCCAGCTAGGTATAACATTCTACAATCTTGGTTTAACCTGTAAGAAATAATTTATAACACTTTAGTCCAAAACATCCATCTGTCATCTGACCCACTCAATCCAAACTGGAGTCTTTGAATGGTCCACAACAGAAGAGACTCTAAATAAGAGATCTTAAGAGGAATTTTGAATCATTTACAGGTAGTGTTCAAGAGGGGTGTAGCATAACCTGGCTTTTTTATTGTTGGTGTTGTATAATTAGAGATACAAACTTTCTCTTTTTCATTACCCATATAATGCACTACCACCTAAATGACACAGCTTGATTTCACTTTTTTTATTCAGATTTCATTGAGTACCACTATATGTGCATTTATGCTACGAGCCATCAAATTTATTGAATATATGAAAGACCTGCATGAGAGCCATCCATGAGAGAAATTGCCTGAATGTAACACATTTCTAAAAATACTGTCAAAAACATAAGCTTTTGGAATTTTAGATTTGGAAAATAAGGAAACACAGGGAAGGAAAGAGTGTGACACCATTGCAAACATATCTTCTGTTTGTCCCCATAGTGAGGAGGACACCTACTACTTCACCTCAAGACCCACTCCTTCTGTTCTCCCCTGCATTTATGTCTTCACCTGAAAGTCATCATTCACTGTTGAACCAACTTCAGACTAGGATGGAGTTCCTCTATTTAAAGCCTTTCCCATGCTCACTAGACATGCTATTTTCTATGCACATCTCATGCTGTTCATCTGTTCTCTGGAAACCTTTATTAAATGGGGCATCTTTTGGGTCCCCAACCCTCATTCTGATTTTGTCCTCTCCAGTTCACATTACATTAACATCCACCGAGTACCATGTAATATTTATCCACAGAAATGGTGGGGTCCAAGAGATTCATTATAGTGTATGATTACAATCGATCCACATCTTTTTAAGAAAATAATCTCTTGGTCTGATTTGTCCACATTTTTATATATTTGTAGACCTAATATTCAATGAAAGTTTTATATAGCATTTGTTGAATTATACACAAAACACTGCTCCCCTATTGATTCATTTATAGTTAATGCATAGTTAATATACCATTATTTAGCTATTGCTCAGCTGGATCAACACAGAAGTAATTTTTCTTCATTTATGTTATCAAGAGGCTTTCATTCAAAGGGTTTCTTTGGGTTAACAAATGTAAAAGCATAGCTGTAATAATCATTTCAAATTTGACTGCTCCAGCACTCAGCCTCATCCTGCGCAAGGTCATTGTGTTGCTTAGTAACCGTGACACATAACTGACCTTCTCTGTGTGGTCATAAAAATGCATGAATCTCTTTCTTTCTTTCTTTCTTTCTTTCTTTCTTTTTTTCTTTCTTTCCAATTCAAAATTCTATATTGTCTATTCCAGGGCTTGCAATTCAGTTATGAGAGATACAGTATAAGCAAAAGCAATCATTTATATTTTATATTATTGAACTTCTGTACCTGGATGACTGTGAAAGAGCACAGAGAGAAATTGATTTACTTGTAAAATGTATAATGACATGAGAGACAGAAAAAATTAGCCAAGTATACCTTGTTGTAAACAATGTAGATTTACTTATTGTAATTGGTTCTTCTTATAAAATTCTCTTGGTATGTTCTGTGTTCTTTATCTAACAAATATCATGTAACGTAAATGGTAAAACTACAGGATTATTTTACTTAGTTGTATGATTGACCAGTTCTCACCAGTCCCTGAAATGTGAAACTCTGCTGATTATACTGATATTTAATCTTCTATTCCAGCAAACTACTACAGGTGGTGTTAGTATTATTATTTTTTATATAGAAACTGTGAAAAAATGGGATGCACTTGCACAGCTGTCTTTGTTTCTACCTCGGAAGCTTTTTTCATTTTTTTTATTTTAATATGTGATAGGTACCAAAAATATGCAATACAAAAGTGTTTTAATACTGTATGACAATCAAACAATGCAATGTAGTAAATAATGGTCAGTCAGCACCTCTGGAATAACTCACAAAAAATGCTGTAAGAGGATTTGCAATGATCGTGAATAATACAGTATCTGATAAATGCAACAAAAACTTCTTCCAAAAGGTTTTTAATTTTTGACAGCCCCAAAACATCTGCCCAAGAAAGGCCAGACCTACCTTGTACCATCCACAATTAGAGTCCAATCCCTGATATATTGTATTTTAGAAAATGTCAATTTGGAGAGGTTGTTCAGTGTAAGATTTTCAGACAAACTACTGTGTGTTTTGCCCAAATTAATGAAGAATTAATGTTGTCGATCATCAAATTCCACCCCTCCTAGAAAGGACTCTTTATCAGCATTATTGATGGTGTTGTAGCCATAACCACTGTGACAGGAATTGATAAAATTTGGAAATGCTGCTCCTTACTAGTTAAAATAGTGTGAGCATTGGTGGAGGATTTGGAAAGTTAGGCAAATTGTTATTAACAAGTTTCTAACTTATAAATAATTGATTACATCTCGCCTGAAGAAGGGGCCTGAGTTGCCTTGAAAGTTTGCATATTTTTAGTTAGCCAATCAAAGATGTCATTTTGCTTGACTTCTCACTACATTCATAATGGCGAACATGATACAACATTCTAGTACTACTAAATTATAAATAGAATGTGTGTTAAAGGAATTCCATAATTGTAACAGAGGTGATTAAATGTGCAACTAAATTATCAGTATAAAGATCTCTGAAGGTGAATCAAGAGTTAATGTTAATTTTCTCTTTGGACAAATAAAGTACTATCTATCGTCATGCATGAACACATAGGGGACAGTTTATGGGCTCTGAAGATGGTAATTCTCTACCACTACAGGGGGTGGCACTGTGTGATAACACCTTCTCTCTTCCTCTCTCTGCAGACCGGAGGACTGACGACTTTTTTATAACTGACATCACTTCTGGTATCTGTCTGCCTGGACCTTCCTCTTCCTGACGGGAGTACATATAACCAATAGCTCCACCAAACAGAACCAGACTCCAATCTGAAATTACATTTCTTTAACGCTCTAAACCACATTTTGTTTACTTTTGAATTTCAGTTTTAGGGGAATTTTCTCACAGGTGCCCCAACCCTTCTTGTTATGTCCTCTTGTTCTTACACAATCCATCTATCTAATTGAGGATGACTCAAGTGCAATGTTACCCTGTAATGAAGCAGCAGAGAGCAGTGTCTTTTCTTTAAAGTGTTTCTATATTAGTTCCATATTTTGAGTGAGTGAAGCACAATCTGATTACTATTCAATTTTTTTTTATATACTTTGTTAATCCCGGAGGGGAAACTGTCTTTTTGCATGACCTTTGGGGGTCAGAGCACAGGGTCAATTGGTGATAATTACTAATGGCTGCAGCACAGAGAAGAGCATACAGAGACGTCTTCTTATTAGATTTTCTTTATTAAACCAACCAGACAGGTGCATATGAGGCATTCCCTTTCCATTCTCTCAAATTATGAATATTTGCTGTAGTATAGCTCAAAGACAGGTAGCACCATGATGCCATCTGCATTTAACATTTGTAATGCTATTTTTTTTCATTCTTTTTGCTTTTATATAAACATGCATATAACGAAGTCAAGCTTTTTATAAAAAGGATTTATAAAAAATTACCAGGAATAGAAATTTGGGGAGGATATTCATTTAAACTCAGTTAGCTCTACCTACTCATAAGGGCTGAGCATCTTTTGACATCTTGATTATTGCTATACAATAAAGCTGCCTGTCTTTAATGAACCTCTTTTGATCTTGATTTTTATTATTGCAGGGAGCATTTTCTTTATTTTTTCAGTACAACCTTGGTTAATTCCTTAACATCATTATTCAGTAATGAAATTGGTCTAAAATGGCCACTCCAAAGGGCCTTTAGTTTTCTTTGCAAAGACAGTGATTGATGACTAGTGTAGAGTGGGGTGTAGAATATTATTGTATTTTACTTTTAGCAGACATCCTTTTGTAAAATTCTGTAGATTAATCATCTGGGACCTCACATACAACGTCATACATGGAATTCACACTAAAACATGGTGTACAGACAAAACAGGAATGTGCATACACACTAAAAAATCAAGATGCATAAATCTGTGCATACACCAGCTTCCACGTTCTTCTGCCACATAAATCCAGGTCAGTGTGAAATGTAATGCATGTGCATGCGTCTGCCGCCCCACCACAACTCCTCCCAGAATTACATCTCTAGAATATGCAAATCAATATAAACAGCCCCTTAAGTTCAGCATTTTGTGAAAAGACAATGGCAAAAGCACAGGGAAAAAATAAGAATTTTAGCAAATATCAAGTCGAGGGAAGGAAAAACATACTATATGTTGGTTTAATAAGTGGTATAAACAACAAAAGGAAGCTGATCGAGAGACATAGAGTGGCGGAGAAACTCGAAAGTTCAAGTGCTAAAAGTTGCACAGTGCCTGAAATAAACTAGAAGTGGTCAAATATCAGAGTCGCCGCGAAAAGGCGAGTTGTAGCCCACATGGAAGCATATTAAGGTACATAGTGTCATATAATGGACGCTAGGGGTCATTGTTGCCACCTTTAACGCCAACAGACAGACACAGGAACACAGGGTAAAAACACCAAGAAGTTATTTTTTATTCTTCTTTTCCTCTTGTACAGTGCCCCAAACACCACAGCCACAAATAACTAATTCTTTTTTCTTTATCTTTCTCCTTCTCCATGTCCATCATACCTCCCAACAAGCTTCGTCCACCTCCACCCGACTCTGGCTCCCTTGCTGGGTCTCCAACAGTCCTTTATATAGTCTTTGACCCGGAAGTGCTTCTGTCCTTCCACCCACATGACTTGCTTGCACTTCCGGGTCAGATGGAGAATTGGGTTTTTCTTCAGCCTGGAAGTACTTCAGGGCACCTATCCTCATGACTTAGGAGTACTATGGATGAGGCATTGCTCCTCCGGTCCTCTCACAGCTCCTCTTGGCGGCACCCACAGTACCCAACAGGGTTGAGAAACTGTACTCCAAGTCCCAGGATGCCCTGCAGGAATCAAGGGCACCACTACACTCCAGGGGAGCTGCCATCTAGCATTTTGGGGGAAGGCAGTGTCCTGGAAAAGCTGCCTTCCCCCATTCTTCCATCTAAGGGGCGTGCCGGCCGGGATGAGCTATTAGCTGTCTGCCACAATAGAAAAGAAAAAAAAGGTCGAAATGTCAACTTTAATCTTGAAACTTCTACTTTAATCACGTGGTTTATTTTGTCATTAAAGTAAAACGTCATAAACTTCATCTTAAAATCGTTTAATTTACTAGTTTCTCAAATCCCATTGTAACTAAAGTAGCACATTAAATGCTTTGTGTTCTGTTTGTTCTTCTATGTACTCTGTGTGTGAATCACTATGTGCTTCTTAAATGGGCTTTCTCTTATGTCGACAGGACACAGAATACATTACATTTATGATATTACACCTTTCTGAACAATTTAAATACTAAAATGCATACTTGATATCATTTTCATGATGATAGGAATTAAAGCATGTATTAAACATGGGGGCACGGTGGTGCAGTGGTAGTAACAAGCTGGCACCCTGTCCATAGATAGTTCCTGCCTTCCACATGTTTAATTATTAACTCTTAATCCACCACAACTGGCTATAGTCAGCTCCCAATGCAATTTGCCAACACGCCGGAACCAAGTATATTCAGCGACGCACATTCATTAAATACCGCAACCGGCTATAGTTGGTTCCCAGTGCAATTTGACAGCACGCCAGAGTTGACCAGTCAGTGCTGTACATTAGTTGAGCAGCCAACTCATGACCACTGCCAGCCCCTAGCAAATCAGCATCACTGTCCCTGGGATTCAGCCGCTGCACTAGGCTAGCCTTCAAGTTTCAGTGTTGGCCTCTGTGTGCTTCTGTGCAACCAGTTCAAGCACAGTTGGCTTGGTGATTTACTTAATTTCATCAATGGTGTCAGTTGCACCTTGTACATATAATAATAGATTGTTGCAGTAGTTTTTTATAAAAAAAACTGAAGTGATAAAAAAGAAGTAATAAAATGATCAGTGTCAAAGTAAATGTGATGCTCTTTGCATCAAAAAAATACGTGTTCCATTAAATTTTCAGTTTTTCTTGATGAATTGTGACATTTCTTTAAAAAGTGCAGCAAAAAGGTATTTGGCATTTAGGAGTGCATTAACCCCCCAAGTATGTTGCAGTTTAAGAGTTAATAGTATACTTTACTTATATGAAGTTGAAAATTTATCTGTATAATGTAATATACATACTTTACTGTATTTCATCTTAAAAATGATATCAAGAGCTCTAAGAAGGTAGTGACTGGAAATCTAAATCAACTTAGAAGCCAGTCATCATCATCTGTAAATACGCACTCTCTTCTATTGAATTGGATTCCTTTATTGTTATTGTATGGTACAATGAGATTCAATATGCAAATCCTCCATAAACTTATTTTCCTATAAAATGATAAAATATAAAAAAAGTGAAAAATTTACAATATGAAAGCATAAGTACAATATACATGTACATACTGTATAGTACAGATATTGCAAATGTTTCATAAAGTAGCTCAGGTTGTGCAATATTACAACTGTAGTGCAAGTTTATAGTGAGGTAATTATACTTTTTAGTACAAACAGTTCTACCAGGAGCACTTGATGGAATGATTGAGTGCATTTAGAGCTCTTGGATTGAAATTGTTTCTGAACCGTGGGATCCCTACAGGAAAGGCTCTGAAGCATTTGCCATATAGGAGAAGTTCAAATACACTGTGCTCATGGCTGAGGCAGTGTGTGCTAGATGGTTTTTCCCAATAATCCTTTTTCTGATCAGCTGCTGTAGAGCTGTGATTCCACACTCAGATATGGTGGGTTAAAGTACTCTGAGTGGTGCACTGAGAGTAACAACACTAAAGTAGCTATGGTATTTGGAATAGTTTGGCCATTCTGTGGACTATTATAATGTTACAGATGCCTTAAACTAGTAAAAAATATACGGTTCATTTCAGTGTATTTGATAAAGCCACGTCAGGGATGTCATTCTAAAAAATAAAGGGAGACAAATCAGAAACAGTAGCACTCCTTTGACGCTGGGTGCCACAAGTTAGCAAAACTGAGCAGAGAACGTATGTACACAAATACGCAAAATGTTTGTGGCTTTACAGCAAGTTTAGTTTTTATACATCGCAATGTGAGCGTGGAAACGGGCGTAGGCAACATTTTTCTCCATATGCACCATTTATACAGTACATGAGGGCCCCTGGACCCATAGATTTTTCACTTTGTTTATAAAATCCTAAATTTTAATAAACCTCAGTGGTTTGTCCTCTACAAACAGTGTGACAAGTTTCAAAAATTCTAAGGTATGAGCTTTAATTTCATTACACTGATGTGTAAAAAATATTTAATATATTCTTTCGATATATTAGGTATTGCTCTATCCTCGCTAAATGTTGTTCTTTTTACATTATTAATTTCCTTTATTCTGTTTCAAATTTCCTTTTTATGTGTTTATTGAGCTAAACAATGTTAGTTTTTTTCTCCATGCTCATAATAAGGGTGCCATGACTTGAAGATTACTGTTGTCACTTTAGTCAGACATTTGTCTCGCAAGTATTGTTGTGAGAAAAAAATAGATAATCATGAGATGCAAATGTGTAGAATAACATAGTGAGGAACAGAGGGGGTCAAAGCCAGAATAATCAGCAAGTGAACTGAGTGAACAACGTACAAAGGTAAACCGGAGAATCGAATGTCAAGGACACAAAAGAAGTTCAAAAACTATCAATACTTAGCATTTGGCCTACTTGCTTAGAAGCTAACTACATTAAAGTATTAATAAGTATTTCTCCAACCAAAGGAGACTGAAACATGGAAAGCATTTGTAGCATCACTACATGTGACGTAAGGAGTGCAAAAATTGTGATACTGTAACTTATTTCCCATATCATATAAACAAACGGGATGAATGAAAACAAAATTAAACTTTGCCAAAATAATTTTAAATGGTTAGAAATCTCTATAAATAGATTCTTCATGCTAAAATAGAAAATGAGAAGGACAAATTAATGATCATGTAGAAATTATTGGAAGACCTTTTTTTTCCTAAAAAGAATCATGTTTATGAGCAGACCCAATTGTCATGTTTATGACAATTTGAAAACATTTCAGTTTAAAAAAAAATTCTTTCTCAAAAAACTTCAAAACCTAGCGATTGATCTGACATTCCTTTCAGGGAAGGACCTGAATAACATACCTTTGAAAGGGTGAAAGTGAATGCTATTTAAGCTGAAGTTATTTAACATCAAAACTAACAGAGTTTTCACTTTGTTGCAACACAATGCCAAGGATTCCCTTGAGCTGAAGCCAGTTCCTAGTGTCACACTCCGAGTTATGTGATACCACCCTGAACCGAGGAAGGGGAGGGCACTGCCACTAACTGTCTTGTCTTCTTTTTCCTCCACAGTGCATAGAAACAATCTGGTGAGGGTAACTAACTCCACCCCTTACAGTTCTTGGACAATAAAAGCACAACCGCCTGGAAGGAGGCATCACTTCTTGTCAAAGCAACCTAAGCAAATAAGTTCCACATCCCAACAATAATAGAAGAAGTCAATAAGAATGAGTAAACCATAATGTTACAATGACAGCATTTTCTGTTTCTTCTGAGCACCAATGTGCATTATTTTTGTTTAAAACCTTAACGTAAAAATGGACTGCTGGGTTTGGCGCCCCAAAAAATTATCTGCGTATCTGCCTGTCATTACCTCAGGCAACCACACTAGACTTTGAAAATAATGTGAAGTGTCTTGCAGTCATACACAAAATGTTTATTTCATAACAAACATGGACCACAACAGCAATAGTTGTGAATCTCAATGAAGTTGGGAGTGATTTTTCTATAAAGAACCAGTAGAAGAGTCATGATCCAAAAGACAAGCAAGGATTCTTAACCAGCAAGTCAAATATACACTGCTGCCAAAACAAACATCAAAACCCTATCTCATAGTTGAACTTTGTTGTACATAAGTCTTTTTGCAAGGAAAACTAACAAAATAAATAAACGCTAACCTTTTGTCTTTTTCTCTGTAAACTCACTTACATCTTGCTGATGATTTCACTTCCAGGTCATTTACTTAACAACATGGTAGCAACTGTTCCTTAAAGTGGCAGTAGCAACAATCAAAAATATCCAAAAAATTGTCATCTAATTTAAATAAAAATCAAATAAGAAAACATTAAGAAAATACAAATTTGCATAGTGTATTGCAATGGCAATTGTAATGGCAAAAATGGCAAACTCATATGAGCATGAAAAAGTTAATCAAAACAAAACACAAGAGAATATTAAAAATGCAATTGTAAGCATATCACAGCAGTCTGCAGGTTAAGATTATAATCATACCCTGTAGTGTAGGAAAGTATGATTTCATAAGTACTTATTGCAATATGCCATTCTAGAAACTCAAAACTTTCTTGTGCAGTAAGTATGCAAGGAGACATCTTAAACAGAATCCTTGTCAGTTCTACCATTTGTTTATGGTGCAGAATACTGCTAATATTTATTTTCAATTATATTGAAAAAATTATTTTGGGGATTTTATCTTGTCGCCAAGATAACTGCAAGACAATGATTATATTTTTACATTATGTACATTAAAGAACCATTAACAACAAATATAATCAGATTAATAATATATTGAACAATTATTATAAAAGTAAAGTTGAATAAATCAGACTCTGCAGCTGCATGAATAAAAGGTAAAGTACCACTTCCGGTTAACAGAAATAGCCCAAAAGTTAATAGAAATCTAAGTTTTGTACCTAATACTTGTATGCAATATTTGGTTGACCTAAGTGAAAGCATACTCAAGTTATCGTGTTTACATACACACACACACACACATACACACACACATACTGTACTATAATTCCAAAAATGGTATTTTCTGACTCATCATAATCTTGAAATGGAATTTTTGGAGGATTCCAATACTTTCCCTATACTTCATATACGAGAAAGTCAGGGAGGTCTAAAATGTCGAGATTCATCAAAATCTTGACATCAGATCTTTGGACGATTACAATACTGTCCCTATACTTCATATATGAGAAAGTAAAAACTAAAGCAAAAGTTAAAAAAATGGAGAGTTCGTAAAGTAGATAATCAGCACACACAGAATAGGATTTTAACCAATATCTAGGATTCCATCCTGGGTCATCCATGTGTGGCATTTGCATGTTCCCCCCACATCTGCATGGGTTTCCCCTGAGTTCCTCTCATATTCTACAGACATGCAGGCTAGGTGGATTGGAGATGCTAGATTGACCGTAGTGTGTGTGTGAGTGTGTTCACCCTGCAATGAACTGGCAAACTGAATGGTGGTTGCTCCTGCCTTGTGCCTGATACTTACTAGGATAGACATGAGCCCTGCGAAAATACTCAGGATTAAGTAGGCTTAAAAAATGGCATGGTATCTAGGATCGCACAGATAATTAGACAATGGATTTTATACCTTTGTGCCAATGACATACCTTGCTCTATTGCTGAAGCCACGCCCTAACAATGCATGACACGTCATGACTACATGAACTCAAAATGGTGGTGCCCACAAGAAAACTGGAAAAGAAAAAGAAAAAATGTATGAACTACACATTCTAGAAGGTTGAAGACAGCAAAACTAAAGTCAACGTGGTAAAAAAAAATCTAAACTACAAAAAGAAGTGAAGAGAGAAAAAAATAAGAGAATTATATTTTTAAAATATTTCTATATATTTATCAAATATTATATCTGATAAATGTATCACAAAATTGCCAATCCACTTAATGTCATATAGGCCAGAGCCTCTCTTAGTAGCGTTGTATACAAGTTAGCAAAAAGTTCAGGAAAGGATGCCTGTTTACTGCAGGGCCCATTCATATACAATCCCACACTAGGGCAATTTTGAGTTACCATTCAACCCAACAAGCACATCTTTAGGGAGGAGTAACCAGAGGAAAGCTCATGTAGTTAATGTGTTACTTTGGGGACTACGGTGCCGCATGTACTTACTCCACGTATTGGCAGCTGGTAATTCATATTGGTTACATTAATATTACTATATAGGGGTTGTTATACCATGTGGTCAGCATCCTTCTCTTTAAAAAGTTGAGATTAACAGACATACATTAAATATATACAGTAGACATATTGTAAATATACACAGTATTTGTAATTTATTCATATTTTTATAGCCATTTTTGTCTTAATTTGATTCTTTGGGCCATATTGGCAGCAAAGGGCCTACATTATAAATCAGGCCATCACAGATTATTCACACAGCAGGGCATTTTACAATACGCAATCAGCCTAACGGCAGTCTATAGACAGTGTGGATGGTGTAAGAAAAACAGGCAAAATCTGGAGAGTGAACTAAGGTCAAAGCACTTTGCCACCATGGTATTTATTCACTCTTCTTTTTTATAGTACTTTTGATTGGGCACACAGCCCTAATCTGTTTCAGATGCACACTACCACACAAGGTACATTATTTTAGGATGAAAGAACTGGCAGCTTAAGTGTCTTATGCATGTTAACACAGTAAGCCAAGAATGAAAATTGAATATGCAACCTTGTGGTTTCAAGTTCAATTGCTGTGTTACTAGAGCACCATCTCTGCCAAGTTCAATTTCACATTAAAAATGCAATGACTAAGACATAGGAAGGTGTTTTGTGAGCATATTGCAATTAACCACAAGATGCAAGTAAAACTAAGAGTAGCATTTCAGTTCCCACAGGGCAAACAGATGCTTGTGTGACTGCTCTGCCCGTGAAACTCACTGTAGTGGCAGAGGCATCTGTAGCAGCTGTGCCAAGGACTGGATACAATAAAGCAGTCTGTCTTTTGCAGGTAAGATGGCTTTGGCAGATGGCGTTAGCTCTAGTCTAAAATTTGCCACCCTTTACAAAATTAGGATAAGGTCTCATTCACCTGTAGAAGATGAAGATAATTTTTCCTTTTGCATTGCATAGCTGACGCTATGTTCTGTAGTTGTTTTTTTCCTTTGCATACGTTATTCTATAGACTTGACATCAAAACCATGAAAGGATATTAAGCAAACAAAAATAAATTAAATTTTGGTTGTTTTCCCAGCACACTTTGGCATTGTGTAGCATACCAGTACACATTTTTCTGTCCCAGGTCTAACAGTCAGATGTAAACCATTGTTAGATTGTGGCAACATGGCTCTCTGAAGGTGGAGCTCCATCCAGCTCTTTAAAGTGTGTGCTGGCTTTGTACAGAACAAGAATAAGGACCAATTGTTCTTCACAGTTAACCTCTTATTTATACAGCACCATCACACCAGAAACCTTTCTTAAAAGCAATACCTACAGAGTAAACAGTTAAGAGTTATGGATAGGAAACAACCAGGAAAATAAGAGGTGAAATGTCACACTGTGGCAAAGCTGCACAGCTGCAGAAATGGGACAAGAAAGATGGCATATAGAAGGCAGTAGTTATCTTGTCAAGTGTGAGATGTCTAACAAGCGCATTCTTGTGTCCTTCCATTAATTACACACATGTGATAGGTGACTTACACACTGCAGGAGCACAGTTAAATGATTACCTGTCCTCGTGACAGATTGCTAGGCACACGTATCTCATCTACTGGGTACAAGCAGCTTTAGAATAATAGTGGTATAGGCAGGCAAACTACTATTGATTTCTATGTTGTGCCAATTCATCTCATGTGTGAGCTGGCATGGGGAAAGCAAAGAGCAGAGACCTAACTTGATTCTTAAGCCTCATTGACCTCATATATGGTACGCATCTCGGGAGATAATCCGTACTTTTTATTTGTGCCTGCAGGCACGGAGCACATTCACTATGTTGCTAGAGTCAGTTATCACTGGAGCTGTGATAAACATTTCCCTTCCAAAGGATTTCTGCTTGAAAACACTTTCACAGCTGGATGCAACCAGGATGCCAGCAAATCTGATGACTTGTAAGGCAAAACTGCATGTTGAGTAATTGGGCTGCTTTTTAATCTGAGATTTACACTGTGTATTCTAATTGTTAAGTCATATGAAGATTATCAAAAATACATACTTTTCTGTTGTAAAGGGAATGTTCTGTACCATATGCTACTTGACACAGTCAAGCTTCATTCATGCCTTGTTCTGTAACAGCATCTCCGCATCATATGTTTTGAATCAGCTTGCTGCTTTTACTCATTCTTCACACATTCATTAGTAAGCGGTACTGAGCGTGCACTAAAAATATGGTTTTACCAGAGGGATGGAGGCAAAAGAGCAAACAGAATGTACTGAGGAAAAAAATGTAGCACTAGCTTTCTTGAAACTGCTTTAAATGAAATCATTTCCTATTCTGTGAAGTTGATTGATGACCACAAATTTCTCTCATATGTGTGGGTGTGTTCTCTACAATAGACTGATAACCTCAGAGGGTCAAATTAGCCAGTATAGGCTACAATGCACCTTCATCCTGAATGGCAGAGTATTGCAAACAGGTACAGGGTACAAATGGACCAAACTAAAATGAAGCTGTTTCCACAGGGGTCAGTGCTAGGGCTGCTGCTATTTTTTATATATATACTAGCTGAAATACCCAGCGTTGCCTGGGATGAAAATAAAGTATTTTTTTTAATTGTTTGAGAAAAACATAATTAAAAAAAAAACACATCTTTAAAAACAACAATAAATTAACAAACAATAAACCTGGGTTTGGTTCCCAGGTCCTCCCTGTGTAAGAGTTTGCATGTTCTCCCCGTATCTGCGTGGGTTTTCTGTGTTGGGATGGCGCCCTGCCCAGGGTTTGTTTCCTGCCTTGCGCCCTGTGTTGGCTGGGATTGGCTCCAGCAGGCTCCTGTGACCCTGTTGTTAGGATATAGCGGGTTGGATAATGGAAGGTCACTAATGTGCTTGTCTTGCGGTGTTGTATGTATGTTATCATCCAGTTGACGCTCAGAACCAGCCAACTGTATTTAATTTGAAAAGCAACAGGGGCGCGGTGGTGCTCAAACATAAAGAATGCGGGCAGCCACCTCCAGGTCGCCCTCGTGGTTTTTTTTTTTAAGTGTTTGAAAAAACACAACGTTAAAAATAAATTAAGAAACAAAGACTCACTAATGTCCTTGTGTTGCGGTCTTGTATGTAGGTTATCATCTAGTTGACGCTCGGAATCGGCCAACTCTATTTAATTTGAAAAGCAACAGGGGCGCAGTGCTGCTCAAAAATAAAGAATGCTGGCAGTCGCCTGGTATATACTAACTGTGTAAGCCCGTGCTGTTAAAAGCACAGGATCCTAGAGAGTATTTAAATCGTCAGAACTACTCTGGGCATCTCTATGCTAGAAGGATTCATGTTGCCAAAGTGCTTACATCGTTTGTGCATTAGCATCTAAGCGACTGTCTTTCTTAGGAGGTTTCCTTTTGCCGGTGTACTGGCCCCACTTGCGTATCCTCGGAGCTGGAGCCCTCACCCCGACTCTACGTCTGACTTCCAGGCCGGACAGACACACACACACTTCCACGCGTAGAACTCTATTTCAGTTCAAAAGAAACAGGGGCACCGTGGCGCTCAAACATAAAGAATGCTGACAGTCACCTGCAGTTCGCCCTCTGATGGTCGATCCAAGTGTCAACTGGATGATAACATGCATACAAGACCGCAAGATCACCCCCCCACCCTACCGAGAAGAGGGTGGGTTACGGCTGATTTCACCCTACAGTATTTTTAGTAGAGCAATGGGGAACATGTGTACCAAGTTTCATGAAAATCGCTCCAGCTGTTCAGACGTGATGCTGGAACATACATACACACATTGACTATTATATATATAGATAAATGATTTGGATAGGAACATAAATAACAAGCTGGTTAAGTTTCCAGATGATACAAAGCTAGGTGGATTGGCAGATAATCTAGAATCCACTGAATCATTACAGAGGTACTTGGACAGCATACAGGATTGGACAGATTTGTGGCAGATGAAGTTTAAAGTAAGTAAATTGTGGCGACCAGGGGGTTCTCCAGCTCCCCAAACACCCAACACAGACAGGCTTGGACACAAGTCACAGGAAACAAGAGGATTATTATTGCATTTTCTGTGGGAAACTCTTCCCTAATTGTTTCCCACAGCACCAACACAGGTACAGCAATAAGCAGCACACAGCAGCTCTTTCTGTTCTTCTTCTCTCTATGTCTCTCTCTCTCTGCTTCCTCTACTCATCCCAGCAAGGGTTTTCATCCTTCCTCCCGACTCTAGCTGCTTGAGTTTGGGCAGGCAGCCCCTTTTATCCAGTCCCCAGGAGTGCTTCTGGTGATATCAGGCTGCGGCTCTGAAGCACTTCCGGGTGAGGCTGCAGTCCAACAGAGTAGGGACTCAAAAAAATGGCAGCTCCCCCTGACGGACCCCATTGGACCCAACAAGGCTGTCCCCCAGGACTGCAATAGCTTTAGGGACTTGACTTGATTTTATTTTGGAAGAATTAAGTGGATAGAACTGGTGAGCTTTGTTGGGCTGTTGGGGGTGTTCACATCTAAATTGTTCTATTGTTTATAATTAAAAGCTGGACTGTATTTAGGATTATTAAAAAGTACTTTTTACTTAAAGTTATGAAAGCCATCCATTTTCTGAACCTACATCTTCACTACAGTATTTCAGTTATGAACACTTTATATGGCCAGAACCCAGAATATATGCAAAGGAAACAATGTGTCACAAATACAGGTGCTTTTGTTATACATGGGAGGAATGATAACAATTTTACAACACAAAGTACAATAAAAAGACAACAAAATAAGTAACCTATGATCCCTTTTTACCTATCTAAAGAAGATTTTGCACCCCTGTTTCACAGGCTCAGTGCACCGGCATAGGTTTCCAGTTATAATACGATGACAATAATAGTAGAACTACAAGGCACATTATTTATGTACAAATAAAGGCTGAACACAAAGGAAATGAGACCATTTTCAAAGTCATTAACATAAACAAATCATGACAATACAAGCCAATTTACATGAGAATGGAGGAGAGGAAAAGAAAAGAACCAGTCAACAGTACTCCTGAGGAAAATAAAACTCTGGGGACTCCACGGTCAGTGTTAACAGACAAAGTCACAGTCAAAGTCAGACCACGTCACAATTCTGGTTACTCAGTACAATTACAACACCCCCTGCAAGGCATTCTACAAAATTATAAATATGTGCTGGGCATCTAATAGGAAGATTAAATCCTTTTATGCAAGGATTCCAACAAGGCTCCTAATATCTCTGGTGTCAATTCCCATGGGCAGGAGTAGCAGCTTGAGAATATTACAGTGACAACAAGTGCCACTCTGACATACTGAATAGAGGAACATAATAAAGATAGATAGATACTTTATTAATCCCAAGGGGAAATTCACAAATAAATAAATAATAAAATTGGGTCAGGAGCAGTTCTTAAGATTCTCTCATTTGTATTTTTGTGGAAACAACAAACAGAGTTGCAACAGGCAATAGTGTTATGGAGAGTTACAGCCTATCCCAAAAGCATTTAGCGTAATTTAGAATTAACCATGGAAGGGCTATTAGAATGGACTCATAACACACTTACACTCACACTGTCACATTTAATCATACCAGGTGAATTTAGAGCGATCAAATCAGCATAACATGTATGGCTATCAGATGTGGGAAGACTGTAGTTTATAAATAGGTCTTTAGAGAAGTGAGGCTCACACCACTAAGACATCAGAGGAGTCGAGAACCTATTGACACAATGCTAGACCTTTTCATTTACTATACTTCCAGTTTATACAGATGTGGGTTTCAACATTAACTTATGATATCACAGAATGCCTAGGAGGTGGTAGGATGCCATGCATCAGGAAACCTGTAATGTTCTTTGCCCTTAATTTGCCTGGGTATGAGTTAAGCAAGCTAAAAGTGAAAGTGATGGGTCTTCTTAAATAATTCTAATTCTGAGGTTCGGTAGTTCAGGTAAGAAAGACAAAAGTTTAATAGTAAGAAAGACAGGTGTTTTGAGGTTAGATATTAATACTCATCATGATAATGTGTGTTACAAGCACAAGAAAGTAAAAACTTCACTATACTCTAAGTGTGGACCCCCAAAGGTTTATTTTCTCCAGGGATACAGGTGACTAGAGTTTTTTTATTTTTCCTATACTCTATTGTCAACAAACCATTGTTCAACAACAATGTTAATGAACAGAATTGAGTGTAGGACAGAAGAGTGCAAGGATAAGATAACAAAGGTTCGAGGTAGAGGATATATGTGTGGGTATATTTAACAAAATATCTGAATGTGGGAACTAAACAATCTATGTTTTCGGGTAGGGTCACCCCAACACCCTTTGATGGTAAAACACAAGACACAAGGACTCAGACACCGTCAGTGGCCTTTCCAGGAACTGAAGAAAGTTCCTTCGTGCTTTGAGGCGGTGTGGATATTATAGTTTAGCCAGATAGCCCTGTACTAGTGGCTTGGACATAAATTTTGTAAATCAATACTATAAATTCATTAATTTCCATATTTCAAAGTGTTAAATGATTATTAATATTCCTTGTTGCCTAATTTTATCATTTTTATTATTTTTGAGAGAGTCACTGATGTGTATAATATTAATTTTTATTTGAATTGATATTAAAAATCGGTTTACAACTGTTATCAAATTACCCAGTCTTTGGCCATTATTGCTTGGTTGGCACCCTGCCCACATAATTTTCTAACTGACATATGTACACATTTAACCTTTTATTATTAGGCCTCCTAGTCATAAATGGATTACATCCACTTTGGATTGAAGTGTAAAATTTAACAAGTATATACTAGGCAGCATTTGGCTGGCATAATTTAGTATGTAAATATAAAATATAACCAGTATGACCTGTTTAATCTGAGAGATTATTTAACACAGTCTGGGATATGCAAGAAGAGTGATTCTTTTCCCATTGATTAAATAACATGACAACAGTCAAATTATATGGGCTGTCTTAGACATTCTAGCCCTGGAAAGCTTCAATAGACTAGAGAATGTATTTCTAAACAAACAGGCTTTTTATTAAATGTCTTCAGCTAATGCATACTGTATCTACTGAATTATGCAGCTCTCAGCAATGTCAAAAATGCAAGAAGACACTGGATAACAAGGGAGAAGTTTAAAACATTTAGGTTATTGTTATGCAACATAATACATATGGGAGTAAACCAGGGGAAGATAAGGTTTTCATATGTGAAATCCTCTCCACTAGATGGAGTGGAGCGGACAACAGCAATTCTAGCATATTTGGTATCTTCATGTCTCATCTGCCAAATTATCTAAATACACAAATGTGGTCTCAGGTCAATATTGAAGACACAATAGCTGCATGATAGTTATCCATAAACAGTCATAACAAAAATAATAATAATGTATTTACCTGATTATCAATGCAGTTTAAGAAGCACCATCTATAAGCAGCATTAACTAAGGGAAAAATGCCAAAACAGCTGAAATATGATAAAAACAAATTAGAGAGAATATATATAAACTACTAGCAGAATACCCGCGCTTCGCAGCGGAGAAGTAGTGTGTTAAAGAAGTTATGAAAAAGAAAAGGAAAAATTTAAAAAAAAACGTAACATGATTGTTAATGTAATTGCTTTGTCATTGATATGAGTGTTGTTGTCATATCTATATCTATATATATATCTATCTATACTAATAAAAGGCAAAGCCCTCATTGACTGACTGACTGACTGACTCACTCACTCACTCACTCACTCATTCACTCATCACTAATTCTCCAACTTCCCGTGTAGGTAGAAGGCTGAAATTTGGCAGGCTTATTCCTTACAGCTCACTTACAAAAGTTAAGCAGGTTTCATTTTGAAATTCTACGCTTAATGGTCATAACTGGAAGCTGTTTTTCTCCATTTACTGTAATGGAGATGAGCTCGAAAGCCGTGGGGGCGGAGTTTCGTGCGACATCATCACGCCTCCCACGTAATCACGCAATACGTAGAAAACCAGGAAGAGCTCCAAAAAGCGCTGAGGAAAACATAATTGAGAAGGCAGCGAAACAATAAGAAGCGAGCGAGTGACATATACAACCATATTCATGAGTGATGCTACTACGGAAACAAAGCACGGTGTAAACCTAAACTTTAAATTAAGTTCATAGACACGCTGCCGCTGGCGTTTGTAATTTAGTGCCTGCCCATATAAGGTCGTCCATCAGCGGCAATCCAATAGAAACACTGCCGCTAAATATTCACGGGTGAAGGACTGTGCTTATACAGAGGAAGATGAGATGGTCAGGATGGTTTATGGCACAAACTCAGCGAAACTGCGAGAGAAAGTTTTAAGTGCCGGGACTTGGGTAACTTTAAATACAGCCGTGGACATAGCACGACATGGCACCAGCACAGCTGGGAAACTTTGATGCACACAGGAACTGACGCAGTGAGTTCGCACGGCGCTTTGGTGACTTTGAAGAACAAAAAAAGAATTTTGAGTTGTTTCGCAACCCATTTGCCGTCGATGTGGAAACTGCACTTGTGCAGATTCAGATGGAGGTGATTGAGCTGCAGTGTAATGGCACACTGAAAGCAAAGTACGATACTGCAGGGCCCGCACAGTTTATTCACTCCATTCCCACAGAAATGCTCCAGCTCCGTCTACATGCAGCTCGAACCTTGTGCATGTTTGGTAGCACATATCTGTGTGAGAAGCTCTTCTCAGTGATGAAGACTAACAAAACAGCACACAGGAGTCGCCTCACTGATGAGCACCTGTAGTCCATCCTGAGAATCTCCACAACACAGAACCTCACACCAAACATAAACGAACTTGTTGCCAAAAAAAGATGCCAGACGTCCAGTTCTGATAAAATGACATATGAGCAAAGACAACTGAATGATTTGATTTGTTATTGCTGAAAAGAACATATTTTATTTATATTTCCAGATTTTGTTATGCAGCATGTTCATATTTGAATTTGTATAATTTTGACAGGATATATTTTTATGGAGAGCAAAATCTTTTGGGATATTTAAAATCTAAGTTTATTTTTTTTATAAAATTACATAAGAGTAAAGAAATTTGAATGTTTGTTCTTTTAACGTTTACTTTATTTCTAACTTGTATAATTTAGACAGGATATATTTTTATGGCGAGCAAAATATAAGTTATTTAAGGTTTGAGTTGATTTATTCAGGAATAATATTCCTGTCTGTTTTTACCATTCCTACCAAAGATATTTCTGTTGATTAAATAAAAATTCCTTCTCTTTAAAATTTAAATAGAACTTGAACGGATACGATAGTTCATAATATCCACGCAGACTTGCACGTAAGAGCAGTAGTCATCCGTTTTAACAAACAGCGTATTGCACTGATACGAAATAGCCTGCCCATTTAATTATTTAGGAATGGATAAATAAATTAAGATTTTGTACAAATAATGTTTTTCATTTTTCTTCCTTGATAGATTCTGCCACCCCCAGCAACAGTTGCTCGCACCCCAAAGAGTGTTTGTATATATATATATATATATATATATATATATATATATATATATATATCAATACTAATAAAAGGCAAAGCCCTCACTGACTGACTGACTCACTCACTCACTCACTCATCACTAATTCTCCAAATTCCCGTGTAGGTAGAAGGCTGAAATTTGGCAGGCTTATTCCTTACAGCTCACTTACAAAAGTTAAGCGGGTTTCATTTCGAAATTCTACACGTAACGGTCATAACGGTTGACAACGTCCGCCATGTTGAACTTTCTTATTTATGGCACCATCTTCACGAAATTTGGTAGGCGGCTTCCCTGCGCTAACTGAAACCGATGTATGTACTTATTTCGATGGTATGACGCCACTGTCGGCCGCCATATTGAACTTTCCAACGTCACTAATTTTCCAACTTCCCGTGTAGGTAGAAGGCTGAGCCCATCTTCACGAAATTTGGTAGGTGGCTTCCCTGCGCTAACCAAAACCGATGTACGTACTTATTTCGGTGGTATGACGCCACTGTCGGCCGCCATATTGAATTTTCTAAACATCACTAATTCTCCAACTTCCCGTGTAGGTAGAAGGCTGAAATTTGGCAGGGTCATTCCTCACAGCTTACTTACAAAAGGTAAGCAGGTTTCATTTCGAAATTCTACGCGTAACGGTCAACAATGTCCGCCATGTTGAACTTTCTTATTCATGGCCCCATCTTCACGAAATTTGGTAGGCGGCTTCCCTGCGCTAACTGAAACCAATGTACGTACTTATTTCGGTGGTATGACGCCACTGTCAGCCACCATATTGAATTTTCCAACATCACTAATTCTCCAACTTCCCGTATAGGTAGAAGGCTGAAATTTGGCAGGCTCATTCCTTACAGCTTACTTACAAAAGTTAAGCAGGTTTCATTTCGAAATTCTACGCGTAACGGTCATAACGTTCAACAATGTCCGCCATGTTGAACTTTCTTATTTATGGCCCCATCTTCACGAAATTTGGTAGGCGGATTCCCTGCGCTAACCGAAACCGACGTATGTACTTATTTCAATGGTATGACGCCACTGTCGGCCGCCATATTGAACTTTCCAACGTCACTAATTTTCACAATGTCCGCCATGTTGAACTTTCTTATTCATGGCCCCATCTTCACGAAATTTGGTAGGCGGCTCCCCTGCGCTAACCAAAACCAATGTACATACTTATTTCGGTGGTATGACGCCACAGTCAGCCGCCATATTGAACTTTCCAACGTCACTAATTCTCCAACTTCCCGTGTAGGTAGAAGGCTGAAATTTGGCAGGCTCATTCCTCACAGCTTACTTACAAAAGTTAAGCAGGTTTCATTTCGAAATTCTACGCGTAACGGTCATAACGGTCGATAACGGTCGACAACGTTCGCCATGTTGAACTTTCTTATTTATGGCCCCATCTTCACGAAATTTGGTAGGCGGATTCCCTGCACTAACCGAAACCGATGTATGTACTTATTTCGATGGTATGACGCCACTGTTGGCCGCCATATTGAACTTTCCAACGTCACTAATTTTCCAACTTCCCGTGTAGGTAGAAGGCTGACCCCATCTTCAAGAAATTTGGTAGGTGGCTTCCCTACGTTAACCAAAACCGATGTACGTACTTATTTCGGTGGTATGACGCCACTGTCGGCCGCCATATTGAATTTTCCAAACATCACTAATTCTCCAACTTCCCGTGTAGGTAGAAGGCTGAAATTTAGTACTTATTTCGGTGATATGATGCCACTGTCGGCCGTCTTATTGAACTTTTCAACGGTCTTTGTTACTTATGGGCCCATCTTCAAGAAAATTGGTACACGGGTTCCCAACGCTAACTGAATCTTACTTACGTACATATATACGTCCATAGCCTGCAGCTCGGTCACC
>JANRMT010028174.1:132474759-132496698 GCA_026402145.1 Polypterus bichir lapradei
AGTGAGTGAGTGAGTGAGTGAGTGAGTGAGTGAGGGCTTTGCCGTTTATTAGTATAGATTATAAAACTTAAATGTGTTAATGCATACAAATATTTAAATATAAAAAGATAAAAAATTGAAAATTGTTGTATAAAATACATTGCAAAGTGTAAATGAACTGATGTGTCATTAACAAAACTAAAGCATATTTAATTAGATCGACTTGTAGAAGACTGGACGATCTCTTACTCTTCCCAAACCCAAAATGAATGGCATGGAGACCAAAACAAAAAAAAAAGTTGGTTTTAACTATAAGGCAAGAACACAAGGTAGGTATTAAGACAAGAAGTGACAAAAGCACAAAATATACAGATGGAAAAAAACAAACTTAATGCCTATTTGGACATTACTAGTGTCACAAAACGAGACAAAGACAGATAAAGGTTTGGGGCAGCCACCCATATAATTTGGTATCCTGGCTGCAAAAGTCGTTTTCACGCAACTGGCACTGAAGTGCATACAACAGAGTCCAAAACCAGACTGTGGGAGAAGGGAAAAGGGTAGGCTTTTAAAGGGGAAGACAGGAAGTGAGGTCATAAGGATCGGGCACGTGTTCATTATTCATTGGATCAAGCCCGGATGTGACATCAGGGGGGCCGGAGCTGGTAAGGTCTGTTTCCATTGGTTCGGTCCCAGAAGTGATGTCAAGAGAGCCAGGTGGAGCCTCCCGGGTTTGGTCTACAGGGAAGTGAGAAAAAGAGTTAGTGCACTCTGCCACATCCCGGCATGCCTCAGAACTGCCTTCACTCGAGCCCTTTAGCTGCCTCCCATGCGCGCGTGCGTGACAATATATATATATATATATATATACATACATGTGTACATATATACACACACACATATACTATGGGGTGCCAAACAGGCAAATACATTGATTTTCTGAATATATAAAGTCGGCGTCAGAATATATAAAGTCAAAACTTGAATATATAAAGTCATTCCCGAATATATAAAGTCAAAACTTGAATATATAAAGTCAGCGTCGGTATATATAAAGTCAAACTTGTTTCTGAATATATAAAGTCAAAAGTTGAATATATAAGGTCAGCGCTGGAATATATAAAGTCAAAACTTGAATATATAAAGTCATTTGCCCTGCCCAGGATTGGTTCCTGCCTTGCGCCCAGTGTTGGCTGGGATTGGCTCCAGCAGACCCCCGTGACTAGGGTTACCACTTTTAATACAAAAAAATAAGGGACGCATACTGCAGCGGGGGCCACATCCCTTGGGGGCCAAGACCACAAATACGGGACGATTCCGTATTTTAAAGGATGGGTGGCAACCCTACCCGTGACCCTGTGGTCAGATTCAACGGGTTGGGAAATTGATGGATATTCCAGCGCTGACTTTGTATATTCCGACGCTGACTTTATATATTCAAGATTTGACTTTATATATTCCAGCGCTGACTTTATATATTCCGACGCTGACTTTATATATTCAAGTTTTGACTTTATATATTCCAGCGCTTACTTTATATATTCCGACGCTGACTTTAAATATTCAAGATTTGACTTTATATATTCCAGCGCTGACTTTATATATTTAAGTTTTGACTTTATATATTCCAGCGCTTACTTTATATATTCTGACGCTGACTTTATATATTCAAGTTTTAACTTTAAATATTCCAACGCCATCTTTATATACTCAGGTTTTGACTTTATATATTTGTGAATGACTTTATATATTCAAGTTTTGACTTTATATATTCCAGCGCTGACTTTATATACTGTATTCAAGTTTTGACTTTATATATTCAGAAACAAGTTTTGACTTTATATATACCGACGCTGACTTTATATATTCAAGTTTTGACTTTATTTATTCCGACAGTGACTTTATATAATCAAGTTTTGACTTAATATATTCGGGAATGACTTTATATATACAAGTTTTGACTTTATATAGTTAAATTTAGTCATCATTTATGAATATGCTTGTATCACACGATTCATATTTTTTGCTGCCTTCTCAATTGTGTAATTCGGTTTTTATTCAGCACTCTTTGGAACTGTTGCTTTTTGTCTGTGCACTGCGTCATTTCACGTGAGCCGCTCGGTGTACATGCATCGAAGCTTCTCAGCTGTGCTGGTGCCATCTCGTGCGATGTCCACGGCTGTAAGTAATGTTAGCTAAGACCCAGCACTTAAAAGTTTCTCGCAGTTTCGCAGAGTTTGTGCCAAACACCACCCTGACCATCTCATCTTCCTCTGCATAAGCACAGTCCTTCACCCGTGAATATTTAGCGGCAGTGTTTCTATTGGATTGCCGCTGACGGACGGCCTTATATGGGCAGGCATCGAGCAGAAGTCTATTATAGTCTATGGACGAAAAAATAGGTTCCAGTTATGACCATTATGCGTAGACTTTCAAAATGAAACCTGCCCAACTTTTGTAAGTAAGCTGTAAGGAATGAGCCTGCCAAATTTCAGCCTTCTACCTACACGGGAAGTTGGAGAATTAGTGATGAGTCAGTGAATGAGTGAGTGAGTCAGTCAGTCAGTCAGTCAGTCAGTGAGGGCTTTGCCTTTTATTAGTATAGATTAAAGTAGTTGTTAGCAAACAATATACTCTATAGACACAATGGACTTAAAATTCATCACGTTTAGTCCCCATCTATCATTAGAAGCACCCTGTCCACCTCCAAACACTAAAGTGCTCTCCTTCCCATCTCCTGTCTCCTCTCTGTCTTACTGTGCATTTCCAGATGCCTACTACCATCTAAATGACCCTTTTCTCTAGCTTACCTCTCAGATTCAGATTCAATCTTCTACTGGCAAGATGTGGACTTTAAAGCCCAGCCCGGGGTTGCTTTTTGGCTATTTAAATTATTTACAGGGTCAGGGCCAGACCTATAAAATCTTAGTACCACCATAGCAAAGGCCCCTATAGGGATCCTTACACCTTCTATATGCCAAAGCCCCCACCTTTTTTTTTCAAACTGCATCTGTCTCCTTTCTAAATTGTAGAGCTGAAGAAGCCTTCATGAATTTGAATGAATTCTGTTTTAAATAGCGTGTTCTGTTGTTCTAATGTTTCCTAGTTGCTTCATGGGAATAGCCAGTTTAAGCTCTTTTTTAATATATAAAACTGTTAAGATGTTTTTTAGAGTTTGCATTGTATTTCCCTTAAGCTTCTTTCATATCCAAAACAATTGTTATGAATGCCATCCGAATGGGAAGGTGGCCAATGGGTTTTGGATAGACAGTGGTAGAGAAAATGACTAGAAGATAAAGACAATATAGTAGTCTAAAGACAGACAAGGGTCAGGAAGCCACAAAAGACAGAAAGGACTGATCATCAAAACTAAAAATACTAAACTAAAATCAGAGTAAAGATGCAAAAAGGTCCAAACTCTTATGTTTTAGTCGGGGTCTTATTCCTGGCTCAAGTAAATAGTCATTGTATGTTATTTTTATGTTTTGTATTTTATTGCTCATATTTTTGACATTATGTGCTGAATGTTAGTTTATTTGTTGTTTTTATTATATGTACTCTTAAAATAGAGTTTCACCATGATATAGTGCTGGAGGATTGCTGTCTGCCTATGTACAGTAAGTCCAGGCAGTAGGTCAAGCCTGCCATATCAACATTGAGTTTTGAACAGTTGTAAGTACTTTATGGATTTTCTGATTTTATTGATCTTTTGCTAGTTTTTTGTGGATTGTACATCTGTTTTTTTCGTATTGGAACTTTTAAAATAGTAGACTGGAGCAATATGAAGAGGTAGTCACATTTATAGGCTGAATAATATCTGTGAAAAAATTAAATCCAACCAAGTCCAGGGAATTTTGCAAAAATTTTAATTCGAGAAAATGTAAACAAATACAAGAGGTTTATTTTACAATGTTAAATTAAGAGCAAAATGACAAAAAAAAGGATTATCAGGCCACATAATAAACGAAAAGACTTACCGGGACTTCACTGGTCAGCTTCAGAAACAAGTCTCACCCTAGGCAGCCCCATCCCAAACTCAACAGGCAGGCTTGTAGGCCTGCATAGGTGTAAAATAGATATGGTTTACTAAAACAGTTAAGCCACCCTGCTTTTAGATTTATTTACATTTTTGCAAAGCACACTTAACTACATAGGACTCCCCCTCTTCTATTTAATTTTTATCCAGCACATTCACTAGATTAATGAGTTCTGTTTTGTTTTGGAATCATCACAATCTAGTTAGACTAAAAATAGTCCTCTTATTTTTAAAGTTCAAAACATACCTTTAAATGTCCCAAAAACAGAAAAATACTCTACAAGAGAGGGGGAAAACTGTAAAACCCCTGGCTTGGAAAGACAAGGCCACTGCACATCTTTATAAATAAAGGATTTGTTTATAATCAACAAAAAAGAAAAAGTAATTGCAAAAGTATTTGCCGAATGAAGACAAAATCCACCAAAAACTAGTGGAAAAGTTTAATAAAACTGAAAATCCAGTCAATGGCAATGCCAATCTAAAGTCAATGCCAACCTGGCAGGCCTGGCCCTTGCCTGAACTTAAATAGCAGTATAGCATGGCAGCCTTGGCCCTATGAAACTCTATTTTGAGGGAACAAGGCACACAGTTAATAAATATATAAATAAAAATCATTAAGCTGTCATTTGGGAGTTTCTAAGGTCAAAGAATTCAGTGTGCTTTCATTCAGTGATTGTTTTGATGTGTTTTCATAAATGTTTCTCTTTTAATTCATTTTACTGCAGAGTCATATAGTTTTTGCATAAATATTGCCATTTTTGTTCTGATGTTGCTAGGTTGTTGTTAGACTTAACAATCAGAGCTGCTCATCACATGACATCAATGTTGCGATGGAATAAAGGTTGGCATCACCCATTTCCAAATCATATTCAGATAATAAACATTTGGTGTGCAGCTTATTACTGCATTTTAGGTTAATTTATTGGTTTTGACTCATTATGACTTGAACTCTTATCTGTCATATGTCAGGTTCTCCGATTTTGAATATATATTTTTCTCGGTACTCAAATGTGGCACTTGGTGCCACGGCCCACCTGCCAGGTTGTTTTGCCTGCCTAAGGTAAAGTCATCCCTGATGGAGGATCGCAGGAATTGTGGGGTACAGCGGTCCTTTCATCGGATTGGCTGGCCAAGCAATGTTTCAGCTGTGGAATTGCTAAATGGGGGAGGCAGCTTGATTGCTGAGGTCTCCAGGACTCTAAACAAATCCAAATCATATTATGTGATATCACCTACTGTTAAATTCTGATCCGTATTTGTCAAATTTTTATTTTTATACTGTATTGAGGATTTGTTCTGATCTGTGTATTGTATTGTATTGACTCCCTTCTTTTTGACACCCACTGCATGCCCAACCTACCTGGAAAGGGGTCTCTTTTTGAACTGCCTTTCCCAAGGTTTCTTCCATTTTTTTCCCACAAGGGTTTTTTTTTGGGAGTTTTTCCTTGTCTTCTTAGAGAGTCAAGGCTGGGGGGCTGTCAAGAGGCAGGGCCTGTTAAAGTTTGATTGTGTGATTTTAGGCTATACAAAA
Organism: Polypterus bichir lapradei; assembly: GCA_026402145.1. Taxonomy (NCBI): domain Eukaryota; kingdom Metazoa; phylum Chordata; class Cladistia; order Polypteriformes; family Polypteridae; genus Polypterus; species Polypterus bichir. The sequence continues at coordinate 132,480,306 of JANRMT010028174.1, forward strand.
ATAAATTGTATTGTGTTGTATTTTTTCATATTGCCTAGTAGTTCTCTGTATAAATTTTTGCCTCTTTGTTTTTTTTTTCTCAAGGAATCCATTGGCTTCTTTTATTCTTCATGAATACTTCTGGTTGTACTTTGTCTCGGAGTGGGCATGTCTTCAGAGGTTATCACACTATCAGTAACAATGCAACGGGATTAAAGGTTATCAAGGTTAATACTTCATCTGACTATGTGGATTCTTGTTTGGTGGCAACTGGGTGACAGTCAACTCGGCGAAAAGACAACTCGGTGAAAGACAACCCGGCAGAAAGACAACTCAGCAAAAGGCCACTCGGCGAAAGACAAATCGGCAAAGAAACAACTTGGCGAAATACAACTCGGCGACATCCTTTACCAGTTAGGTAATAGTTAGGCTCAAAGAAATTTTTTTCATTATATTTAAATGACGTGATTTAAAATATTGAAAATAAATTTATATAATTGATGAATGAACTTTATTCTGCAGATGGAACAAACTCTATCTTACATTATCTTCTGCAACCAAAATTGCTAATCCTTTATATAAATTGTATTGATTGTAATTGTATGATAACATTATTTAGAATACAAAAGGTGACCTGTGAGTACGGCTTAAGGAATATCTTTACTATCAACGTATTGGGAATCTCATAAAGCAAGATGATTCTGTGGATTTTCTGGCGCCCTACGTTGTCATTTAAATATCATTAAAAAATCTATTTGAACCTAACTATTACCTAACTGGTAAAGAATGTCGATGAGTTGTCTTTTCACCGAGTTGTCTTTTCAACGAATTGTCTTTCGCCAAGTTGTCTTTTTGCCAACTTGTCTGTCCCCCAGCTGTCTTTTCACTGCATTGTCTTTCGCCGAGTTGTCTGTCACCCAGTTGCCCCTGAACGGTGGATTCCAAAACCGTTTAAACCCTTCAAAATGTTTTTCTTTTATTTTTTTTCTTTGGTTTTTGAACTCTGCAATCATCTTGATTTTGATTTTGTCTCCCAATTCATGGCTTTGGTAATTGATAGTTTCCCCCCTGGGTTCTGATCTTTGCTTTGGTTTTTTAGTTATGTCTTTTTCTTCAGTCTCATGCATGCTGGGCATAATGTCGTATTGGCTAATACAGTAAATATGAATTTACTTCCAAGCTCTCATCCCTCCTGTTATGTTCATTTTGACCCTGACATCTGCATCACACTGCGGTGGGCTGGCGCCCTGCCCAGGGTTTGTTTCCTGCCTTGCACCCTGTGTTGGCTGGGATTGGCTCCAGCAGACCCCCGTGACCCTGTAGTTAGGATATAGCGGGTTGGATAAAGGATGGATGGATGGATCTGTGTCACATTTTGAGCTCTTTTCAAAATACTAACTTTCTCACTTAGTGGCATCAACCATAGCTTGCTTTTCTGACCTCATCTCCAAAGCCTTAATTTAAAACCATTTATGATTGTTTCTGTGCAGCCATTACATAAGCAAAATAATATTCAGCATGCAATAACAAAAACAGAAATAATAACATAAGATACAAAATGACTTTAAAAAAAAACACAGAAATAGCTCATAAAACCAGGAATCCATGTGAGCCATGGATAAAGCCCTGGTCAAACCATAACACTGACATGTTTTAATTGGTCCTTGTGTCACAAAAAATATGCTTGAAAGAAGATTTTATTCTTGATCTGGAAGAAACAGAACAAACAGAATTGGATCCTTTATTAAACACTCTGCAAACCTGACAACGTCTCCAGCTCTTTGCTCCAGTCATGGATTCTCCAGGATAAGATATCAAAGATGTCTTCTTTAAGGCTATCAAACTGAAGAGAGGCACCACCACAGCACAGTCTGAAAAACAGCAGGTTGGTCCGGGAATGAAAAGATTGTTGTGTAAGTTGCAGAGCTTTAAAGATTTCTCTCACAGTAAGATATGAGAGTTACTTGCTGGACTATATAGTACAGGCATTTGACTGCCTAAAGTGGTCACTGTCTGAAGGTTTTTTTCCTGTACTTGAATTGGCTCTAAAAGACGGAAGTGCAGCCCAGTTTTTTTTTCTTGTAATCTGAATGCTTGGATGACAGAATCTGCGAGCTAACCTGCTTATGTAGTCATTATGAGACCACATTATATATCATATGACTCCTGCATTACATGACTAAGAAAGGGCATAGCAACCATAAATAACATAGCCATGACTGGGCAAGGAATAAGAAACAAAATGACCAGTGAAATGATAAAAAAATAAACAGCAGTAAAAATATACCTGAGAAGTTTGAATTTCAAAATACCAAAACGCACATCTGTTGCAATGATTTACTCAAACATCCTTTCTCATTACTAGCCAATGTTAAAAATTCACAAAGAAACACCATTTCATGCTAATCAAGAACAAGATGGAGTTCAGTTGGCTTACAGTAGAAACATTGTTTTTATATCCAGTAGCACTATAGCACAGCAAAGTATTCTCCATGGAGATATTCCAATTGCCTGTTTGAAAAGTGTGTTTCTTGTAGAAGTGGCCTGTGGTTTAATATAAGAGACAATTAGATGTTTTACTGTTTTTTTTCTGTGAGAGAACAACAGCCATAAATATCAAGGAATTCTCAAAGTCAGTGATGGCACCTTATACATCTCTTGATCTCTCAATCACAGCCTTGGTTCATCTGCCTGTGTTCTGTCATATGGATTCAGAATTGTTAGAAGAGACTATAAGATCTGTTGTCTTTTAAAACCTTTTTTTTCCATTTTCTCTATTTTTATTTGTTGAAGCTGGGTCTAAGGATTTGAGAGAAATAGAAGAGCAGCTAAAAGAGCACAGAAACATCACATACCAACAGAAAATCAAGATTCTTTAGGATATAAGAAAAATCTTAGGGTTTATAAACAGTGTAAATATCCCCACAACTGAATTTAATGGGCTTAAAAATGTTCTGTCATGTAAGGTCTAATTATCTTGGCCACAAAAATGTTTAGTCTTTCCTACTTCATCTATAATATCCAAAACTATCTAGTGGTTATATTATATTAACTAATGACCCACTCTAAAGCATGCAGCAAAGCACAATGTCATGCAATGGCACAAACAAACTTGATAAAAAAAATTTGGGAAAACCCACTCATTGTTTTTGAAGTCTTATTAAAAAAAAGTCACATGCAATTGCAAATGTAACTGTTCACTACTGTACAAAAAAGAAAGTTGTACCGATCCCCTTCTAAGCTGAGCAAGCAGCCAGATCAGGTCAGACTCTACTTGCTGCCATTTTTTTAATGGGGGCACTACAAAATCGGTTCCCTGCTTCCCACTTTCCTGGAAATTACCAGGCACCACACTTCTAAATAGTAATTTAGGATATATTAAATAGAATTTACACCACAAAATACAACAACGACACACACATGCACAGTCTACAAACACCAGACAAGCACGAAACACTATGAACAACACAAATGACAATAGCAGCCAATACATAAATCTCGATGGTCAATCCCAAAAACAGATGAAGTTCATTCAAAGCAATACGAAAGATGGAGATGCTTTCCAAATAAAAAATACATTTCAGTCCTACCACATCTTCAACACTTCAACACTTCATTCACCTGGTCTAGAAGAAGAGGCAACTTGATATGCATGATGCAATTGCCACAGGGACTACGGGTCTGTACTACACCCAGAACTGACTGCATCACTTCTCCTATTAGAAGAAGTCTCCTCTTCATTTTTATAACACAGGTGGCAACAGAGAACAGATACTGAATGCAAGCAAGGGGAGCAGGTGATAAAGTTTTATTTAGTTATTATAGTCTTTAACATTCTTAAATATTTGGAATGTGCCAAAAAGCAAAGGTGACTAAAAGTAAACATGTTTCAAATCAATTAATACAACATGAAAAACTTCAAGAGCTGTCATAACGATGCTGGCCAACACACCCAATGTGTGTGGCTATGTGTCTCTTAAGGTTACATTGCTGGCCTCACAGCTTTTACCTCCATCTTGGTTTATCAGTCTCTCCAACTCTTTCACTTTAAGCTAATGACTTTTTTAAGCTTTGTCAGGACCAAGGTGAACACCCGTAGCCACTCTGTGTCCAATATCAGCACATATTCATGAGGTGTAAATGCATAAAGGTTACCAATGGTTCAAGAGCTTCATTTTCAAAGTCCAGAAAATAAATATTCTACCATTCTAACCTTTCATGTTGCATGTTTGCACTGCCCTTTTTAAGGTGGGAAGTTTTCTTTTTTGCTAGTTTAGCTTTCTTTCTGCTGTGTCCACTAACACTTCCACTTTTATGTGGTTAGCCAAATTGTTACAGAGATCAGAAGGACAAATAAAAAAAAAGTGCACATACACTTACCATAAATGCATTGTCTATAGTCCTAATGTTAATACATTATGAAGAAATATAACATCTACAAAATTATTAAAATCACATTCCCCTTCACTCTGATAACATCACATGTCATGAATGCTCTGGTTAGGATTGCTATTGAAGCTTAAATTCAGGAACGTCAGAAGATGATGGTGACTAAACAAAACAAAAATGGTGTTGTGAGTTGACGTAAGAATATTTGGACTTTCTCATGACATCTTTTACAGAAAACAAATGCTAGAAACACCTCTGGAATTCACATTAAAAAATGGAAGAAAAATAGCAATCACAACATGCACACACCATAACCCTGGGCGCAGCATCCAGGGGGCACCAAATTGATGTTAAATTCCCTTCCCCATTGCATTTTGGCAAACAGGAGGGGCCACGAAATCTTCAGTTGTCCCAAGGCGCTGAAAATCCTAGCTATTCCTCTGCCCAAGACTTCCCAAAGTCCAGGCCTCACACTCAGTGCCTTTAGTCTTCAGGCCGCCTCCACTCCTCTCCACCAAGCTCTGTCCTCCTCCTCATCCGACTCCAGCCTTGAATGAAGAGAGGCGGACCCTTATATAATCACCCGGATGTGTTCCTAGTGCTTCCCGACAATCTTCCACCGGCACTCCCCAGTGTGGTGGAAGTGCCCGCTGCGGACCCGGAAGCACTCCGGGTGTCCCCGATCCTCTTCCCCCCAGCACTTCCAGGTGTGGCGGAACTGCTGAGATCCAGGGCTCTGTAGGCATTGGGACGCCCCCTGGCGGTGACCACAGGCCCCTACAGGGCTGAGCTTCAACGCTTTCTACCCATGGTTCCCAAAGCAGCCAGGGCTGTCACCCCTTCGTGGTCTGGAGGAGGCGCAAGCCCTCCTCCGGTCCTCCTGGGCGTCCCGGCTGGGTACCACCCTCATCCGCGTGCCACATACATACACACACACACACACATGCAACTCTAGGCTTTATCCCCAGTGAGGGTTAGCCTTAAATCTTCTGACCTGAGGTGGCTGTAAACCCCCTCTTGAGTTACTTCCAGCCCTTCTCCTGGACTTACTTTTGAGAACTAGAGCTAGAGCAAGATGTTTTCTAACCTGCCTTTCTTAAGTAAAATTCTAGAGAAGGCAGTCATTATACAGCTTAATGATGACCTCAATAAACATGCCATTCTTGATAGGCTTCAGTCGGGTTTCAGAACAAATCACCGTACAGAAAGTGCACTCGTGAAAGTAGTAAATGACTTGCAGGTAAATGCAGACAGAGGCCTTTTATCTGTTCTCATCCTCTTAGATTTGAGTGCCACATTTGATACCATTGATCACAATATTCTTAGAAATCACCTTAGTCAATGGGTGGGCCTCTCTGGCAGTGTCTTAAATTGGTTAGAATCCTACCTGGTAGGTAGAAAATTCTTTGTTAGTTGTGGTAATTATACTTCAAAGACACATGATATTCCATATGGTGTTCCACAAGGCTCTATCCTGGGTCCACTGCTCTTTTCGATTTACATGCTTCCGTTAGGTCAGATTATCATGGGAGATAACGTGAGCTACCACAGCTATGCTGATGACGCAAAGCTTTATTTATCAATAGCACCTGATGACCCCGACACTCTTGATTCACTGACACAATCTCTCACTTGTGTTTCCGAATGGTTGAGTAGTAATTTTACTACTTTTAATAAAATTTAACTAACTAAATAAAGAGAAAACAGAAATTCTAGTGATTGGCAATAATGGGTATAATGAGGTTATTAGAAATAAATAAAGACAGAGGTAAAGAATTTAGGGGTAACTATTGACACTGACCTGAGTTTTAAATCACATATTAATCAGATTACTAGGACAGCAGTTTTTCACTTAAGAAATATAGCAAAAGTTAGACCCCTTATAGCATTGCAAGATGCTGAACAATTAGTTCACGCTTTTGTTTTTAGTCAGCTAGATTACTGTAATGCACTCCTCTCAAGACTACCCAAAAAAGACATCAATCGATTGCAACAAGTGCAGAATGCAGCTGCCAGAACCTTAATTAGGAAAAGAAAATCCGAGCACATCATCTCAGTTTTGATGTCACTACACTGGTTACCTGTGTCATTTAGAATTGACTTTAAAATACTGCTTATGGTTTACAAAGCCTTAAATAATCTCGCTCCATCTTATATTTCAGAATGTCTTACACCTTACAACTCCAAATCGTAACCTTAGATCTTCAAATGAGTGTCTACTTAGAATTCCAAGAACTAAACTTAAAAGAAGTGGTGAGGCGGCCTTCTGCTGTTATGCACCTTAAATCTGGAATAGCTTGTCAATAGGAATTCGCCAGGCTAATACAGAGGAGCACTTTAAAACACTGCTGAAAACACATTACTTTAACATGGTTTTCTCATAGTTTCATCTTAGTTAAATCCTGATGCTGTGCATATTCAATTAATTAGCATTATTATTCATGGTGGCTTCAAAATCCGTACTAACCCCTACTTTCTCTTCTGTTCTTTTTCTGGTTTTCTGGGGTGGCAACCTGCGCCACCACCACCTAATCAAAGCACCGTGATGTTCTTACATTGATGGATTAAAGGCCAGAAGTCCACATGACCATCATCATTAAATTCTTCCATGAGAACCCTGAATACAATGAGGACTGATTGAGGTCATTTATGTTACGTGGAATGCCTAGAGGGGGCTGGGTGTTCTCGTGGCCTGATACCTCTGCAGATTTTATTTTTTTCTCCAGGATTTTTTTTGTTTGTTTTTTCTGTCCTCCTTGGTCATCGGACTTTACTTTTATTTTATGTTAATTAGTGATCCCTAATTTGAATTATTTATTTTGTCTTTTTTCTCTTCCTTCATCATGTAAAGCACTTTGAGCTACATTGTTTGTATGAAAATGTGCTTTAGAAATAAATGTTGTTGTTGTAGAGATGGTTCTTTTTTGTTTCTAGTGACTCAAGACTATAGTTTTTTCTAGCACACCCCACTTTCCTGCATACCACAGCCCTCTGTATGTCATTATACCATACCGTTATACCATCCAGGAACTGTGCTACCATGCAGTGGCAGGACAGGAAAGTATTGGTCTCTTGCTGGTCCTCCCTGATTTTGTCCTTAAATGGAAATTCTATCCCCATCACTGCTTTGCCAGCTAAGGTTCCTTTTCTGCCACCTGTAAGATGTGATTGCTTTAAGTCTCTTTAAGTAAAGATTGGGTCAGCCAGCACTGGCATGGTGTGGGTCATCTGCTCTCTAGCATCCTGGGGGAAACCTCTCACTTCTCCCAAGGTGCCAGTCCCTCACTTTCCAAACACCAGTTGCTCTCGTGTCTCCCAGCATCCCATGCCTTCCCAAATGGGCATATTGTTATGTAGCCATTGTAATGAACTTTGTTTAGTGGTGGTGTCCCACAGAATGGAGCTTATAACCCATTTCCAGTATGGTGGCAGCAGTATTCCTAGCAAGTACATGCACCAGCCAGGCAACCCTTTACACCAAGTAGCTTGTACTATTCTCTTTAAGGGTTTTTTATGGGAGTGACAGCATCATAGAAATAATTCTAAAATGCACAAGAAACTATTGTTTCTGATTTGTTGAAAAAAGTTGCAGTATGTTTTTTTCATTTTAATAGAAAACTGCTAAAAACCATTATGAAATAAGGAAATATTCTAAACTAAGTTCTGTATTTGAAAATGTGAAAGTGAAGTGGAATAAAGTTTGTGTTATGACCAAAAATGATTGACCAAAAATATCCCATCAGGCATAATCCTATGTTAGTCAAAAAAACAGATGTAAATGATGGGGAGAGTCTGATATTCAGTGGGTGAGAATCAAAGCCTGTTGAAAAGAAAGTTATGTGGCTGCCTGGTAAAAGGAAAAATCACCCATAGCCATCATAAGGTTTATATCAAACAACAATCATACCCTGAAAGTGGAGTAGCGGATAGTTATGCTACTGGTTCCTAGATCCAGCAGTCTGGGCTTGTGTCCTTTTCCAAGGCCTTGTTAGTGTGGAGTTTGCGAGGTCTCTCCATGTTTATATGGATATTCTATCTAACTCCCCTCAATTCATACACATTTGGTTAATTACAAATTCCAAATTGTCTCAGTGGTGGACTGATGCCCTGTCCAGGACTGTTTCCTGCCTTATACCTGACTCTACAAGGACAGGTACCAACCCTCTGCAACCCTGAATTCTATTAAGCAGATCTGAGAATTTTGTATTTTACTATTTCTCAGATTACTCTAGATCCACACCTTCTTTCTTTCTTATGAATATTTTATATCTTTATTTTTTCTGAACATTTAAATATCAGCATTTTTGTGCATACTAGCACTAAACTGACAGGTCTGGAAGTTAAACTGTTATTTATAACATCTAGGCATTTTTTCAGCTTCATTTGTTATCAAGCGAGATTAAATTATTTTGCCTGCCATACAGCTGTGCCTTGCTGGCAGACGCTTTACACTGTGACACTGTTGTCCTTTGATTTATTATTTATTTGGTAATCTTGTCTTCAATTGTGAGTTCTTGTTAACGTGAGCCATCATCTGTTATCTACAAGCTTTTAAACTGGATCAAGATACTGACAAGTAACTAGTCAATCAGCTTTGATTTATACATTGTCATGTATACAGTTTGTAACATATTATCAAAGATCAAAAAATAAACCATTGTAATGATTTCACAGACAAACATAAACAGGAGAAACTAACATACAATATGTGGAGAGTAATCATGCGGAAAATAAAAAAGCATTGGCTTTATATAACAGTCTTAGTACGATGTTAGAAATATAAGCCATGAAAGGCTGTTGAGTTCTTTGAGAGGTAGGGTACTAGTACATGAAACGTAGTAGATTGTCTCTGAGTGTCAGTTTATGTTCAACTTTATTGTCATTTATACATAGGAAACATCTGTTGTGGGGGTTTGGGGTCAGTTGCCCCTACAATGGGGATGCAATGTCCTCCCAATCCTGAGTAAAGCCAGAGGAAATTTATGATGGTCAACTTTAGATTGAAAGGTGCATACCAGGTGTCTTTGAGTCTATACATTGCCATAGCCTACTTATTAAGGTTGATCTGCTCTTGACCCTTCAGCCTTACCAGTAGCCATTAGGGACAGCAAAATCATAATCTTATCAAAGTAACCCCTTAAATGGTCGACCTATAAAGTTAATTTAGGTCCCTGAAGTAAAACTGACAAGTCAAATATAATCACAGAATTTGGTGCAATTGGAATTTAACAATTATCTTTAAACATTGACCCATGACTCCTGTTTACTGTCCATACCAATGTAATGTATGCAACATCACCACCTACTCAATGCACTTCATCAGAGAATTTTTTCCAAAGGAAAACCTGACAATTTAGCATGTCAGGAATTAATGCAATGTATGTCTGCAACATCAGAGAATGACATTTGCCAAATTTAAATACAAGGTTTAATGTTAGCACATTTGAGAAACTTTTATATTTTATATTTTTTAAGTCGTAAATTTTAGCATTACATTCAAATCCTAGTATTATACAAATGTTGTAATTTTTATCATTTAGTCTTATTTTGCCACACACAAATTGAAGGATTGTTATTATTATTGCTGCAGTGTTTGCTTGGATAAGCTCCAGCTTCCCCGCAATCCTGCCCTGGTGTTGCATTTGCCAGATATCAACCACACCCCTCAGGCTTTGACTTTATCTTCTTGTTCAGCTAAGGACTTGTCAAAGAATGTGGGCCATGACAAGGAGTGCAATCTTCTGGATCTGTTTTGAGCTGACTACACAGGAGTTTGTCCAGCTGCTTTTGGAACCCGGTCTTGATGGTTGCCAGTGCACCTATGACTACTGGAGCCACTCTTGGTCTCATGTTCCACATGCATTTGACTTTGATCTCTAGATCTTTATATTTGATGATCTGCTCTGCCTCCTTGCTCAAGATGTTGTTGTCATTGGGGATTGTCACGTCAATGAAGATGCACGGCTTGCTCTTCTCGCCATGAAACACGATCTCCAACCTGTTGGTGGTGATGGTACAGTCTGATGAAAATAGAATTGTATTTGAAATATTTGAAGTATTAGATGTATATTCTAGAAGTGAATGCAGGTTGGATTCAAATGAATTGTTGAAATTACCACTGCATTTCAGACTAAATACTGCATTAGTATGTCTACAATAGTTAACAAAACTTCAAGTGGCTTAATTTTACTTTAAAAAAACATGGTAGTTAGTACCATTAAACAAAAAAATATCATTAAAAAGAACATGGCTTTCTACAATTGGGCTAAGTACTGTTTGTTTTATCCAGTCTACAATGCTTAGCTATTTATCATAGATAAAAGACAACATGATTTGAGTATATTTAATCTCCATAACAAACACTGTTTATGTAACAGACTTTTGAAACATTTTATTAATATTTTAATAATGCAATGTAAGGCATAGGTATAGTTCAACATTATTAATCATTGCTAGGTAAAATGGCACCAATTTGCAGTACAGTCTAAATTTTGTAAATTCAGCAAAGGCTTTCTGGTACCCCTACCTACTCCTTCTTAAGCATGCTTTACCAACCAAAAGAGATGAAAACCACTATGATAAAAGGAAAGCAATTCTTCCCTTCTTAACAACATCCTACGGCACTAAGTTGAGCTTAATAGTGTTAATCAGTGGCCATGTACTGAAACTGTTAGTCCTTCTATAGTATTTTGTTTCTTTCTTTTTCTAACCCTAACCCTTATTGTGCTATGTTAGGAATTCCATCAAAGCAGAAGAACATAGAGTTTTGAAATTTGGCAAGAGAATCAAATGCTTACTATGAAGCTGTAAGGCCAAGTTTCAATATTTCAAAATGTGCTATTCAAAAGCTGTTCAGCATGAGATTAAACTGGATGTAGAAGTGAACCCATTCAGGAAGAACCCAACAATCAAACAGGTAAGAACTATTTTAAATGTACTGAATTAGCTGCGTGTGGTCTTCGGGACAAAAAAACAACCGAAGACTCCCTAGCAGTTTTACTATATTTGTGAACTTAGAGAAGTGTCAGCTAACTCTTAAGAATTACCCAGGGCAGAGGACATGGACCCACCTCTGCTTGCTGCCTCAATGGCTTTTATAAGAAGACACTGGCGATACTATATCTTAGCCGTATCGCTGGCATATGAGTCCTATGAATCTTTGTCTTGAGAATATACTGTACCTCGAGATAGACAATGTTTTTAATTAAAACTTCAAGCCTTGCCCTCCTTTGCCGTGGTGTTTCACTTGCACGTTGTTGAGCTGCGGCAATTGCTTTGTTTCAATGTTGTGTCTCTTCATCTCTGTCATTTGCACAATGTTGTTGTTGCATGGCGGCGCTTGCTGCACACAAGTCTTTTGTAGTGAGAAGTGAGGTGCATGCAGGCACCGAAAAAATTTAAAGGTGCATGCACGCACAATCTAGAGGCTGTGGTCAAGCTTGAATAGAGAGGACTGCTCCATACACACACACACACACACACACACACACACACACACACAGGTATTTTGTTTATATATGTCTATTTTAATCTAGGGTCAATCTGAGGTTATTTTCTGTGATGTGGTTTGAATGTTCAAGCCTTAAAGGAAATCTTGGAGGTGAAAACTGCCTTGAAAGAAATATCGGACAGGGGGTAACTAAACATCTCAGTAAAGCATGAAGCTCAGGGTCTTTTTATCCAAGTATTTAAAAAGTAATCCTTTTGGCACAATAGGCAGGAAATTCCCCTAAATGTAATTCAACAGGTCCTCTATTCCAGCCATTTCTTGACAACAAGCACTGGTTTACTTAATAAGTCTTCTTATCCATCACAGCTATTTTATGAGTCTGCTTCATCCAACATGTTACTAATAACGTGATTAAATAAATTCATTAGAGGTTGATTCATCAATCATACAATAAATCAGAAACTTACCATCTGCTTCTATACAATTCTTATTAGCATTGGTGATTTCACATTTTAGGTTTTGAAGTGTACTTTTCAAATTCACACTTCCATCATCTTCCCACTGCCAAGTATAAAAATTGCAGTGGCAATACATCAGAGAAGGATGCAAGCAGGCAGAAAAATGGTGTTTTTCTAGGCTTGTGTGGGTATGAGGGCTAGTGAACAAATCCGATTGTGGCATGCCACACTCTTCAGAAGCTCTTTATATAAAATTTTGAATTAAAAAATATTTTTGCAATTTCCTTTTCGTAGCACTGCGTACCTCCTTCAGCTGATGCCAGGCGAATGATGTGAAAGCTCAACAACAGGTCTTTTTGATGACAGGTTCAACAGTTACTATCCAGGTGTCTCTTTTATTCCATTCTATTTTTTTTTTTCAAACCATTAGTCATGCCATTTCAAGCCTTTCTTGTTCACTGCTGAGAATTGCATTTATCATAATACTTTTAGCTATATTCTTCATTTTTATTTTTAGTAGTCATGAGACATGCTGATTTTATTCCTCTTCTCAGAAACGATATGATTTTCTAAAAAGTCCTCAGAACATTCCTTAATTACTTCCCGGTACAATACAACAGAAAACTGTTAGCTCATTACAGACTTTATAATACACAATACTATTGGATGTAAGGATATTAAACTTGAAAAGCTGTCATCATCAGACAGGTAAATTATAATGGGAAACAATCAATCAGCTAATCTTTACATGATTAAACTTGAGAAGCTGATTCCCTCATAGATTCTATAGTCATGATTGTGAAGATGCACTTCTGAAAAAAAGAAAACAGGTGTAGAATTAATGTTGCTTTCCTCGCTCCTCAAGTCTTCCAAACCTTTTTAATTTGTGGATTTTATTTCCTTTCTAATGACACCTTGAAATATTTCTGTTAGCACCTTGCAATCCTGCATTATTTGCACAAGAGGCATGCTGCCTGCTGCCTATATAAAGGTTGACGTGACCTCTGCTACCTCCTCCAAGAGGTGCAACAGGCAGCTGGTACTTATCCCACTGCCACAAAAACTCAAGTTTCCTTCAACAAAACTAACTCAACATGCGTCAACTATATAAAGTAAAAATTCAGCTTGTGACAGACAGCCAGAGCCTTTTCCCAGCCGGGACTCCGATATACTGGAAGGACTTGGGGAGCAGATGTGCACAGGACACTGCCTCCCCCAGAGCTCTAAATGGCAGCCCCCCTGGGTTGCAGTGGCGCCTTGGATTCCCGCAGTCCTGTTGGGTTCTGTTGGGACCGCCAGGGGGAGCTGCAGATCCATACTTTGGGTTTCCACCACACCTGGGACTACTTCCAGATAATGCTGATGGGCCACCCAGGTGCAGCATAAAAGGGACCGCCTCACTTGATTCGAGGAGCTGGAGCTGGAAGGAGAAGGACAAAGCTTGCCAGAGGAGGAGGAGTGGAGAGAAGATGAAAGAAGGCAGAGTGCTGTTTATTTACTGTGCTTTGTACTGTGCTGTGGTGTGGGGAATGATTGGGGCATTTTTCCCCTGTAAATAAATGTGTGGTGTGCTGGACTTGTGCTAGCGTCTGTCTGTGTCGGGTGTTAGAGAATCGGAAAGTCCCTGGTGGTCACAAAGTCAAATTTAATGTTTGTTTTCGACAAGACATGGAAAGTCTAAGATTTCCTCTTTTAGAGTTTTGCCAGGGTGTCCTTTTTTCCCAAGTGGTTAAACACCATATAGAATTTTTGTTTCACTTGCGTGACTTTTTTAAAATACACTCCAAGTCTAAATTAAGGAGAAGCATTTGAAGCAGCAAGGTTTTAAATGTAATCATTCCTTAAAATTGATGGGCTACAATATACAAATACATTTTAATAAAAAATAAAATTAAAATGTATGTAAAAGTAAAGCTCAATTTCTAAAAAAAACAAAGAAGCAAAACAGAAAACTCCTCATTAAGCACCAATCTCTATTATAATTTATTTTTTACAGTTTTACATGAGTGGTCGGAAGTAGGTGCATAAAAGATGTAGTAGTGCAAATAGTGGTCTGCAAGTAGTGAGTGTGATCTTTGTTTGTAGAAAGTATGTGAGAGGAGTGCAGACTGCTGATGTCACAAAGAAACTGTTTTGGAGAAAGAAGGGACTTCTGCTAGATAGGTGACACGTTACGTGCAGACACAATAGTAATAGCCATAGAAGAAATTCCAAGAACTGTCAACTTGTAGTATGATTTCTAAAGGAGCATTAAAGGGTAAAAGCCATGAAAGGTGTGTGAGGAGTATTATGTCCTATGGAGTGAAATGTGGCTAATGAACCAAAGCTTGAAAAAACAGAGATGAGAATGATCAAGAGAAAGTTAAGAGAAAGAATTTGGATAGAGATGATAGGTGTTGTGCCGAGGAGAAACAAAGTTTGCTGGTTTGGGCATGTGAGGTAAAAGGCAGAAGACAGCCGGGTGAAGAAATGCAACATGATGGAGGAGGGGGGAATGAGGCCAAATGTGAGGCTGGAGAAAATTTGATTAGAAGTCAAGTTCAATGAAATGCAAAGTATAGATTTCACTCCAACGGGTGCCATGGACCATGAAGACTGCAGGAAAAACATTTGGGTGCCAACCAGCTAACCGGAATAAACCAGTAAAAAGGCCATTAAAGTAATGATGATGATGATATTATATGATTACTAGCAAAATACCCGCGCTTCGCAGCGGCGAAGTACTGCATTAAAATTTTTATTAAGAAGAAAAAGAAACCTTTTTAAACTGAGGGAAAATATACCAATAATTATTTGTTAAGGATCTCTTTGTATGCCACATTGTCATTTCGGCCCTCCGGTTGTAATATGACAAAGCTGTGTGCTGAGCTTACTCTTGAGCATGCAACGTACAGTTGGCCATGTGAACAGTAATCTTGTTTCAGATCTCACAGCTTGGATTGCTGCTGTCATAATTTGAATTTCATGGTTTGTTTCAATTACGACAGTATTTGCAGGACTTGTGTTGAAGTGACATTCGGCATCTGTCAAGCATTGTAAGCATACAACTGGTTTCATTGATAACTTCGCATCCAGCTTTTGAGAGTTTAAACATTCATAAACATCAAAGTGTCCACTACTGAAATCGTCACCTGTGAATCTAAGATGTTTAAGAGGCATTGGCAGTTGTTGAAAGGTGTAAAATATTTGGCCATTTCGGTACACTTGAAAGCGACAACCAAACAATTCAGCAGCAGCCATCAACTCATATGCAGAACCATAGGTGAAGGGCTTAAGCATTTCACTCTTATAGTGCTCCTGTGTAGTATAATTATCTCCTGAACCGTCATCAGTCCACACCTTAATCCTGTCCCAGTCATTCAATACATAAGACACAATGTTCCTCCGGATATCAAGAGTGAGCCTGATATGGCCGTGCAATATGTAACAAAGAGAATGGAAAAGGTAGGTGCCATCTCCGGGCATGAAAACCACTCGGTAAGTGACAGTTCTTTGATCAATGGTGATCACCTCGATAGACATGTTAATAGGGGTATGGTTGGAATGATAAAGGAAATGGGTACCTGAGCAATGTAAAGTAAGTCTAAAATACCTACACAATAACTATAATCATAATAAACGAACAATAAAACTGCAGAGAAGCCGTGGATTAAATAAAAAGGCTGTAGTTATCAGCAGGGAGAAGTGAATCCTGTGGCGAAGCAAGGAAGGGAATGTAGAGACCGGAGCGACAGACGGCCTTATATAGGCAGGCAGCCAACAACGTGGGAGGCGTTGGAATGGGGGACCCAATGCCGCCACACACGGTGACCGAGCTGCAGGCTATGGACGTATATATGTACGTAAGTAGGATTCAGTTAGCGTTGGGAACCCGTCTATCAGATTTCTTGAAGATGGGCCCATAAGTAACAAAGACTGTTGAAAAGTTCAATATGGCGGCCGACAGTGGCATCATACCACCGAAATAAGTACGTACATTGGTTTCGGTTAGCGCAGGGAAGCCGCCTACCAAATTTCGTGAAGATGGGGCCATAAATAAGAAAGTTCAACATGGCGGACGTTGTCGACAGTGTTGACGATTTTTCTCTCTCTTCTTTATTTTCCGGACAGAGTAGGA
>JANRMT010028174.1:132496708-132514002 GCA_026402145.1 Polypterus bichir lapradei
GTAGCTGCTACATGTCACATAGACAAGCTGTATTTTTCCATTCCACATTCGACTCCTTTGAGCAGAAAAAGGAATCTGGCAGGTCAAACTTCAGAATCACTTTTAGGGGCCAGAAGAAAAACCTGTTCTTGACGTAGGAGGTAAGCTTTAGATAGAGCAGAACGGAACACATCGCTCCATGAGCTACATTCTGGGACACAAACGTATTTTTGTGAGGAAGTCCAATCACGTGGAGAACCAGTACAGGAAGCAACAGAACAAAAGTCCAGGGTAAAAGAATGAGTAGTACCCTGAGGAACACGGAATCCTTGTGGTTCTCGGGTGCGAACAGGGATAGATAGAACGAAAGGGAAAAGGGTCAAAAGACAGAGGAATGGTGCCATCTTTTACAATGAGATTCGTGGATCCAGGCAGGTAGTCCTTCAACTTTCACAGCGTGAGGGGTTGACAGAAGAACTTGAAACGGTCCTCGCCACCTGGGTTGGTGCCAGTGTTTCCTGCGGGTGTCACGAACCAAGATCCAGGTTCCTAATGGGATAGGCGAATCCTCAGAGGGAGGGGTGGATCTCCAGGCTTGCTTCACTTGTTCATGGACCTCCTTCAGAGAGGCTCGGAGACCTGAAAGACTAGAGAGAAGGTCATTGTCCACAGTATGTAGGTTCACATTCCCTATGACCATACCAACTGGCATGGGTCTACCGGTAAGAATCTCAAACGGCGATAGCCCCAATTGTCGGTGTGTCCGCCCTCGTAGCCCCATCAGGGCCAGTGGAAGGGCATCAGGCCAGGAAAGATTTGTCTGCTCACAAATTTTTGCTAATTTTGACTTCAAAGTGCCATTGCATCTTTCAACTATACCTCCACTCTGTGGGTGATAATTACAGTAGTGGTGAACATTAATTTGGAGCCATGTGGTTAGTTCATTTATGACTGAATTCACAAAATGAGTCCCATTATCAGTCTGCAGTTTCTGGGGTATACCCCATTGGATTAGGGGTAACGGCGGGACTTACCTGCGTGCCTTTTCCCACATTAAACCTTTGGCACAGCGCACATCTCTTACAGAATTGATCTGCATAACTAGAAAACCCTACTGCTTCCCAATGCTTCTCAACATCCTGAATCATAGCATCTCTTCCCGCATGGTCCAGTCCGTGGGCTATTTTCGCCATTCCTGGAAAGGAAGCTTTCGGAAGAAAAGGCTTATTAGTCTGACGGTGGGTCCAAACACCTTCAATCAAGGAGCCTTCCTTGGACCATTTCTTCTTCTCAAGATCCGTTGCTGAGCTCTGTAAAGAAATCATCTGGTTATCTAGAACCGACTCCGAACTCTGTTGGAAAAGAGAAACTGGAACATTATTATGAGCAGCTCGTTTAGCAAAGTAATCAGCCAATTCATTTCCTTTACTAACAGGATCCTGTTTGCCAGTGTGTGCCTGGCACTTTACAATAGCCAATTTAGATGGTTTAGTTATGGCATCCAACAGAGATTCAATTAACTTCTGATGTTGAATGGGCTTGCCAGTACTGGTCTTAAAACCCCTTAATTTCCATAATGCCCCGTGATCATGGCAGACTCCAAAAGCATAGCGAGAGTCTGTGTAAATAGTTATGTCTTTTCCTTCTGACAGTTGACATGCTCGAGTTAGGGCTATTAGTTCAGCTGCTTGTGCACTGAGGCTAGAGGTAATTCGGTTAGCTTCCAGTAGGTGGTCCCCTTGGACCACAGCATAACTGGTCGACGGAGCTCCATTTTCTAATCTTAACGAACAGCCATCTACAAATATGATTTCACCTGTTTCTAATGGAGTTTCCTGCAAATCAAATCGCGGCTTAACTTCTCGAGCAATCACTTCCTGACAATCATGCGGTTCTCCCTCCTCACTAGTCGGGAGTAGAGTAGCCGGATTGAGGGTAGAACACCTTTCAATTGTGACATTTGAGAGAGTGCAAAGAACGTTCTGATAATGGATGGCTCTTGCTGTGGTTAGATGAGAAGTTTTTGCTTGTACTAAAATGGAATGAACTGCATGCGGAACTTTAACTGTCAGTGGACTCATGAGTACTATATCGGTGCTAGCTAAGACTGCTTCTGTGGCAGCAGCAACTGCTCTTAGACAGGGAGAAAGAGCAGCTGCAACTGGGTCTAATTTTTTCGAAAAATATGCAACTGGCCTTTGTTTGTCTCCATGTATTTGAGTCAACACGGCATTCATATATCCCCCCTTTTCGTCCACAAACAAAGTGAATGGACGAGAGTAATCAGGTAAACCGAGAGCGGGGGCAGAAAGGAGGGCAGTCTTTAGGTCAGAAAATGCGGTCTCAGCGTCAGGAGTCCAGGGAACGTGGCCAGATAAGGGAAGGCCGGGAGTGTTGGCCAGATCTTGCAGAGGCTGAGCACGTGCCGAAAAGTTAAGGATCCATTTTCGACAATATTCAAGAATGCCTAGGACAGACATAACCTGTTGTTTAGTGACCGGTCTAGGAAGATTCTGAATGGTTGTAATGCGACTAGTGGAGAGAGCTCTTGTGCCATTAGTAATGTCATGACCTAAATATTTAACAGTTGTTTGTACCAATTGTAATTTAGCTTTGGACACTTTATGGCCATTTTCAGCCAAGAAAAGAAGTAATTTCTTTGTGTCCTTTTCACATGATTCCTGCGAATCACTGCAGAGCATGATATCATCAACATATTGAATTAACGTGGAACCACGGTCTGGCCAGAAACCCTCAAGATTTTGAGCAAGCGCTTGTCCATACACACAAGGAGACTCAGTGTAGCCCTGAGGCATAACAGTCCAAGTCCAACGGCGGTTTTGAAAAGTAAAAGCAAACCAGAACTGAGAGTCTGGGTGAACAGGGACAGAGAAAAAAGCGTTCGCCAAGTCAATTACAGAAAAATATCGGGCGGAAGGTGGAATCGCGGAGAGAATAGTGGAAGGGTTAGGAACAATAGGGGCCCTTGGGAAAATAGCAGCATTGACTTGTCGAAGGTCCTGAACAAACCGCCAGGAACCATCAGCTTTCCTTACCGGCAAAATAGGAGAATTTACCGGAGAGTATGTAATTGGAATGATAGCTCCTCGTTTCACTAAGTCAGAATGAACGGCAGAAATGCCGGTCTCTGCCTCAGGAGACAGAGGATATTGAGCTCGATGTGGACGGAAGGAGGATTTTGGGTAGATCACCAGAGGTTCACAATGGGCTATTCTGCCAAAATCGTTTTTATCCTGAGACCATAGGCAGGATGGGATATCTGCGAGCCAAGGCAATGGAGGGAAAGTAACTTGTAAGGGAAAAACAGAACATGACGGGGAAGGTGTGCAGAGACTACGATTGACTAAAAAATCAGTTTGGAGAAAAACCTTTGTAATTAAATGGTCAGAGGTGTCGAAGACACCAGGGGCAACATATTGCCAATCTGTCCGGTCAAGACAGTGTTGAACCCAAGGTCCAATTTGCACCCACTGGGTATCATGCGATTTGGCAAGAGAAATATGAGGGACAGAGTCACCCAAATAGTAAATCTGCTGGGAAGGGGTGAGATGGACAGATGCAGCAGCTTTGGTGGAGGACAGGAATAAACAGGGAACAAGTATAATTTCCGGTGTGGGAGCTGAGGAAAGAAAAGATTCTAACCAAGGGGTATCAACTTCAGCAGGGAAGTATTGGGCAGTACAGTGAAGGGTGTTAGGGACCTGGAGATGGGGAAACAAGCAGGAAGGGAATGAACTAAGGGCTTTTAATAAAATGGTGTGTGGGGAAATGGAAAGAGTCCAAGCTGCAAAAGAAGGTGTTGGGTGAGAGGATTGAAAAAGAATCATAGGGGTGGAACAGTTAAAGCCTTTGGGGGTCATAGTAATCGATAGGGAAAGTTTAGTCATGAGGTCACGTCCCAAGAGGTTAACAGGGCAGAGGGAATTAAGGAGGAAACGGTGTTGTATGGATGGACCAGAAGGAGAATTTTGGACAGGGAGTGGAAGTGAAACTTTAAGGCAATGTGGTTGTCCAGAGGCTGTCAGAACAGTAATTGTGTCATCCGAGGCAGGGACCTTAGCCAGAGAAAGAGTAGAGCGCGTAGCGCCAGTGTCAACTAGAAAAATAGTCTTTTGTCCATTAACATGCAGAGATAAAAGAGGATCATCTTCAGGATCCACAGTCAAGAGGGGAAACATGGAGTGGCTAGAGGTCCCTGAAAATTCCTAGGGCCAGCCTTGGTTGTCGGGGAAACCGGGTGTAAATGCATCACCGGGGGTAGTCAAAAGAGGCTTAATCTGACGATTTGGACAGTCTCTTTTATAATGGCCTGGCTGACCACAATTATAGCAATAGTAAGGAGTGGGGAGCTGTTGTTGTTGAGAAGGGTCTTGGAAAGAGGTAAAACCACCTCGACCCCGGCCGCGTTCTCTTCCTCGGGAGCCTCCCCGGGCACCGCGTGGACCGGTGAAGCCTCCTCGTCCACCAGTGTAGTAATTTAGTTGCACAGCCAGCAACTTAGCCTGATTCTGTTCTTGCTTTTGCGAGGTCTGCCTTTCAGCATGTTCAGCATGTCGCTTGACCTCTTCAAAGGTAGCAGATTCCCAGCCAATACATGAGATACGGACTTTAGATTGAATGTCTGGACGGAGACCGGAGACAAAGGGAGGCACGGTTGCACGAAGTCGGTCCTCAGCCCGCTCTATGCCCGAATGGGTAGCCATCAAATCTTGAATTCTAAGCCCCCACTCATCCACAGTCTCATCTTTTCGCTGTTTTGCAGCAGAAATCAAAGCCCAGTCAGTGCCCTTTTTATATTTGTCATCTAAATTCGCTTTCAGTAGACGCCACTGAGTTTGAAAATCTGCATCTCCATTCTGACCATCTCCTCGATGGAAGGTCTCACGCCAAGTCCACGGCTGTCCATTATTATCAGTGCCATGATTAACAGAAGCCCAAGTTGGACCCAATTTACGACGAAGGACCTGTGTCCATTCAGCAGCGTTTGGTTTATACATGCTGTCCAACTGTTCTAATTTCTTCAATAAATTTCAGTCCCCCCTCCTTTTTAGGGTCAACTAAGGAGCTGACCACCTCTTTTAGCTCACTTAAGTCCCAAATATGGGAAATGGAAATTGTCAAGGGATTCTGGTCACCAGTAGGTTGATTGGGATTATGCCGGGGATTAGGGATCTGCATTAATGGGAAAGAAGTAGACGAAGGGAAATCAGGGTCAGGGGCAGTGGGGGAAAGTGGAACAGAGGATTTAAACACATGGGGTGGGTCATCGTATAAGGGATTGAAAGATGCCTGTGTCTTGGCCTGTCTTCGGGTGGTAACTCCCTTGTGTCCGATAAGGGGCTCGGGTTTTATTTCTAGTGGTTCTCCCTCTACCTCCTCTTCCCCTTCTGAACCTCCCGGAGAATCATAGGGTGGAGGTTCGGGAGCCTGAGTCCCAGAACCATAAAATATAGGGTATAGACGTTTCTTTTTCTTTTTAGAATGGGTGTCAGGTGGTTGGGCTGTTTGTAACACTAAAAGCAATTCTTCTTTCTCTTTTTTGGCCTTAACTTCATTGGCTCTCAGAACCTCATTCTGTCTAGTGATCGCCTCTAAATTTCGATCTTTTATAACCAATTCCCATCTATCAAACATATCCATGCGATACGGACCTCCCTTGCAACAACCTTGGGTATTTCTACACAATATTTTCCTTATTTCCTGAATCTCACTCGTATCACCGGTGCCTTCTAATGGCCAACGCCCACCGCTCTGTTTATTCCACTTCTTACATGCCTTTTTAAAATCTAAGCCTGTCTTTTTCTCAATTAGTTTCCTAGGTGACCCATGTTTCCGCGACGTCTGTTGATCTCCCGAAAACAGTCCTTCCAGTATAAAGTTAGACCCATCAGACCCCTGCTTAACTTTTTTACTACTAGCGGAACCCATTTTCTTTTATTGTCCTAGTTTCTTCCCCTGAAACTATATCTTTTATTTTCTAGTTTCTTTTCCTGAAACTATATTCAGTGTACACTGTTCTTTTCCTACTCGATTTCCTTTTCTCTTGAATTTCCTAACTGTTAACCGTCGTTGTCCGTTACTGACCTTTGACGGGCAATGGGCTCTTTTCCTTAGGTGTGCCACGCACCTTGTAACTGTCCCAATGCCTATCCCACTAATATCCCAGTACGGACTCCTACATCCTTTCCCAACAGTTAATTAATAAATCTCGAGTAGATAGTTACTATTCCGGGCCGCTAGTTTCACTTTTTTTTTTCAATTATTTATCACTCTTATTATACCCACTACCAAGGAAACCCCCGACGGTACTTACCCTAGTCTAGGTATTTCGTCTGGTGCGCAACGCAGAGTACTCCACTCGGAGTCAGGAGGAGACCGGTGACTTCTCACTCAGAAGCCGTCCTAGGACAGGACAGTCCTAACTTTTATCGGAGCTGTTTACTCTGCTTCCGGTGTACACAGTAGCGGCAGTCTGCTTCAAAGAAGACAGATCCATAAGGCGGGTACCGATCAAGGAGTCAGCCGATCGTCTCCTGCCCCACGGCCGGGCGCCAAAAAACTGTTGACGATTTTTCTCTCTCTTCTTTATTTTCCGGACAGAGTAGGAGTCTCACACCAGATAAAATTAATCAGTAATGTACACTTTATTGCACCTAGACTAGAGAAGCCCTCTTACAGGAAATTCTTTGCTCTTTTATAGCTTACAGAGTTGAGCAAAATGACATTATTATACCAAAAATAAAGGCGGCGGTACATATTTCTTAGAAAAATCAGCTTCTTTGGAACTAACTAAAAAAACAGGAACTATATTAAAAGACTGGTTACTGAGCAGATTCTGAGACTAACAGGAACTATAATAAAAGACTGGTTGCTGAGCAGATTCTGAGGCTAACAGGAACTATAATAAAAGACTGGTTGCTGGGCAGATTCCTTTGAACTGCTCACCCAGCACCCCCGTACTTCCTTATAGAAGGTTATACACAGAAATGTCACATACACATTTTGTAGCTGCTACATGTCACATAGACAAGCTGTATTTTTCCATTCCACAACAGTTATGACTGTTACGCGTAGAATTTCAAAATGAAACCTGCTTAACTTTTGTAAGTAAGCTGTAAGGAATGAGCCTGCCAAATTTTAGCCTTCTACCTACACGGGAAGTTGGAGAATTAGTGACATTGGAAAGTTCAATATGGCGGCCGACAGTGGCATCATACCACTGAAATAAGTACGTACATCGGTTTTGGTTAGTGCAGGGAAGCCACCTACCAAATTTCGTGAAGATGGGGCCATAAATAAGAAAGTTCAACATGGCGAACGTTGTTGACCGTTATGACCATTACGCATAGAATTTTGAAATGAAACCTGCTTAACTTTTGTAAGTTAGCTGTAAGGAATGAGCCTGCCAAATTTCAGCCTTCTACCTACACGGGAAGTTGGAGAATTAGTAACGTTGTAAAGTTCAATATGGCGGGTGACAGTGGCGTCATACCAACGAAATAAGTACATACATCGGTTTCGGTTAGCGCAGGGAAGCCGCCTACCAAATTTCGTGAAAATAGGGTCAGCCTTCTACCTACATGGGAAGTTGGAGAATTAGTGACGTTGGAAAGTTCAATATGGCGGCCGACAGTGGCGTCATACCACCGAAATAAGTACGTACATTGGTTTCGGTTAGCGCAGGGAAGCCGCCTACCAAATTTTGTGAAGATGGGGCCATAAATAAGAAAGTTCAACATGGCGGACGTTGTTGACCTTTATGACCGTTACGCGTAGAATTTCGAAATGAAACCTGCTTAACTTTTGTAAGTAAGCTGTAAGGAATGAGCCTGCCAAATTTCTGCCTTTTACCTAAACGGGAAGTTGGAGAATTAGTGACATTGGAAAGTTCAATATGGCAGCCGACACTGGCGTCATACCAACGAAATAAGTACTGTGAAGGATGGCCGGCCATTTATCCCGTCCAATACCCCCAAGCCGCCAGGTGGAGCCCTCCTTGCAGCGTGGAGGTCACCAGAAGACCAGCAGGGCATCATGGACATTGGAGTTTTTATGCAAAGCCCTGCTGGATGTCGTGGGGGCCACAGGAGGGAGCTGCGGGGAGGACCGAGGGCTTCTTCGTGCCCTGTGACCCGGAGGTTCGTCACAGGAAGAGCGACGGACTTCCGGGTTGAAGAAAAGGACTATTTACCCTGACCCGGAAGGAATAAGGACTTGTGAACTGTTGGGCAGAAACACTTCCGGGTCAGGAGATATAAAAGGACTGTGGGAGCTCCCAGACGGCGAGCTGAGCTGGGTGGAAGGGTGGCAACGCGTCTGGGAGCTGGAGGATTGTAGTATTTGTTTATTATTGAGTATTGTGATTATTTAATGAGTATTGTGGTGGAGAGTGTGCTTTGTGCACTGTGGCAATTAAATAAAGTCAACAATTGGACTTTTACCTGGTGTCTGGAGTCGTGGACAGGGGTTCAAGGGAGCGAGAGCGCCCCCTATCGTTCACAGTACATACATCGGTTTCGGTTAGCGCAGGAAAGCCGCCTACCAAATTTCGTGAAGATGGGGTCAGCCTTCTACCTACATGGGAAGTTGGAGAATTAGTGACGTTGGAAAGTTCAATATGGCGGCCGACAGTGGCGTCATACCAGCAAAATAAGTACGTACATTGGTTTCGGTTAGCGTAGGGAAGCCGCCTACCAAATTTCATGAAGATGGGGCCATAAATAAGAAAGTTCAACATGGCGGACGTTGTCGACCGTTATCGACCGTTATGACCGTTATGTGTAGAATTTCGAAATGAAACCTGCTTAACTTTTGTAAGTAAGCTGTAAGGAATAAGCCTGCCAAATTTCAGCGTTCTACCTATGTGGAAAGTTGGAGAATTAGTGATGAGTGAGTCAGTCAGTCAGTGAGTGAGTCAGTGAGGGCTTTGCCTTTTATTAGTATAGACTAGCAGAATACCCGCGCTTCGCAGCGGAGAAGTAGTGTGTTAAAGAAGGTATGAAAAAGAAAAGGAAAAATTTAAAAAATAACGTAACATGATTGTTAATGTAATTGTTTTGTCATTGATATGAGTGTTGTTCCCATATCTATATATATATATATCTATATATATATATATAGCAAAATAACCGCGCTTGGCAGCGGAGAAGTAGTGTGTTAAAGAAGGAAAGAGAAACAAAAGGAAACATTCTGAAAATAACGTGCATGATTGTCAATGTAATTGTTTTGTCACTGTTATGAGTGTCGCTGTGATATATATATATATAGCAAAATAACTGCACTTCGCAGCGATGTCATGTGTTAAAGAAGTTATGAAAAAGAAAAGGAAACATTTGAAAAATAATGTAATATGATTGTGAAAGTAATTGTTTTGTGTATTTGGCGGCAGCGTCACGAAGTTGTTTTCGTCTAGCTGCATTAGAAAATGTACCACAACATCTGACACGCCTCCTTTTTACTGTTTTCTCACAGCTTGGATTGCTGCTGTCATAATGGGTTTGAGTCTACATATATATATATATATATATACATATCTATCTACATCATATATACACACACATACATACATACACACAAATTATATATATGTGTGTGTGTGTGTGTGTGTGTGTGTGTGTGTATATATATATAATGTAGATAGGTGTGTGTGTATATATATATATATATATATATATACACACATACATACAAACATACACACAGGTATATATATGTGTATATATATGTATGTGTCTATATGTGTGTGTATAGCTTTGATCACTGAGTGCAAGGGAAAAATAACAAAATATAGTCTATTAGTTATTAAACAGTAAAACATTAACGTTTTAAGAAGTACAGGTACATTGAGCACTACTCGAGTGGTTGCGGGTAAACTACATTTTAAAAGACGGTATAACAGAATAGGTAAGTAGTACTAACAGCAGCTAAAATGTATATGGATCATCTCTCGGTAGTTGATCCCTTTTGAAAGGCGCTACACGACGGCTGTGGTATAGAAATTACATTTTCTATGTGAACGTTCAAATTTCTGCCTCTGGTAATGTGACTCACCGGTATTACCAGTAATTAAAGAAAAATTGTTTTGTGTCCTCTGCAGTGTTAAGAGAGAAAGGCTTTGGTTTGGGATAAAATGAAAAAAGGTGTAAAGAAAGGAAAGTTGCATTTTTCTTTTATATAGTATAGAGAGATGTGTTCGGTGACGTTATGATCGCCTTTTGGGGAAAGTCGCGGTGGGTCTTGTGTAGACTGGTGAGACATCTCTGCCATTAATCGGCTGTGATGGCACTGTCAGTCCTTCACTCGTGTGCGTGTCTTCATAATCCGAGCTGAGGACCTCATAATCGTATACGTGCAAAAGAAAGTGTGAATCGCCTTAATATTATTTTGCCGTGGTGTAGAAAAGGGGTCCCGTGTTTGCACTTGTCTGGGCTATAGCTCAGGGGGAGGATGAAAAAAATTAAAAGTGCTCACTAAGCGCAGTAAGCGTCTCAAATCCCGGCACAGCTATGCGTGCGCGCCGCCTGCTCGACTTTTGCTGGGAAGGAGACCCCAGTTTTTGTACACACGTTCCACAAATGAGACACACGGGTTTACCGGCAATGTCAGTAAACATATACTCAGCCTCCCATCGGTTTTTAAAGGCTCTATGTTCAGAATCACCTTTTCTCTTTGGCATCGTGTGGGCTAGCTTGGCAATAACTTGTAGCATCATAAGCTAGACTTGATTAACGTGGTAAGTGTTCGGCAAGGCAGCTGAAGCGCTGGATTATGGGATCTGTAGTTTATTGTGTTACCAGCGCTTCATATCCCCGGGCCATTAATAACAATAATACAGTATATAAAATGATCTCGCGGGCCGGATATAATTACACGCTGGGCCAGATGTGACCCGTGGGCCTTGAGTTTGACTCATATGGACTAAATAGAACTTGAAAAGAAATATTTTTTGGAACATCGAGCCCGCGTGCTATTGTGGTTTTGCTTGTGTGCTTCAGTAAGTTACCGTCCCCTCGCTGTTACTTTTTTACCATTCATCTAATGAATACACTGAGTATGGCTTTACCAAAACAATCATTGATCGCGAATAAAGTATCCATTATTCATGAAGCTTCAATAGGTGATCTGTCTTTCTGCGTTAACCGCATGCGTTTTCATAGGTCTCAAACTAAGGGGATGCGAGGTTAAAATAAATCGAGAAGCGCGCGTACATACTTAGTGCATCCCCTCTCGGGAATCGAACCTCGGACGTGGGCGCTACAGGCGAATGTTTTACTATTGCGCCACGGCGTGTGGTTTATCTATTTGAGCGTAGCAGTGTAATTCGGTTTTTGTTCAGCACTCTTTGGAACTGTTACTTTTTGTCTGCGCACTGCGTCAGTTCACGTGAGCCGCTGAATATGGTTTTATATGTCACTCGCTCGCTTCTAATTGTTTCGCTGCCTTCTTAATTATATAATGCATGTTTTCTAAAGCGCGTTTTGTAGCTCTTCCTGGCTTTCTACGTAATGCGTGATTACGTGATAGGCGTGATGATGTCATACGAAACTCCGCCCCTCAAGCTGAACTCCATTACAGTAAATGGAGAAAAATAGCTTCTAGTTATGACCATTATGCGTAGAATTTCGAAATGAAACCTGCCCAACTTTTGTAAGTAAGCTGTAAGGAATGAGCCTGCCAAATTTCAGCCTTCTACCCACACGGGAAGTTGGAGAATTAGTGATGAGTCAGTGAGTGAGTGAGTGAGTGAGTGAGGGCTTTGCCTTTTATTAGTATAGATAACACAGTTTAAGGCTAATTTTGCATTCCAAACAATAAGCATATTACAAAATGCTGTTACCTAAAATGGTTGACTCATAACTTGACAGTCTTTTGTAGTCATCTATGGATGATGAGTATGAGTATGTGCATGTTAAGTAATTTTGTGTTCTTTCGGCATACAATAAATTGTATTGCCATTCTGCTCGGTGTGATTACCTTTGCTTATGTGTAGTTTTGCCAAGAGATTAATACCTGAAAGTTTTTTGCATTACTAAATGGTTAGTTTAGAATATCATAGACAGTGATATGGGTCAAAGGATACTTCGAACACCTTAGTTAGACTGACTGACGTGAACTGCATTTTCAAGTCATGTCGTTGTCAGTAGTAAAGCTTTCCAAATTTTATTCACATTTGTTTTGGCGAAGAATTATGAGCATAGTGAGTACATAACCAGCTCCATCCAAGCTTGATTAGTGTAGTATTTCCTTCAATCCATCCATATTCTGTCACTTCCGCAGGTCCAGATCACAGGGCCAGCAGTTTGAGTAAAGACGCCAGGTGCCCCTTTTCCTCAAATACTGAAACTGGCTCTAATGAGATGTATATTACAATAATTTATTATGAAAAAAAATATTTTACAAAAACTTTAATCATTTAGTAGCTCTCATAAATGCAGGCTACTCTAACAATTTTTTAGTACATAACTGAGTTCAGGGCATGTGTGACCGTCACCAGATGCCAAGTCTGAGAAGTCAGTCATTTTCTAATCCACTCATTCCTGAACAGGGTCACAGTGGATGTAGGAGCCTATATCAGCTAGCATAGGGCGCAAGGTGGGAACAGTCGCCTGGGCGAGGCACCAGTCCATCGCAGGATAAACACACATACACACACACATACTTAACATACGCTAAAGCCATTTTAATGTCACTAGTTCACCTAACCTGTATGTCTTTGGATTGTAGGAGGAAACCAATGCAGACACAGGGAGAACATGCAAACACCCAAGCAGGAGGGACCCAGGATGCAAACCCAGATCTCCTTACAGTGAGGCAACAGCTCTACCACTGCGCCACCGTGCCACCCAAGTCAATGAAGTCCATCCAGCAACTGAGAAATTGAACTGACTATGAAATCAACAAGCCAAGGAGAAATATGGCAAGCCAAGTACTGACAGACATTGCTTTTGTGTGTTGACATCCATGATAATAAACTGGAACCAATTTATAATAGTAAAAGAAGTGATGCTTTAACATACAGTAGCAGAAAAATGGAGTACACATTTCACTTGCCTTTGCAGAGTTTTTGGAAATAGTAAAAATCTGGAAGCATACATTTATGGATCCTTGCTGCTACATTTTTGGCTCTGGTACTTTTTAGTTTCTTATCTAAAGTACTGTTTGTGCACTGAATTCATCTTTCTGATACAAATGCATTAGACAAAAGAAAATAATTGTCTGGAAAATAGTACTAAGTGGAACAAACACAGAACTTCATTGTTGTTGCCATCAGGCCTAATTTCCTTCAAGATAAAAACAGCTGAGATTTCAGTGTTCATGGACCTGTCGTGCACTTAAAATGATTTGTGCCCACTTTCTTGGATTGTCACATGTGAATGCTACACAATCTAGGAAATTAACGTATGATCATAAAATGTAAAAATGATCAAATTCCTCTACATTTCAAAGATGGTTAAATGCATGAATTTCAACGTGTGAAACATTATAGTGAAAGTAATGAGGGTTCTTTTCATTGCAAAGTATACATTTAAACCATAATTTAATCATGAAGATCACATACTGTACGGTATAAAACTTTAAAAACAGTGGCATTGACTATAATGTCATATTATATGCTAATTTGTCATTATAATTTTATTAAAATGTTATTGATTGTTATTGATTGTTCCCAATCAATGAATAATGCATATTTCCACCATCTCATTTTAAGCATAAGTACATTATTTTTCACAAATTTATTTTCACGCTGCAAAGTAGTTTTATGTATATCTACAGTACCAAAATGATGAATTCTAAAAATGATTTGCCTGGCATACTTTTCAAACTTGTCTTTATTAGGGTCGTTTTTTTATATATCCTTTGATTATAAATCACATAGTGGTGGTACTTTCTAAGTAAAATACAATACATAATATTAAAAGGGGAGGCAATATAATGACATATTACTTAGCAAATCACAGTCTGGCTCAAAGCAAGCAAGTGTATGATGTAAGTAAGTGTATGATATCATGTGTGCACTGCGATGCAATGGCTTCTCACACTGATAAGTACATAGCCCAGTGTGTGGAGTCAAGTCAAACGAGGATATGCTTAAGCCATATGAAGCGCAAGTAAGGCCTCAACTGGAATAGAGTATGCAGTTTTGGTTATTTTATTACAAAAAAGACAGAACTATAGAAAATTCAAAAAAGATCAACCATGCTGACTGCAGAATTTTGATGTATGTATGCGCTTTCAATAAAATGACTGGAGGCACTGAACCTTTTCATTTTAAGCAAAAAGAGATTAAGTGGTGGCAGGGATGAAGTGTTCAGAATTATGAAGGGAATCAGTATGGTGGATCCAAAATGTTAGTTTAAAATAGGTTTTTCAACAAGAACACAGGAGCACCAATGGAAACTTGTGCAAGGTAAATTTTGCCACAAATATTAAAAGTTTTTTTCTGCACACAGAGAACTAGAGACATATGGAATAAAGTACCAAGTATTGTGGAAGAAAGCAGGACTTTAGAAATGTTTAAATCTCAACTTGATGTCAATTTGTAGAAATCAGGTACTATACATAAGATTGATGGTGTTTTTGGGCCGAGATTTCCATTTCTTATCAAAATGATTCTAATGTCCTAATTTATGAATGCCTTGTGTTCTTAAAAACCTTAAGACCACTGTTCTGTGCTGTGAACTGACATATAGGCCATCACTTGAATTCCAGGTTCCCAAATGCAGATTATTAGACTTTAAAACCACAAGAGCTGATCTTAGGTGGCTGTTTCAGCTGTTTGTCCTAATCATTGGTTTTTAGGCCAAGAGTGTATTTTGGTTGTTGACTGGTACTGTAAGATGAGGACATTTGAAACTCAAATCCACATATTGTGTCTGCTTTTAAATCATACACATTCAGGAGTCTGGCCAGACTAAGTAACTAGGCAAGAAATGCCTTAATGAAGGAGATGACCAAGAACCCAATGGTCAATTTAACAGAGCTCTAGAAGTCTTCTGTTGAGACTGAAGAACCTGTTGGAAGGTCAGCTGTCTCTTCAGCACAGCATCAATCATGTGTTTATGGTAAAGTGGCGGGACTCTGATAGCATTAGAAAAATGCTTTGCTAGTCTGATGAGATAAAAATGAACTCTTTGGGCAGAACTCCAAGCACAATGACTTTCATCATGCACCTAATACCATCCCTACAATGACGGTAGCATCATCATGCTAAAGGGTTGCTTCTCAGTAGCAGTGACAAAGAGAGTGGCCAGAATTAATGGAAAATGACTGCAGCCAAATACAGAGAGGTCCTTGAAAAAAATTTCTTTCCAGAGTGCATAAGACCTAAGATTGGAGTGACGATTCACCTTTCAGCACAACAATGACTTAAAGCATACACCTAGGAGAATGCTGGAGTGGTTTTGAGACAAGTCTCCGACTGATGTTAAGTGGCCCAGCCAAATCCCAAACTTAAACTCTATAGAGCATTTCTGGAAATCCCTGAAGATGGACACTTCCCATCTAATTGAACGGAGCAGGAAGAGATCTGCCAGGAAGAATGGAATATTCGGCCTAAATCCAGGTGTGCAAAGCTTGTAGAAACTGACCCATGAAGATTCAAAGCTGTAATTCCGGCCTAAGGACTTCTACAAAGTGCCGAATTAACGGTCTGAATACTATGAATGAAAGATTTCAGTTTTTTAATATAAATTTGCAAACTTTCCTGAAAACATGTTTTCACTTTGCCATTATGAGGTATTGAGTTTAGATTGATAGGGAAAATGACAAATCTACCCATTAAAATTAATTCTACTGTCCTGTAAAGTGTGCAGAAAGTTAAGGGGTCTGAATACTTTCTAAATCCACTGTATATTGATATGGATATTCACCTGTTCGTAGGTGTTTATAATCTTATCATTTTTTTAAATTTTTCTAATACTTTAACTGCACAGCAATGCTACAAAGCTGTACAGCAGGTTGAAAACTGCTTGCCTTCATATTTTCCAAGAACCATTAAAAAATATGTGTATCTTTATTAACGTGTTATACTGTCAGTAAGTTGAAATTCTGATAGCAATATACAAGACATGACTGGTATCAAATACATTTTTAGCCTTAAATGATAATTATTAAGAACTTCAGAGATATGCAAAACCAATTACTTACCATTAGATAAAGTGACAAATTTGTCTAAACGTAGAGGTGTATTAGTTAGCACTGCTGTTTCAGACCTGCAAGGAGGCTTGACAAGGATCTTGGCCCAAACGTGTCTGAGTGGGCTTTGCAGATTTGCCCTGTAGCTGACTGTTTTATTCTTTTTTTCTGGTACCCCAGTTTTCCTCCCAGACACATGACTTTAAATTGGTTTCATACAGATATGTATGACTGTGGCCTGTGATGGACTAATGCCTTTTTCAGGGTTGGTTCGGATGGAGTTTCATAGATTATCATACTGGACTAATATTAATTTAGATTCTTTACATATATTTATTTATATTTATTTATATATTTATATATACATATTGTGGGCAACAGCTCTCCAAACACACAATGCAGCAAACAGGGGCACAAGTCCCAGCACAATGGAGGCTTTATTTCAGTGTGGTAGAGTTTTCCCTAGTTCCCCACTTTATATAGCACAGTACCAAGCACAATTCAACACAGACCTTTTCTCTCTCTCTCTCTTCTTTCTCTCTCTATCTTCCATCTTCATTCCTCCCTCAAGCTTCATTCACTTCCTCCTGACTCTGGTGTCCAGTGATCTTTTTCTGGCAGCATTTCTGGGTGTGGTGAAAGCCCAGCATAGTAGGGCTGTGCAGGCTCTGCAGCATCCCCTGGCAGCACCCACGGAACCCAACAGGGCTGTAGCAAACTCCAACTCCCAGCATGCCTTGCAGTTATCCATGGTGCTGTAGCCACCCAGGGAGGCTGCCCTCTATCCTCTTTGGGGACATAAAGCCCCTGGCCCACCCATTATACAGGCGCCAAGGCCCGTCAGGGGCCCTGGCCATCCTCCACAATATATATCTACTTTAAATATATAAAATCCTAAGCCTAAAAGTGCAATGAATTTATGTGATGTTTTTATGTGACATTTTTTGCCATGCTTTAAATCTGGCTTATTTTAAAACCTACATATATATGTTTGGTATCATTCTTTTCAGAATTTATCGACCTTTAATGTGATGTTGTTAGATTTTCAGATTCTTATTCCGTTTTTTAAATTATAAACTAAACAATATCAAGAACTCACGTCCCGTGAGACAAGACTTTTTGCCAAGAAATTTAACCACATCCGGGGCCAGAAATAAAAG
>JANRMT010028174.1:132514402-132588080 GCA_026402145.1 Polypterus bichir lapradei
AGAGCTGTCCAGATGTACCACAGGTTTAGATTTAAAGGCATTAAAATTTGAATACATACCACCAGCAACAGGATTTATCATGAAACTGTGACAGTTAAACTGTTGCACATGTATCCAGCATTCACACTGTACAAAACACAATTTAGATGCATACAGATAAGAAACACAACAAGAGACATGGAGCAGGATCCAGTCACGGAAGAGCCACATAATAAGCACAAACCAAACATAGCATGATGGAGTCTGTATTTTCAGAAATCACATGGAAATGCCACGGTAGCATTTTTAAAAGTGTCAGTATTCGTTTCTGTTAGTTACACAAAAACATAGAAGCGTGGATGGGGTCTGAGCAATACACCCTCAAAAACTTCTTGTAATATCTGGGTGAAATTTAGCTTGACATTTTTTGCTTTTTTCTTTTTTTTTCCTCACCTGCAAATCGAGATTATGTTATCTCAACTCATCTCTTTTTTTTGCTTCTTTCAAATGATTTTACTACCTTCACTTCCCTAACCTTTTGCTCTGGCAGGTTCAGCCAGAATGTCTCCCAGTTTGTTTTACTGAATTTGTTAGAAATGTGCGTCCATACACTTAGCAGTCTCTTTATCTACTTAAAGATAAGTGACAATAAATAACATAAAGCGAGTGGAAAAAACAGAAATAATACAATCAAACAAAAAGTCGGGACAACACCCCAAACAAGTCAGGGGCTACAAAGGCAGAAGAGTAAAGGGGAAACAAGAAGGGTTACTGCCACAAATTACTGCATCAGTAGAAGCAATGAAGCTTTGTATAAAGTTTAAATGATCTCATCATAAACATCACATGTGATTATTGTCCATAGAGGCATTTTCTTTCCTTAACTGTAATTAATTCATAGTTATATTTTGCATTTTTCAACTAATATTTTTTATTTGAGATACATAGGAAGGCTTTTCCACATAACATAATTAGTAAAATAAAAACAATGAAGAAATTTAAAAAGGTTAAGTGTTTCTTTGTCTTTAAGAAGCAGATTCAGTGGTCTTTGTTAATAGCCACATTAATCCATAAGCACACATTCTTAGAGTGAAAATAACTCTCTTATACAATGCTCTAGATCTTCCAAATCTTACGCAGCAGGGGCCCGGTTTGAGAGATAAGCAGGCATTAACATAGTAAGATGAACATATTGAATTAAACAGGATGAACAAAACGGAAGGAGCTCTCTCCTCTTGTCATGGGGTATCTTGGTTACAGTTTAAACAATTATTATTTTGCTGGATATTTGTTTAAACATGAAAGCGAGGAGTAATGAATGTTACTTCATAATTTAAGTTTAAAACCGGGAGATCAAAGCTTCAATAGAAAAAAATAAATAGATAAGGAAAAAAAGTACAAGGTAGAAAGCTCTGTGCTGTAAAATAAAGTAAAATTAAGTAGCATCTGAAAGTGACAGAACACAAAAGGATACAACAGCATTAAATGTTTTTTTTGCAACAACAAAGGACATATTTTGGGAATATAATTGCTTCCCAACAAACATTTGAAAACAGGCAGAATTCAAGTTCTTTTAGTAACACAAGTAGGCAGTGGCAAATCAAAAAAATGAATCCAGGCATTGAAAAAATTTATGTTAGCATATTAAACTTAACAGTCTTCTGATTTGAAGGAGCTGAGAAATAATTATTCATGGAGAAGTCAACCAGAGATATGATCAGTTTAGACCAACAAAGCAGACAGATGTCCTTCACCTTTCAGTTATGTCTAGAATCGGAGACAATCCTGCGACTGTATCTCCCATCATTAGGCCAAGTGTCTAATAAGAAAGCTTGATATTTTTCATATTTAAAGAGTAAATGTACAGTGTGTGTGCAAAATGCTTGCAGAATGAAAGTACCCTAAACAGGGAATGGGAGGCATCAGATACAAAATGCAGTAACTCAATTATTTCATAAAAGAACAGAGGGGCTACCCAAGGGCAGAAAATGAGATTTAGTGTAGAAACATGTGGTCTGGTCATTATAGTTTATCCCTTTAATCCTAGATTGTCCAGCTATCTCAGGCTGTAATTACACAGTATCCGATATTGCATGCAAATACCAGCAGATGCACGTCGTCTAAGACAAGCATTATGTACTTAGGAATGTCTCTATAATTCTGGTTTACCAATTTGTAAGGCTTGTGATTACATCCTGTACCGTTTGTCTAAGAGTTGATCTCAGATGGACTTATTACAGGTTCACTGCTACAGATGGGTGATCCTTCATAAGACAGTCTTGTCTTAGAATTGAGAATATAAAGATAACCCTGAAAGTCTTTCTTCCAGCTTCTGTTTTAATCATTTGTGTTTCTGTTTTTGGATTCTAGACAACAATACTTGTATTGAATAAGTAGTATAATTTTAACTTCCTTCTTTTGTAAGAGATTTAAAAATATATTCCAAATAGAAGGATGTCATCACAGTGCTGTGCAAGATATTAAAGAGTGCCTCTAAAAGTTCATTCATTCATGTCAGGACAACACTTGCTTTTATTTTATACTGTAAGGCTTATTTCACCAGTATTTAGGTTTCCACAGTTTGATTTTATCTTCCTTACTAAAGATGAATTTTATTTTTATAGTTAATTTATTCTTGGTTTTATATTGTTTATTTATATTATTGTTCTGACAAGTTGCATTTGCCAGTAATGAGTCACCAATACTCTGAGTTGGAATTCCATCATAAGCAGCAGGTGCACCTATAAAAACAGGAATTCTGTAGTGTCGGAAACAGACTTCGATCTGGTGTGGCAATGGTGAGCAGTCTTTTTAAGGATAGCAAACCACCTCAAAAAGCCATCCAAAGAGCTGAGGATCCATTCCTGCACTGGCACTACATCGGTGTCAGAAGCGGGATGAGTATAAGACTACCATCTGACTTAAAAAACTAGGTTTGTTGTGGAGACTTCTGAGGAGTGGCTTGAGAGTCTCGAAGCTGAGATCCAAGATCTGGAATGCCATATGCAGCAGCAATGCAGGGAGGAAGAAGGCTGAGAGACTGCTACCTCTGCAGTTCCACCAATGCTTCTCCAAAGCTAAGGTCCATTGGCGTGGGTTTACTTCACTGTGTACACAGCTGACCCTGCGGTAAAACTGTACAGGTGAATGACAAAACAAATCACAGAGTCATTATAGGGCAGCAATGGTGGGAGAGTCTAAAAGATGAGATCCAAACCTTGAATGATGTTTGTAGTATTATGCTTTGATGCCATCATTGTGTTTTCACACCACTTTACATGCATTTCCACACTTGTGACCAAACAGCAAAGTCATAACCTTGCAAAAGGTACTTTTTTGGTTCCTAAAACTAAAAAGAACAAGAAAAACATAAATATAAAGAATACATCAAATTGTTAGAAAAAAGAGGTATCAGAAGGGTACAGATCTTTGAAGTCAAATAAAAAACAAGTAAACATAAAGAGTCATTAATATTTTCTCCTGTCAGCTTGTTTGAAATGTCTTCCTTCCTTCTTGTGCCTTTCTTTCTCCTGCCAGCTAAATTCTTGTCCAATCCCCATCCAACTGGTGGGTAGTTAAAAGGGGCTTTTAAGTCCCTACCCAGGACTGCTTATGGGGGAAATCTAGCTACACCTTACAGTTTCAGAAAACATTATGTGAGCTCCTGGTGTTATCTTGACAGAAGTCTATCTATGGCCTCCAAGTCTTCCTACATTCTTGGATGCCCTTCTTGCAATACAGGGACAGTCAAGTCCTGGATACTTGTCCATCATACTAGGGAGCAAAAAAAGTCACATATTAGACAAAAAGATGACCTGTTGCAAGTTAATGGTATGGCACTCATCATGTCTTAGTGGCCTGGACTAACATTAGTGCCTCAGGAGTCATTTGTTCTTGGACTCCATAAAAAAATATTGGAGCATGCTGTCCCCTATTGAGAATGGCCCACAATCCAACTACTGCCTTATGTTAGGGAAGCACTAGTACATTTTCAGGCCCTACCTGTTATGAGGACACTAAAGGATAATGTGGTCAGAGTTTTCACTTTTGTTGTTTTGAGTAAGGACAGGAGAAGCGATCCAGGAAACAAGCCAAAGATAAGCAAATATCAAAGGGGCAGAAAAAAACAAGAACTCAAGATCGGAGCATTGTTCAAAAAAACCAAAGTCTTGAAACATGATGAACTAATTGACAAAAGTTCTCTAACAAAAATAAACAAAAGCCACACATTTATCCAGAAACAAGAAATGCACTGGCTGCACAGGGTAGCCTTATCTGCATGAAAACTTATCTTTGAGTATATACGGTATACATTATTTTTAATGACTCAGGAACTGTATACAAAAAAATGAAAATAACAGTCATTTCATGACAAGGATACCATTGTTTTTGTTGTGCCATTTTATGCTGCATTTACATGCTATCAGACAGACGTTAAATGGAATTTTTGAGCTGCAAATTCAGCATGAAGTCTCTATGAACTCAAAGTAACAAGTTGGACAATTCAGAGTAAACAAAACTACCCAAATTCTCAGAGATGTGACGTAAGGCTGACCTTTCACCTTAGTCAGTTGTATATAATAAAAAATATTAACCTAGTCAGCCAGAAATAAACATTTTAGTGGGCAAATTGCATTTGGAGCAAAGTGATATACATTTACTTTAGTCTGCTATTTATTTGTACAATAAAAAATTGTAATAATTGCTCTTTTTACAGATCAGGATACAAATCAACAGCTACCTTGCATTTCTCCAAATAGTCTGACTGGAAATTCACATGAACGCACTGAAGTGGGAATACTCCAGATATCCCAATAGCATGGCAATGAAGCATTATATATAGGGCAAGGTGAATCACAAAGTCACATGACCCATAAGTCATATCACCAGCAATGGCTATAACAATCATAAACAACATGGCCGCTGCCATGTAAAATTATCACAAAATGGTGGCAACAGACAGAAAACAAATTGAGATTGGCAAAAAATGAAATAAATAATGGAAAGCAAGAGAAACAGAATATTCCAATGAAAAACATAATCAAGTATAATCAATGGCACAAAAATAATGAGATCTCTGATGTTATGTAGCTCTCATTCACAGGAACTAAATTGGGAAGCAAGCCTAACAAGTGTGCTTAAACTTTATGGAAATTAATGAAACCTTTGAAATCTACTTGGAAATTTTGTTTTTGATCTATGTTTACATTTTGACTCTGTTTTGGTTTAAAGAGAACTAATAACTTAAAGCAGTGGTTTCCATGTTCAATCCTTGGGCACCCTTGTGGTTAGAGGTTTTTAATTCAGCTAAATTCACAATTGACACATCATTCTTACTTTTAATTGATCTCAAGTTAAGTTATCTGTGTCTGTATTTATCAAGCCATCTGTCTTAGAGTAGGAAGACAGTCCTAACTGGCTCAAAATTCTCCTAGTGATACAATTTGGTCCTATTCTTAGGAGCAGGTGTAAAAACCTTTTATCGATTTTCCTGATTTAAGTAATTAATCCTAACTTCACCAGGATCGAGGAGAGCTTGTGAGCTGTCCTAACTTGCCAAGAGCTGTCAAAAGACGACATTCAGGTTGGTGCGCACATCCTGCAAAAGTTTGAATGCTTTGGAAAACCTAAACAGCAATGAACTCATAAAAAGAAATCAGTCTGACAGAGATGGATTAATGATAATAAGAAATCTTGTGTGTTATGTGATCAATTCTTTCTACATGGAGAAGTCGTGCTATTAAAATGAAAATGTTGGTAACGTTACTTTTTTAGCCACAGGGAGAATATAGCTTAGCAAAAGCGATGATCTGTGTATGTCACAATTAACCATTTCATGAATTTTGTGACTTTGAATGCTCTTACAAATAGATAATACTCATATTTCATACATTTCCCCAAAACTCCACCTGAGTTAATATTAAAGCAAAATGCAAATCATAATGCTTATAAAAATCATTGGCCCAAGTGTGGATGAGCATGCATATGTAAATCACAACCGATATTACAGTATTAACATACAAGTGGTCATTGATGCATACTGAACTGTAGTAGACCACAAATTACCCTGAACTAGGTGGAGCCCAATGAACGATTGACAGTGAAATGTCACAGAGAAACGTTTAGCCTTGCATTCCATGAACCCCTGAAATATTCACGTTTCACTTTACAAGCCCAGGAAGGTTCAAAGAGGCAGGTGGAGACTCATGGGGAATTGGATAAATAAAGCCTCACAGAAAACAAAGGGAGGATTGTGGAAAGAGACATGGCGCATGACTCTGAAAGAAGATCAAGATCCCTAGAGGAATGAGCATGACTTATAGCCATAACTACTCAATAATTGTTACTTTATGAAGTATGGCCATAACAACGGGAAGGGGATCCTTTAAAAAGTATGACTTAAATAAACATTCCTGTTATATTTCCATCTCAGTGCTTGTGACAGCATTGCGATCAAGGGGCACCAGTTATATGCAGCTTAGCACAGTATCCTACCTTATTATGCTTTCTTTCTTTCTTGTTCTCCTAGTACTTTAAATGTTAACTTTGAATGTTATTATTACTATTAATGTTATTTTCTTTGTGCTGAAGTCTTAACATTAGTATCAGAAAACTACAAAACATCATCATGAGAAGCCATTTTACAGTAAAGGGTGTCACAAAATCATGATGTCATTCATTCTCAGAAGTCCTTGTCGGGACTGGCTATAGGACGCTTCATAACTGCTTCTCATGTCCTACTCTAAGGTAGAAGAAATTCTTATCCCAGTCAGACTTTTACTGCAGTTACTAGGAGTAATTCTGAGAGTCTTGGTAAATATGGGTCTTGGACTGTAAATATTTCCAAGAAATACATAAATATTTGTATTCATTGTTTTTAATGCTTAGGTTTCTTATCTTTTTTTCTTTTTAATGTATTCATTTCTGTAGAGTTTGCTCCTTTAATTGCATCCAAATGCTGTGCAGACACAGGTGCAAATAACAGTGAATGCTAAAGGGGAGCAATTATTTCACTGCTGTTTTCATATGTGTGCTCATTAACAAACGTTTCTTACAAATAAGCAGTCAATTTAATGCGGCATTAAAGTAATTGCTCAAATTTAGCATTCAGTGTTGTAATCATTTGGATACAATTAAGGAAGTAAACTCTACAGAAAAGAGCAAACCAAAAAGAAATGACATAAAAAAATCATAAACATCAATTTTTTTGGCAAAAATGCAAATATTTCAGAATGTATTAGAATTAGTGAATAAAAAGGACACCACAATAAACAATGAGATCAATTAAGAACAACAACAACAACATTTATTTATATAGCACATTTTCATACAAACAGTAGCTCAAAGTGCTTTACATAATAAAGAATAGAAAAATAAAAGACACAATAAGAAAACAAAATAAATCAGCATTAATTAACATCGAATAAGAGTAAGGTCCAATGGCCAGGGGGGACAGAAAAAACAAAATAAAAACTCCAGACGGCTGGAGAAAAAAAAATAAAATCTGTAGGGATTCCAGACCATGAGACCGCCCAGTCCCCTCTGGGCATTCTACCTAACATAAATGAAACAGTCCTCTTTGGATTTAGGGTTCTCACGGAAGGGCTTGATGATGATGGTCACGTAGAATTCTGCCTTTTAATCCATCCATCATTGTTGAAGCATCATGAAGCTTTGAGTAGGTGGAGGTGGCGCAGACCACCACCACAAAGAAACCAGAAAAAGAAACAGAAAAGAGAGTAGTGGTCAGTACGGATTTTAGAGCCACCCTGAATAGTTATTATGAGGAAATTGAACATATAGAGTATCAGGATTAAGTTAAATTAAGTTAAATTGAAGTTATAGAAAGGCCATGTTAAAGTAAAGTGTTTTCAGCAGTGTTTTAAAGTGCTCTACTGTATTAGCCTGGCGAATTCCTATTGGCAGGCTATTCCAGATTTTAGGTGCATAGCAGCAGAAGGCCGCCTCACCACTTCTTTTAGGTTTTGATCTTGGAATTCTAAGGAGATACTCATTTGAGGATATGAGGTTACGATTTGGAATATAAGGTGTCAGACATTCTGATATATAAGATGGGGCGAGATTATTTAAGGCTTTATAAACCATAAGCAGAATTTTAAAGTCAATCCTGAATGACACAGGTAACCAGTGTAGTGACATCAGAACTGGAGAAATGTGTTCAGATTTTCTTTTCCTAGTTAGGATTCTAGCACTAGTTGCAAACGATTTATATCTTTCTTGGGTAGTCCTGAGAGGAGTGCGTTACAGTAATCTAGTCGACTGAAAACAAACGCGTGAACTAATTTCTCAGCATCTTTCAGTGATATAAGAGGTCTAACTTTACTTATGTTTCTTAAGTGAAAAAATGCTGTCCTAGTGATCTGATTAATATGCGATTGAAAATTCAGATTACAGTCAACAATTACCCCTAAGCTTTTTACCTCCGTCTTGACTTTTAATCCTAATGTATCCAGTTTATTTCTAATAGCCTCATTGTATCCATTATTGCTAATCACTAAGATTTCAGTTTTCTCTTTATTTAACTTGAGAAAGTTACTATTCATTCATTCTGAGATACAAGTCAGACATTGTGTTAGTGAATCAATAGAATAGGGGTCATCAGGTGCTATTGATAAATACAGCTGTGTGTCATCAGTATAGCTGTGGTAGCTCACATTGTGCCCTGAGATAATCTGACCTAACGGAAGCATGTAGATTGAGAAAAGCAGCGGACCCAGGATAGTGCCTTGTGGAACACCATATCGGATATCATGTGTCTTCGAGTTGTAATTACCACAACTAACAAAAAATTTTCTCCCTGTCAGGTAGGATTCAAACCAATTTAAGACACTGCCAGAGAGGCCCACCCATTGACTAAGGCGATTTCTAAGAATATTATGATCAATAGTGTCAAATGCAGCACTCAGATCTAAGAGGATGAGAACAGATATATGGCCTCTGTCTGCGTTCACTCGTAAATCATTTACCACTTTAATGAGTGCAGTTTCTGTGCTGTGATTTGTTCTAAAACCCGACTGAAATTTATCAAGAATACCATGTTTATTTAGGTGGTAATTTAACTGCATAATGACTGCTTTCTCCAGAACTTTGCTTAAGAAAAGCAGGTTAGACATGGGTCTAAAATTATCAAGAGCCGAGGGGTCAAGATTATGTTTCTTAAGTAGGGGTTTAACTACAGCAGTCTTAAGACAGTCTAGGAAGACCCCCGTATCTAATGACGAATTTACTATGTCCAGGACATTATCAATTAGCACGCCCGATACTTCTTTGAAAAGCCTTGTTGGTATTGGGTCAAGGACGCAGGTGGAGGATTTTAATTGAGATATTATTTTTTGTAAATCAGGTAAATCTATCCTAGTGAAAGAGTTTAATTTGTTTATAACAGAATGCTGGGGTTTAGGAGGATCCTTAGTGTTGGAGGGATATACTATGTTATTTCTAATATCATTAATTTTGTGATTGAAAAATACAGCGATAGCCTCACAGGTTTTACTGGAAGTACTTAGGAGGCATTCTTTTGAGTTACCTGGGTTTAGCAGGTGATCAATTGTAGAAAATAAGACTCTGGGATTACTAGCATTGTTATTTATAATCTTGGAGAAATAGCAGCGCCTCTCAAGACGGACAGTGTTATTGTATTCTGTTATTTTGACTTTTAATATTTTATAGTGGATAGTTAGTTTAGTCTTCCTCCATTTACGCTGAGCTCTGCGGCATGTTCTCTTTAAGTCCATGGTATAACAATGCTAGAAGATTTTTTCACTGTCTTTTCAGGTGCAACTATGTCAACAGCAGCTCTCACTTTAGTATTAAATCTTTCCACCTTACTATTTACATTATCCTCGCTATTATAGTTAGCACTATAAACGGACTGATTGCTTAGAATGTTTGTAAGTTTTAAAGCTGCTGCTGAGTCAAAGAAGCGTTTTTTAACAATATGCTCCTCATGAGTGCATTTCAACAAGAATGATGCACTGATTGTAAAATTGGTTGGAATAAAAATTTGCAGCCACAAGGGGTCGCTCAGGACCAGAGGTGGGTAGAGTAGCCAAAAATTGTACTCAAGTAAGAGTAGCGTTACTTCAGAATAATATTACTCAAGTAGAAGTGAAAAGCAGCCATCCAAAAAATTACTCAAGTAAGAGTAAAAAAGTATTTGGTGAAAAGACTACTCAAGTACTGAGTAACTTTTGAACATAATAAATTATTTATTTTTTAGAAATGTTGTAATAAGACAGCCAAAAATATAAAATAATGTGCAAATTCTGCTATTTCCAAATAATAAAATAAAAAAATAAATACAAATAAATAACATCTTTACAAAATAAAGATGCACAAATAACACACAGTTCCAAATCTCAGTTTTTCACAACAAAGCTTTTGAAGCCAATACCTACAGTAGGTAACATGTATGTTTGAAGAGTGCAAACTACTTACATTGACAAGATATACTGTACACTGGCAGTATAATACTGCATATTCACTTTGTGGTGTAGCGGATCGGCGGCTTCAAAAAAAAAAAAGGCCAGTTTCAAATTCATAAAGCCGTGTCACTCTCCGTGGGCGCAATTGCACGACCGCAGGGAGTTAATAAGGTAGTTGGAGCTTCCTGTGGCGTGTGATTAAGGCCCACGGAGACGGGAGTGTATATATATATGGAGTGTGATGAGCAAGGCAGGTGCCCTCCCTAGGCTTCTGAGGTGCGACAACGTGAGTGTGAAGGAAGAAGGGAGGAGAGCCGACCTCGGACGGTCTGGCCGTGATGCCTGGAGGCAGCCAAGACGGAGGTCAGCCAAAAGGAGCTCGTGACTGCTGAGTCTCCACCAGCTACGCGGGCAATGGCTGAGCAAGGAGAATGAGAAGGAGGTGGGTTGAGATCAGGAGGAGTTAGTCTGCATTTTAACCTCAGATTTTTAAAGGATTTATTTATTGATTTTTTTATCCTTACTTTTCGCAATGATTTTTATGGATTTATATATGAACTGTTTTTAGAACACTGCACCATTGACGCTTTTGTTGATTTTACTTTTTTTTTGACTGGTTTTTAATAAAAAACACTTTTTTTCACCATCCTCTGGCCTCATCAGTGAATTATCCTTATATGTCAGCTCATCTCGGTCATAAATATCGATGGTGTGGGTTCAGCAGACTCCCTCGTCACACACTTGCCCTCCAAATAGCACAGCTGAGAGAAAATAACATTAGAAGAAGGCAGCTTGTGCACGTACAAGAAGTCTCACTTTATCTTGACTGTCTGTGTTTGTGCATATTTGGTTA
Organism: Polypterus bichir lapradei; assembly: GCA_026402145.1. Classification (NCBI taxonomy): domain Eukaryota; kingdom Metazoa; phylum Chordata; class Cladistia; order Polypteriformes; family Polypteridae; genus Polypterus; species Polypterus bichir. Next base: position 132,525,680 of record JANRMT010028174.1, read on the forward strand.
AAACGTGCTTGTTCTTCACTCAGTGAAATCATGGTTGAGCTTCAGCAGGAGTTGGCTCTCAAGGTTCTTGCAGTGAAGCTATGACCGTTTAAAGTGAACAGGAGCCCCGCATGATTAAAAAGTCTCTCACAGGCTGTAGACGCAGGATGTTTGTGCGTGGTCATGTGACTGCATGGCTATGTCTGAATTTTGAAACGGAGTCATGTGATTATTGTTGCTAAGTCTGATTGGTGAAACGTAGTCATGTGATTATTGTTGCTAAGTCTGATTGGTGAAACAGTCATGCAGTAGATTCACTGGTGACTTCTCTCTGGCAAAAATAGTGTAATGTGTAAATGGAAAAAAGTAATGAGTCGAGTGTTGCCCAATGTAGCGGAGTAAGAGTAGCATTTCTTCTTCTCAAACGTACTCAAGTAAAAGTAAAAAGTATGGTGCAGTAAAACTACTCTTAGAAGTACAATTTTTTTTTTAAAGTTACTCAAGTAAATGTAACAGAGTAAATGTAACTCGTTACTACCCTCCTCTGCCCAGGACTGACTTTGGGAATCAATATCTTAGAATGGTTGAATGTGAGAATTAGTTTAGGGAAATGAAGCGTTACCTCTGCACCTTAAAATATTACCTTTGGTCAGAAGTGGATGTTACTGTTGACTCATCACTCCAATTAATCAGCAGGAGGCAATCAAAACCTTTCACATCTTTCCGCTGTAATTGTTGGACTACTGTGTTTGTGTAGGACTAATGCCATTTTCCCATTAGTACCAGGAACCCATTTTGTGTCTACCATTTGTAAATTTCCTGGAATCATCCGTACAGTTTCACAGCTTGCCTGATCCCTGCTGTATATGTGGAACTTGTAGTGATAGTAAATCTTTCAGCAAAAAGATTGGTTTCATGATACAAAAACCAAAAAGGTTGCTTCTGTAGGTGCCATTTTCTTTGGTGGTTTGCATTGATTTGCTTTTGTGCAAAGATCAGTCACAAGGGCAGTGGAACACAAATGAATGGCAGACACATACTGGAGTTTGGAGTGAACATACTGTATTGACAAAATCATAGCATCAGTCATGATCAAAAAATGTAATAAAACTGCACTCTTAGCAATTTAATTTAGTAAGACTTTGTTAGGTGGTTTGAAAGTTGGAGTATTTTTCATTTTTCCAATTACTTGAATCCCAATAATAGAATGCAATTACATGTGTTGGTAGTGTACATGCAATATATTTTAAAAAACATTGTACAATACCATATGGCTGAAATTGCTTTCATGGAAGTAGACTCCAACTCAATTGATGAAAAAATATCAATGTACTATTATAACTTTTTGTTGGATGTAGAGGGTCTGATGCTAAACCTCACATTTTTAAAAGAAGTACTGAACAGAAATTTCAGATCTGCGATGAAATCTCAAGCTAAAATTGTTGGCTGCACCAAAATATAATAAATATATATAATAAATATACAGTAATACCATATATGCTTACATTTAAATTCTCCCGCAGAAATGTTGGGTCTTGATTTTACCGTATAATTTCCAGTATTTTATAATGTTGATTGTATAAGTCGAATGGAGAAAACTCCCACTATTGGTCCAAGAGATTATGATATGCCAACGCCCACCTGAGAAAGTAACCATGGAGCACACTGCCTTTTTTTTCTATGTATTGTGCCTATATACGTGACCACATGGTAATACCCGAACTATTCCAAAGTGACATTTGCACTGTTTTGTGTGTCTCACACCCTCATACACCTTTATCGTAAGAGCATCCCTTATCTACAATGAAGCATTTGATCGGAAGAAAATATAAAGCTATTTTTAAATTAAAAGTCATTGAAGTGGTGAAAGAAATTGGTTACTGCACTGCAGCAACAAAATTTGATGTGTCTGAGAAACTGATGCAAGATTGGAGGAAGTAAGAAGATGTAAAAAAAAAAATCAAAGTGTCTTTTTGAACAGGCGTATAAATCGGTGTCTGATATTATGATCGATTTTTTGGGTTTCAAGACCCGACTTATACACGAGTATATGCGGTAAATATAAATTATCATGTCAGAGAAATGTTAAAACATTATAATCTTTCTATAATGCATCCATGAGTTTACATGCTTTGTCACCGTACAGTAAAGTGTCACCAATTCATGTTTCATACATTTCTACATAAGTGAACTTGCTTTTATTTACTTTTACGGTCATGAACACTGTGTCACTTACCTGTTTCAATTTCACAGTGCTGGTGAAGTGAGCTGCTGTGACTGTGGTTCACACAAGACCCCGCGAAGCCATAGAGAACAGCACAAGATGGGGCAGAGGCAGAAGCCAGGCTGTTAGTATATAATGAGACCTACTCATGCATTGTGGGACAATAAGACACAGTATTTACCTTATATGATGATAAATAACTAAACAATATCATTACTACCATATTGAATAAAAAAGAATATCATTAAAAATAATGAATTGAAGAAATAAATACACATCTAATGTCACATCTTCTATAGGGATGATACTTTGTCATCCATACAACGTCCATCTGATCTCACCCCACTCCATGTCCTGCAGCGAGGTCTACTTCACAAGGTTTCACTAATTTGCCGTCAGAAATGGCAGTCAAATGAGTAAAAGAAAAAAATAAATAAAAATGATAAAAGCTGAAGTAAACACTCTCAAGGAAAAATTGAAGCAGTAAAGTATATCGTAGAAAAACACGACTATTACATTAGTTGCTTTTCACATTACATGTGAATGCTTCTAAAAAAGGGGTCAGAAATAGCACAACTTGAACAACTGTAGAAAAAGCAGAAATAGTAACTACCACAGCAATCTTCTTCTTATCTTCCATGTGCATAGGTATGTAAATCTCTGTCACTTATTTTCGATGTAATCGGGGTGTAATTAATACCTCTTTTGGCATTACCACTTGTAAAGTGAAACCATCAGTCTGTCAGCCTTGTTTTAGTTCCTACTACTGTAATTCATGATGTTTGAGGAAAATCAAACAAAAGCATATAATTCTGAGTTTGCTGCTTGAAGGACCCCATTTTTATTTCATAAATGGTTTTGCCCTTTTAAATAGGTGGCTTTTTTCTGTTCTTCCTTTAATCAATAAAACAAATTCTTTAGTGGTTAAAATTCCTACCACGTCAGTGTAAGTTTTACTTTTCTAAAAAAAACATTAAAATGTTTAGCGCACCAGAGAGGATCAGCAGCCCCTGTGTTTTTTTTTTTCTCTTCTTTTTTTAAATATTGTAAAAATGTATTTATGAAGCATGCAGACAAACACAAATGCTATTAAATCAGTCAGCTCATGTTGAATCTCTTGTTATTTATTTCTCCCAGAATATTTTAAAATATCACAGACTGACTGAAGCACTAAAATAGCAATTAAAGATTATTTCTGGATTTCTTACAAAAAATGTTATTTTTGAGACTTGTGACTAAAAACTGAAGAAGGCAAATATGTAAAATATATGATTCAGCTTTCTAATTTGGAAATCAGTTAGAATGAAAGCTCAAGCTCCTGTACTAGAATTTCTAGCAAATAAAAAAAAAAGGTCATCATCTATCACTGATCAGCTGAACATCTGCATGATGTGATGATTAGCATTAAGTGAAAAGCATAAATGTCTGGTAATGTGAAACTCAGGTTGCACAATTATCTGTTCATAGCAGATCCCAAGTCCAGGAAAATGGGGAAGGATGGCGTCTGGAAAGGCATTCGGCCATACAAATCATGCTGAAGCGTATGAAACATTGATTCCACATAGATGTTGGAAAAGATGAAGAGGAAGAAGAAGACAGAGCACCAATTTTGTGTATAGAGCTGCACTATTGTGTACAGAGTCAATGATGAAATTATGAATGAAATATAAATAATAAAAAACAATACATGTTTGTTTTTTATATTTTTATCCTATATTACCAGCCTGTCTGTCTGGAAAATACTTTGTGATGACGAATTTTATAAATGGCATGAAACAGGCAAAAATGTGAAAAATAGTTCTTGCTGTCAATTGTATAATATGGTAAAAAAGCAAATATGAAAACATTTCTGACTGTAAAAAATCAAATAGAATTGCAGTCTCAAAGAACCTGTATAGATTTTCACAGCAACAGATTAACTAAGTCAATGCAGCCGGGAAATGCAGAAAGATAAACCCCTTATGATTAAGAGCAAGAGAGAGGAAGAAGGGGAATAGAAAGACATCTTCTCCATTTTAGTGTGAAGTGCATGACCGTTTCTCCAGTGTGACCATTTGACTGGTAAATTGAATGCTCATGCAAAAAGGCATCTGTGTTTCTAAAAGCTCATTGCTGCTGTGGAACAGTGAAAGTGCCTTTCAAAAAGAACAACCTGATCACCTGGGAGCAAGAGGGAGGGAGAGAGGGAGAGAGAGAGAAAGAGAAACATGGAAGGCTAAGGTTTCAGTGAGAAAAATAAATGTTGCCTGTCATTTCACAGCTTAGAAAAAAGAAAAGGTGCTCACGACACAATAGGATTATCCAAATAACAAAGCAGCAATATGGCACAATATAATCCTGGATTTAAATCTGTGATCTGGAAAATAAATACAGTGCACTATGCAGCAATTCAAAGAATAAAGGAAACACTGATAAATAACATTCTAAAATGTACCCTGAATAAGAGGAAATTTACAAATCAGTTTAAAATACAGATTGAATGTATTTTTGACACTAATATTTTCCTACTTATGTTCATGGTTCATCTTATTTTTTTTAGTTTGGGTTACATTAATATAGATACCTGTTTATCTAACAGTAAAAATTGCAGAGAGAGATGAACTGCTCACCTTTTCCAGCTTGGATCCTATTTGTCCTGCTACTGTCAAATGCAATCGACTTTCACAAAGATTAGGAGTCACCATGCTGGTAAAGGAGATTTGCATACAGTATTGTACTGCTTTGCTAATCTGAGCAATGTGAGATCCTGGATGCTTTATCCACATATATTAAAAATATTAATCTGGCTGTAAACAACAGGGGAGAGGGAGCCCTCTACTGTACATTTCCAATATTACAGTTGGATAAACAAGAGACTCTGACTCACTTGCTGTGCTGGCATAAAGATGGACTGTTATTATCACTACAGTTGAAATCCATACATTAAAATAGTAGTTAATCCACTGTGTCACGTTGTACATAATATTTGGTCAAAATAAACACCTAAGATAAAACATAAGTACCCATTTTATTCATTTGTAGAGCTGGCTTTGTTTTTACTATGGTTTTGCTTTATCTGCTTTGAAAACATAATTTTTGAAGGATTAGTTACTGCTATTATAAGTATTTTAACGTTTCGAGTGTATATCGTAGATATAGGTATTCTACATACCATAAATCTAAATGAAAACAGAACAATTTAAGGATATGTCTGCTCAAGAATTTTTATGAGCACTCAAGAATCTTATTAGAGAACCTCACGCCTCAGGTTTATTTGTTTTTATCACATTAAGCCACCACAGCTCTGAGGTTTATTTCATTGGGAATGAGTAATTGCTGAGAATGTTTGTTCATTGCCACCCAAGCTTGGGGCTGGAAATTGTTTAAAAGTTAACAAAAGCAAAACCGACATATACATTTTTATGTGTGCATTCTTTGATGTAGGGAGTGGCATATTATAATATGAACATTTGCTAGGAAGTAATCTATGGTATATCCACACTGTGACATGTGGTAGAAAAGACAAATTGTTTGGCAAGAAATTCAGAATAGGTTTTTAAAGCTTTTAAAGATGCATTTTTTTATATTTGTAAGGAGACGTCTAAAAAGTACAATATTTATTGTACGCATTCAAAACAAAGCTAATGTTCCCTTTATCTCTACCGCATTCTCAAGGAGAACAGTCTTCCATGAACTGAAATTACAGTCTGCTGGCGCATTCAATATAAAATGATCTGGCAAATGAGAAGGCACCAAATGATAACAAATTATTAAAAAAAATGATAAAGTAAAGAAAAACAGAAAACAATCAAAAATACACACAACCAAACATAACATATGATTAAAGAAGTATATCACACCATACATATAAAGAACATATATTATTCACATTCATATTCAGATATACAAGATAAACGTAAATAGAAAATAAAAATATACATACACAGCATACAAAAATAGAAGAAACCATATAAAGTGCTTCAATTCATTGCCACAATTGTTATGGAAGGCAGTGTAATGTGATGGGGGAATGAAAAGTGCTACTGTTGAGTCCGTGTATTGGACGGCAAGTGTGGGATGGTCCATGATTCCTTACCTGGTCATACTGAATGGCTGAATGGATGGAAAAGGACAAAGCTCACCTGGCAGGATTGGAGGAAAGGAAAGGAAGGGAAAACTTGATTTTTGTATGGTAGTTGGGCAAACCATGTTAAAAAATGGCAATTATATGTTGTTAAAGGCAATTATATGTTGTATTAAGGACGCTTTATAGTGCCCGACCCGGCACAGGCTGACGCAGAGGCACGTACAAAATATACACAGGCTTTTATTTTTCTTCCTCCCCTGAGCACACGTCTTCCCCGTGACCCACAGGCAATACACAGTCCCAAAGCACAAGTACACCAAAACACACTCTTTTTCTTTCTCATATTACCACCACTCCTCTTCAAGCTTAGTCCTCCTCCTCCCGACTCTGGCTCTCGAGTGATGGTGGCTGGGCCTTTTTATAGCCCACCCGGAAGCGTTCCAGGTGCTTGACCACCTGGTCCTAATTACACTTCTGGGTGGGGCTGAAGACTCGTCCAGCCGGGCTGTTGACTCCATGCAGCTCCCCCTAGTGGCTATCCGAGCTCCCAACCAGGCTGTGGAAGACTCCATCTCCCATGAAGCCATGCGACCGGTTGGGGGATCACCGTCAGCCAGGGAGGCTGCCACCAAGTGTCCCGGGGGAGGTATTGAGGTACCCATGGTTTCTCCCCCGGAACAGATGCAGTAGGGGCGTCCCGGCCTGGCATGGGACCCGGCTGTCCATCACACTGTAATAAAACCTTTTATTTTAAAGGGGGAGTTGAGTCTGTGAGGTTGTGTCTGGGGTTTAATGGGCTGTAACACCCCCTACAAGTCACAGTATATAGTCCTAGAAAGAATTTTGGGCAAATCTCTCCTTTCTTCAGTTCTACTGATAGGAATCATGCTATGTCTGTATCACAACTACAACACTCTTAACATTTCATCCTCAGAAAATGTTACCATTTGCCAAGAAAAAGGACAAACTGAAAATAACAGAGGCGACTGGAAGAAGAAACATTGTGGAAACTAACCAAAAGATTCTTACCATAAATTCATCCATCCTATCCATCATCAAAACCAATTTGAAAACCACAAAATCAAAGTCAAAGACAAAAAAGGGCCTAATAGCACTAACAAAAAGCACATCAACACGCTTACAGAGGTCTCTTTGAATTATCTGCTAATTCAGATAAGGAAATGTCATTATTGATAACAGTGCTGTGACCTCTAAGGTCATACCCCAACGTTGTCCTAAGAACGGGACTCATAAAGTGTAGCATGCATGAAAATCAAGATGGCATCGGAAAAAAGGAAAGAAATTTATAAATATCTGAGAAGAACATTTTAGAAGGAAAACAATATCAGAAATTAAGCTAATTCTGAGACACAAAAAAATATAATTGCATATAAAGAACTTGAATATGAATTATAACACAAAGTCTCTCTTCAATTCTAGTGACATTCACTGGAACTTTTACACACCCTATATCACGAAGCCTGAGGTTTAGCCAATTCCAATGTAAAGTATCTAACAGTCGCTCACCTATGCAGATAATTACAACTGTAGAAAAATAACCAGAAAACTTAAATAAACAAACTGAATAAATCAGACAATGTAAAACTGGCAAAGAAGTTAAAAAAAAATGGGACAACCTGGGGTTATCTGAGCAGAATATTCTTGGAAGTGTCAGTCTTAGTAAATCTACCTAGTCAGTAAGCAGTCCTAAATAATTGTAAGCGGGAACTGTTGTATGCCTAACTGACATTCTGCTTATACAGAAGCTACAAAACAGAGATCAAGAGGTGAAATCAATCCATTATCCAACCTGCTATATCCCAACTACAGGGTCACAGGGGTCTGCTGGAGCCAATCCCAGGGCAGGAAACAATCCCCTGGCTGGGTGCCAGCCCATCACAGGGCACACACTTACAGTACAATTTTAGAATCACCAATGCACCTAACCTGCATGTCTTTGGACTGTGGGAGGAAACCGGAGCACCCAGAGGAAACCCACGCAGACACGGGGAGAACATGCAAACTCCATGCAGGGAGGACCCAGGAAGCGAACCCAGGTCTCCTTACTGCGAGGCATCAGCGCTACCCACTGCACCACTGTGCCGCCCAAGAAGTGAAATGATTGGTAAAATTATTAAGGGAATTAGTACAGTAGATTCTGGTAGTTACTTTAACAAGAAAAGAACAGGAGGAAACAGATGAAAATGTTTTAAGGCCGGATTCTTAAGGACAAATGTTTGAAGTATTTTCTTCACTGTAGAGATGCAAAATAAGTGACAATTTAGTGTGGTAGGAAATAGGACTTTTAGGATCTTCAAAACTCGGCTGAATGTTAATTTGGTGAAATTTCATAAACTTTTTGGGCAGATGGGTTAGTTATCATCAAAACTGCTAGAAGTTCCAATGTCCTAAAAAGACCTGGGTTCAAGTAATAGACTCCGAACTAACCAATTATGAGTAAGTATGGGTATGTGAGTGTACCACCTTGCAACCAATGTTTGAAAGAATATATCTAGCCCCTGATATCCTGAATTTGATTGGTTGGCTGATGTGGATGAATTCATTATCAAATCATTATCCATCCACTGCAGTTAATGAACAGTGAAAACATCCCAGAAATTACATCTGACAAGGCAATATTTTAAGAGATGTAATAAATTATTTTGACCAACCTTGTGTTAGCAGTAACCATCACTATCATTTTATTAAGTGTCTTTTCTATAGTTATAATAGTCTAAAAGCACTTTGTAACTACTGATTTGAAAAAAAAAATCCAGCAGATTTCAAATATATTTTACATTGTGTGCCCTGACAGTTCAAGTGACCGTGTCAGGGTTAAAGCATATGTGAGATGTGGACTGAACCAGCATCCTTATGTCCCACTGCCTGCCAGTAGGTCTGTTACCATGTGTTACAAGCCATCCTCTTTGATGTTAGATCAAACCATTCTTTTTCATTTCATTCCCTGTTCATCTCTCAGATGTGCCGGCATTCTGTCAAATTTCTCTGCCTCTTTGAAATAAGCAATACTACATGTGGTTATGAGGTGCCACCTAGACCATCAAGTATTCCAAGCAGATATAAGTCACCATCATTATTGTATGTAGTTTTCTGTTTTTTTTTTTATTTTTTTTATTATTGAACATAAATACTCACATGCCAGGAAACTTAATTGAATAAACACAAAAATAAAAAAATGCCCAATTGTCCTCAATGATGTCTACTAAACAGCAGGGATCCTATTTATCAAGTGAGTCTGCTTTAAAAAAAAAAAAAACAACAGTACTTGTGTGTTTACTAGCAGTAGTATTGGGTGCTACCCAGGATGCTGACTTTTTTCTGCTTGAAATGCTTCCCCGTAGAACGCTGTCACACTGCATCATCATTTATTTATTGAAAGGCTCTATCTTACACTGTGAGAGACTGTGACACAATTTGTGGGATGGTTTTGCATCTAACAAATAAGTCCTCATGTCACAAATGTCAGCCTAGGCATAACAGTACGAAGTGCATGACAGACAAAAAGCATATTTTGTAGATATCAGATAGCAGAAACACAGTGCATTAAAAAAGAGAAGTAAAGCTGTCAATATCAGATGAAACAGCCATTAAAAGAATATATAGCAACACAAAGCAAAACAGTCACTTATGCCAAGGGAAAAAAAAACTTTCAAAAGAGAAATAGCTCTTGTTTTAAGAGACAGAAAGAAAGGAAACTCAGCACAGTGTTATCTGAGTATTGCTCTCTGCTTCTGTTCTGAAAACAGGCTCAGATCCAGGGTGGAATGCTTCCTCTATCCTCCATGTTTCAAAGTCCATGTGATATGATTTTATATTTATTAGTACTTTTTTGCACTGTATAATGTTATTGGGTGGGCTGTATTATGTTACACTGAACATTATTGTTCAACCATGAGAAAAAGTCAGTCTGTCATTGTCCAACCGCTATATCCTAACACAGGGTCATGGGGGTCTGCTGGAGCCAATACCAGCCAACACAGGGCATAAGGCAGGAACAAACCCCAGGCAGGGTGCCAGCCCACCGCAGGGCACTCACACACCAAGCACACATTAGGTGATTAGAAAATAAAAAGGAACATGCTCTACATCAAAAAAGTCAAAAGTTCAGATAAAAAAAAAATACAAAAAACAGTAAAAAAAAAAATCAAGAATCAAAGTCAAATGGATGGAAATAATATTTTTTACACACAAACTAACTAGCACTGTAAAAGTTTTGTAGTGCAAATTAAAATCTTGCCCTCCAAGAGTAGCCCACTGCCATCTTCAACGCTTTTCCTGTGATGTCATCATTCTATTTGTCTCATGGTAGCAACAGCAATGTATTACTAGCAACAGAAGAACTTCCTGACCTGAAAGCACATCAAAATGCCAGTGCCACCATCCATCCATCCATTATCCAACCCGCTATATCCTATCTGCAGGGTCATGGGGGTCTGCTGGAGCCAATCCCAGCCAACACAGGGCGCAAGGCAGGAAACAAACCCCGGGCAGGGCACCAGCCCACCGCAGCCAGTGCCACCAATGATAAGATAATGAATAAGATCATTAAAGCAATTGAAATTAATACAAAAAGAGTGCAAAAATAAAATCTACATTGTTTACAACCATACAATAATTACAATTACACTGCTAGAATGCCAAATGAAATGGACAAAAACTGAAAACGTAGAATAAACAGTAAATTTTGCATATATTTTACTAATAAATGCTATTTTACATAACATCAGCAGGACTTGCTTTTCAGGTATAGTACAGTTTTTTTCCCACATTTGTACAACTGGAGAACTAACTTATTAAGAAATTATCTCATATTCACTTAAATGTCTTTCTTAAATGCCGGCTATCCTAAGGATTTGCCAGTAAATTTGCAGGGCAAGTGCATTTGTCATTAAAGCCACATCAAGAATGTGTAACTTCCAGGAATTTCCCAGGTGGTAGTTTATGTGAAGAAACCCAGAAAATTTTCATGTAAAGCAGGTAAGAATCCTAATGTACATACTGTGTGGTGACGGGAGCTAACATCATACCAGATACATTTGATTGCTTTGTTGAACTTTTCTTAGGTGAGCAGTTTGAAAGGTGGCTGATGACACTTGATAGCTTTTCAAGCATTTGCAGCAACTGCAACATTTCCTGCAACCTGACCAGGGTGGTTGACGATCCTTATACCAGTTTGCCTGGTAAACATGGATGCCAGAGGCAAGTTTAGAAGAGCAGAGACATACCAGAGAGGAACAAAACAATAGGCCAGCCTGAAATTCTGGTTACAGAAATGTATATGGAATTCTATTATTTATCCATAATATAATATATATAGTTCTAATTACTTCACACTTGGTGAATACCTACACTTTGTTTATATACTTATAGATATTTATTACCCCCGTGACCCTGTGTTAGGATAGAGCGGGTTGGATAATGGATGGATGGATGGATAGATAGATATTTATTATTGCATGTATAATTGTACCTTGTTAACTATTTAAAATTATATTTCTTTTATATGCAGATTTGTGCCTTTTTATATTTACATGCTGTAACCCTGCAAATAATCAGTGATTAATAAATCTATCTATCTATCTATCTATCTATCTATCTATCTATCTATCTATCTATCTATCTATCTATCTATCTAGCTAGCTATCTAGCTAGCTAGCTATCTATATGCTGCTGTCTTTTTGTCCCAATTTCTGATTTTTGCATCGGACTGCTTTCCTTTTGGAAGCCTTGAAATTTTTTTCCTGAACCAAGCCACCTGAACTCAGCCAAAGAGACAAAATTTGAGCTTCAAGGAAGAAATGTTTGCTCTCAACATTAGATAAGTAAATCATTTTATTTTTACTTTATGTGTGGTACTTCAACCTGTTTAAAATTTTAAACATGTTCTCATCTCATATTTTAAAATAAAAGGGTATTATTATTGCAATGCATATATTACAAAAAGGGCAATTAACCTCATTACCTAGAAAATGTTCTGATTTGACCAGACACATTTATACAAAGCTTCTAAGCACCTCTTCAGCTTATTTTTCAATTCCTTCTTTATTCTGTGAAGTGAGGAGTTAATTTAGTTTGACTGGCTATTAGTATGACAGTCGGTATGACCAATACAATGTCTAAAGGGCTTTAGGCAGTGGTTGCTTAAGCACTTGTCTGATCTCCTTATAATGAACATGAACAAATATAGCCTTTGCTTCCAGCAAGCAAAATAAAGCAAGCACAGAGTGAAAACTAAATAACAAGCAGTGATCAGGGAACCATTTTGTTTTATTTGTGACTTGTGGAGGAACAAATGTTAACATTTATTTTTGTAGAGATTGGATTTAAAGTGTGAAAAAAAATATCCAGTGAATGAACAAAGTTCAAACTTTGAGTTTAAAGATATAAGCCAACAGTAGACAGCGATGTTAGGGTGAAAGAAATGTGAATGAAAAAAAAAAAACATTTTTTATGTTTGAAGATACAAGCAAATTACACCTGTTCAGGACTTTCATTTGCTTTAGAGGGATCTGTGCAAGGGATCCCCATTTCCTATTTTGGATTTAGAATTAGTGGCCTTTAAAGCAAGGAATGGCATTGTTTTGGACTCTTTTAAGGATGTAACAAACATCTCTCATTTCTAACATTAAGTGTAACAATGAAACTTCCTTTTATATAGCACCTTTAATAACTTACTGTATGTCCGCATACTGTAATTAGCATCATATTGTTGTACTACACTGATTGTTAATTTGCAGTCTCTTGCCATGGTACCTTTTTCTCCTTGGAACAGGGACTATGAACAGGTAACGCCTGCTTTAGCATTGCAATTACATAAGAGGATTATTTGCTGTGTTTTCTTCATACTAATAAATGATTTTTAACTTATTCAGACCTGACCTGATCTGCATTAAAGCACCTGTAATTACAGGCACTTTGTTAGCCAGTTGATAAAATAAGCTGGAGCGTTTTGGATGCTGCAAACTAATAGGAAATCAGCACCACAATAAAGAGAAGATTTGCTAAATCATACCTGTTCTGACATTTTCATATTCACAGAAAGAGGTGATTCCTGGCATAGGCAGTTTAAGTAAATGCCTAGTGTCACAAATGATCAGGGGTTCATGAACAACTCCATTCCTCATGTTGCATGCCCCATCGCTACAATCCAATTGATTTCAAATGTACCAAATGATTCTTGTTGACTGCCACAATCTAACGCCTCTTGCAGTGTCCTGCACTCCTCCTCCAACCACTGCTGCTGTCAGCTAACCAGAAAGGACCTCAAGAAGGTGAAGGATTGCCTCATTATGAAAAGATCAAAGCTACCTGGTCCTTTTTTTAGGAAAAAATGAAAGGAAGAAGAGGAGAAGAGCGCTAAGAGAGAGGTATGTCATCCCACTACATCACTATAAATCTTTGAATTAGTAATGGTAGTGTAAAATGAGGACAGGATCATTAGCTAGTTAACAATGTTTAATGGTATATAGTCTATTACATTTAAAACACCTGACGTTTTTCTTAAAACATTGTGAGCAGGATGCAGTAAAAATGCTAGCCTATAAATTTAGTGGATTTATTTTTTCTATCTTGATTACATTGATTTGGCTGAACTGAGTGCTCAGTTTTCACTTTGATATCAATAGACATATAGCTAACTTAGCTCTAATTCAGCAGTAGCCACCATATGTTTTCTTATTCTGATTGTAACCAGTAGGTGGTGTTTCAGCATCCCAAACTCCAGACACAACCTTACCGACAAACATCCCAGTTTAAGTAAAAGGTTTATTTACACAAGTAACTTTCAATTGAGGCTTCTTGTTAAATGCAATAAAATCTTCCTCTTTTCTCTCTCACTTTCTCTCTTCTTCTCCTCCACTCCTCCCTGGCAAGCATTGTCTATCCTCCATTCCCAATTCCAGCTCTCCCAGACGAGGCTGAGTGGCTTCTTCTAACTACGAGCTGGAAGCACTTCCGGGTCAAATGTGGAAGTCCCTGATGGAAGAGATTGTGAATTCTGGCATTTCACACTAGCGGCCCCCATAGAACCCAGCAGGTCTCCCCCATGGGACTACAGGTCCCAGCTTGCACTGCAGGTGTCTGTGTGGGAATCCTAACACAGGGATGTTGCAATCTAGCCTGTTGGGAGAGAAAGTAGTCATATGATGTCGTTGTCTCCCCTGGATCTTCCACAGCATTGACCTCCAGGTAAGAATCTCTCTTCCATCCCAGCCAGAACGCCAGCACATGCGTACCATCCATTATGTTATAAATGTTTGGCTTACATCATTACATTTTGCAATAAACCCGATGTTACTATATAAGCAATGGCACTGTGTTCAAATTATTTCATGTTTGTTGCATTTTGCAGTTTAAAATATTGTGTGTGTAATATTTTAATATTTCAGTTTTATATTATTTATTTTGAACACGAATATAGAAACATCTGTCTAGTGCGTGAAACTTATAACTGCACCTTAGAGTTGTTTTTGTCCCAAAAGAACTAGCTGCAATAAACCAGGTGTTAATGGCAAAGTGTTTCAACATTCACAAGGACACTTTGTGTCCATGACAGATCCTAGTGGACAGGGGTGGCCTTGTGTGATCTAACCTAGGCCACTAAATGATCCATAACCACCAATGATCACAGTCCAACTCCATCTTGAAATAAGCAATCAATGTGCAAAATGGGACAAAATGCTTTATTTATAAGACTGTAGAGCTCAAGTGCAAGCTGAATCTGTGTTAAACCTCTGGTATAAGCACATGAAGTCAACAATTTAATACTTCAGATGAAGATGCTATTATAAAGAAACATGTAATGGACTGGCACCCTGATACTGGAGCAAAAGACATCAGGTCCTCAAAAACCTGAATTAGAACAAGTACTTACAAAAAATTGAAGCCCAAAGGACATCTTCACTATGTGCCCAAATCAACTCACCTCAATTCTTCTTTGATGTCTCCACACATTTGCTGAGCTCTTTAGTGTGTCATGAGGAAAGAACCCTGTATAGTAGCCTGTTTTTAGCCACTTTTACTTGTAGCCTGTCATGACTCAGCTAGGGATCCTCCCTGGTTGGGGTTCGACTTCATGTTTTATGTCATCTGTGCTCATTTTTGGTTTGGTTATGTATTAAGTTTGCTTGTGTTTATTTGCCATTACTTGTGTTTACGTTTCAGGGCTATGTTCCCCAGATAGTGTGACCACCAGCCAATCACTGCCAGAAACTGCCCTATAAATAGGAGGGTCTCCCATAGTTTTTGGTGGATCATTTCCAATGCACTAGAGAGTTTTGGTGAGTTGTGTTTATTGACTATCTGCATTGGGGCTGTGTTTGCCTTGGATTTCCTAGTTTTTTTAGGTAACTCTTTTTTGCCATTGTGTTCTACAGAGCTTTACTGTGTGACAGAGCTTTTTTGTGAAGAATAAAACCTTAATTTAATTCTTATGAAGATTCTGTGTTTACCCATTAATCTAGCCAGTGCATAGTTGTATATCTCCCTCTAGTGGGCATTATTGGAAGTGATCTTGCCACTTTATGGGACTTGCGTGCCTTGGGACTCCTAGTTCATAACATAATGCAACCGTATGTGAGAATGGAAAAACAGATTGAACAATAAATTGAAAACTTTCTCCAAGGATTTTAGTCATTTTTACCAACTCTGTCCTGTTTATAAAACTGCTACTAAGGCACATATTCTTTGCTCAATCTCAAAATCATCCCTACCTTCAAAAAAGAGCAATCTTATGAAGTACTTGAACTTCTCCACTGGAGACGGATGACAGCTGCTACCACTCCAATACAGGACCATGATCTCAAATTTCGAGATGGTAATTCTCATCCTTGCAGCATCACACTTAGTTGCAAATATTCCAGTGAATGTTAGAGGTCATATTTTAATGAGGCTGAATGGATAATATAATCTGCAAAGGTGAAAACTGCAATCCTCTATATTAGATGCTGTCCTAAAAGATCACACAGTGGAGGACACCCTTAGTCTCTCTCCTAGTTTAAATAGACTTAACTTAATGGTTATTATATAAACACAACTCCCACTTTATAAGTACAGGGACTGAATGCGATGCAGAAGCAGCCCTAGAACCCCCTATTCTTGCAGTACTTTCAGCACAAAGGACATGGTCAAGTCTGTGATGCATAATTAAACAGGACAGTCAGATTCTCATGATTCTCAATATCTACAAATTGACAAAGAGTTGGTCTACAGTTCTGTGGGAAGGAAAGAATCCACATTGTTTCCACATTGTTTCTCCTGCATGTAAGGTTCACATATTGGCAGGAGTTTCTTTTTCAGTGCCCAGGCATAGGTTTTCCCCTGGAAGCTTAAGGAAATGATCCTTGAGTAAGTGGAACACTATTGTGTTCCTTCTTTTTGCTCATTATGGCCTGGTTATTCTGGCTCCCTAATTACGACTCCTGTGATTCCTGTGATTCTCCATCAGGGATGACTTTACCTTAGGCAGGCAAAATAACTTGCCAGGTGGGCCAATCATCCCGTCTCTTATTGGCTAACTATCTCTCTCACAACTTCGCTACCTGATAGCTAATATACGGTTGGCATACTGGTGCAAGAATATGGTGGTGGTTGAAGTGGCGCCCCCCCCCAGTATGTACAGAGATTTCAGTGTCTTGAAAAGCATTAAATTAAATCAATGTTTTGTTTTACTTCTTTCCAAAAAACATTTAAGGTGTTTGTTAACTAGATGCCCTTACAATACTTTCTGGCTAGAGTTTATTCTCCCCAGAATTCTACCCTACCCAGCTCCATTTTTACATCGATCAGTCAAGCCAGGCACACAACAATAAGATTTTAATATCTGCAACTCTATTTAGGGTTAAAGCCATTAATACATAATCATCCTTAAGACACCAGACTCTTACATTCCAGTTCTCATGGCAAAAGTCATTGAGCTTTTGAAATAAAAAATGAAAAACCATCTCAATTACAGTTACTTACAATGATATCTGCTTGGCACACTTTGATCCCTCTAACGTGAAATGTATTGTTTAAATGCAAAATATCTTTGCATATCAGTTTAATGCCAAAGTATAGTGTCTTCATTTTATTTATTATATATTTTACTTTTACACATGTCACGACTCGGCCTGCTTCTTTTTTTGACAAATATTGGTAGTCGGGGTGGGTGCTGAGACATTTCAGAGCCTTAAAGTATGATTTTTAGTGTTCTTAGGAGCATCACACCATCAGAACACACTGCTGAAGGTTATCTGGGGACCATTAAGGAGAATTCACAAAAAAAGAACGTCAACTAGAATAAACAAAACCAATCCCCTCCATTCACACCTTCTAGATTATGCACTAAACAAAAACAGAAGCTTGGAGGGTTCTGACCAAAAAGGGCATCCAACAGGCATTAAGTAACTGTCAAAACCGAAAGTGTTTTCACTATGATGTGGCTTTAAATAAAAGATAACCAGAATGAACAGTTGACCTGGAAAGTGTCCCCTAAAGGTCATACAACAAAAAAAATCTCCTATGAAAGCATGATTATTTTTTAACAACTGCATGTCAAAATCCATAGTGCTATTATAAAGAATATGGAATAATAATACATGCTATTCAACATATGGTTTAACATATTTAAGACTGCAATAATATTATTAGGTGGTGTAGTGGTAGCGCTGCTGCCTCGCAGTTAGGAGACCCGGGTTCACTTCCCCGGGTCCTCCCTGCGTGGAGTTTGCATGTTCTCCCCGTGTCTGCATGGGTTTCCTCCTGGTGCTCCGGTTTCCTCCCACTGTTCAAAGACATGCAGGTTAGATGGATTGGCGATCCCAAATTGTCCCTGGTGTGTGTGTGGGCTGGTGCCCTGCCTGGGGTTTGTTTCCTGCCTTGCGCCCTGTGTTGGCTGGGATTGGCTCCCGCTACCCTGTAGTTAGGATATAGCATGTTGGATAATGGATGAATGAATAATATTATTAAAGTAATATATTATGAATTTTAGGAAACATTCAGCAGTATGTAAATATGAAAATGTACATATGTGTACTGTACATATTATTTGTGAATAGCAAACCCATGAGTGTAAAGAAATCTTTAAGCAATATTGGTCTGAGATACCATGAAGAATCAAACTTCGGAGCGCAGGGAATCAACCACTCAATTAGCTGACCTACATAACCACTGACATGCATCTCGACCTTGGATGCATTTCCTGAACCCCTAGTGGCTGTAAGGTGTCTTGTAGTCTACCTTAATAAAAATGTAATGCAGTCTATAAAATTCATCTATTTTACTCTTTTAACCCAAAAAACATTGTGTAACTCTTAACTTTTTTCATTTACATAAAGTGTTTTTCAAGTGTGGCAGACTTCAGAAACAAAGCAGAGAAGAATGTAAGAATTAAACTGATAGACTGCATAAAACTGGCCTCTTCCAAGGCAATGAGTAAGAGATGGGATGACAGTAAATCCATGGCATCCTGGTTTGGCTCTTTAGACTAGTCCCTATGGCACGAACAGTGTATTGGTGGTAAGAAGTACAGCTGAAAATCAAAATAAAAGTGCCATTGTGCATACCTAAACAATACATTGGCCTCATTTTCTTTCCAATGGCAATTGCAATATTTTTGTTAGAAAACAGTTTATTGACATACACCATATTTGTGACAGGCAGTATTTTTGATATTTGTAGTGCATACTTTTTCATTGTAAGGATAACAGTTAAAAATCCCAATTTTTGATCTTATTATACCTTTTTGACTGATTGGGTTCTTGAATCATCAATATCTGAAGGATATTGCTTTTAGCTACTTTATTGCTGAACACTTGGGTCTTTCTGATACCAATTAATCTCTAGTTAAAAAATGAATCTTTGGATTAAAATGCATGTCCTACTTTTTCATGCTAGGAAATTAAAACCACTTTAGTGCTGGACACAGATGGCTATGTGGGGATCTAGTCCAGGTCATCAAAATTTACAAAGGCATTTAAAAAGGTGACCAGTGGAACTTTTTTAAATAAACTGTAAGGCACACATTCAAGGTCTCATATTTAAACTATGGGGAAGTGTGTTCAAAATGGAATCCAGGAAACACATTTTTGCAGATATGGCTTGGGGATTCTAAAGCAAATTAATTAATTTCTTTTCGTAGAATCCTCCACAATTTTTATTCTTTCTAGCATGTCTAAAAATATGGTTGGTTTCAGCCTTTGAGATGTTTGATGCATCAAGAGCATCTTTAAAAGAAATTGACCGCTGTAATAACCAATTACATTTTTTTATATACATTTAACCTATCCTGAATGGTAAAGTTTTAGTGTGAAAGATGGAAAAAGGAAATGGTATTGACCAATTTGCATCAGTTACACTGATGTGCCTTCTTCACCAATTATTTGGTAACTATTGCCATCTAAAAAGGTACTTGGAAACTGATGTAAGGGGCTTATGCTCCCTGGGAACATGCTAATTAGAGATTGCAGCTTTTACCAAGCAAAAACTCTCTCTCTCCCCTATATATATATACTGTATATATTGGTTGTTGGAAGAACTGCAGGTTCACAAAAGAGGAAATACTGGGGTGCCAACCCATTTGTTTCAATTCAATAAATGTAAGTTAAACAATGGTACTAAATAAACAAGCAAAAGTAGCATCCTGTTGTGAGATGTTTCTCTCAGCTATTAAGTCTCATAAAGATACAGCATGAAGGATCTCCATCCTGCAGAGCGTTCTCGTAATGAGTGAAACTTCCTTCCAAGAACAGCAGGATATGTAGTGGTGAAACCAGAAGTGGTGGAGTCAGTTGCCCTTACTGGGAGTCTTCACGGAACTGTGGATGGAGAAACAGAAAATAAGGTTAGTGCCAGTATCCCCTCTTGACCCAGGGTGGAGGTACATACCTCAGAAGACAGACACATTATGTGTGACAATATATACACTGCATATATATACTGTATAAACTGCTCAAAAAATAAAAGGAACACTTTGAAAACACATCAGTTCTCAATGGGGAAAAAAAATCATGCTGGATATCTTAACTGATATGGACTGGGTAATATGTTAGGAATGAAAGGATGCCACATCGTTTGATGGAAATGAAAATTATGAACTTACATAGGGCTGAATTCAAAGACACCCCGAAAATCAATGTGAAAAAATGATGCGGCAGGATAGTCCATTTTGACAAAATGTCATTGCAGCAGCTCAAAATCGTACTCAGCAGTTTGTATCGCCCTCACATGCTTGTATGCATGCCTGACAACGTTGGGGCATGATCCTAACGAGATGACGAATGGTGTCCTGGGGGATCTCCCCTCAAGTCTAGACCAGGGCATCACTGAGCTCCTGGACAGTCTGAGGTGCAACCTAGGGGCATTGGATGGACCAAAAACATAATTTCTACTGGATTTAGGTCAGGCGAGCATGGGGGGCCAATCAATGGTATCAATTTCTTCATCCTCCAGGAACTGCCTGCATACTCTCGCCACATGAGGCTGGGCATTGTCGTGTACCAGGAGGAACCCAGGACCCCACTGCACCAGCGTAGGGTCTGACAATGGGTCCAAGGATTTCATCCTGATACCTAATGGCAGTCAAGGTGTCGTTGTCTAGACTGTAGAGGTCCGTGCATCCCCCCATGGATATGTCTCCCCAGACCATCACTGTCCCACCACCAAACCAGTTATGCTAAACAATGTTACAAGTAGCGTAATGTTCTCCACGGCTTCTCCAGACCCTTTCACGTCTGTCACATGTGCTCAGGGTGAACCTGCTCTCATCTGTGAGTCGCCAGCTGCAAATGCCAATCAACCTTCATGGTGTCTTCATTGATGTGCCATCCTGGGGCCTCATGCAAAACACTGTGCGTAGAACTCACACTATAACATGACATAAGCACAAAAGCCGAAATGTGCTTACGCACAGAAAAATCCAGATGCATATATCTGTGCGTCCGCCAACTTCCACATTGGAAATCCCGGTCAGCATGAAAAGTAACGCTCGTGCACGCGCATTCTGTCCCACCCCAGCTCCTCCCAGAATTACGCCTCTTTGAATATGCAAATCAATATAAATAGCCCTTAAGCTCAGTGTTCTGTGAAAAGACAATGGGAAAAGCAAGAGGGAAAATGGAAGAATTTCATCGAATACCAAGTGGAGGCAAGGAAAAACGTACTATTTGTTGGTTAAACAGTGGTATAAACAACAAAAGGAAGCTGATCGACTGACATAGCGTGTCGGGGAAACTCGAAAGCTCAAGTTCACAAAGTCGTACAGTGCCCGAAATAAAAAAGAAGTTGTCAGATATCAAAGTTGCCGTGAAAAGGCGAGTTGTAGCCCATCATCTGAGTGTCATATGAAAGCTTATTAGGGTACAGAGAAAAAAAAAGGCACACAGTGGGGAAAAAGCACAAAATGTCAACTTCAATCTCGAAATTTCCACTTTGATCATGTAGTTTATTTTGTCATTAAAGTAGAACATCATAAACTTCATTTTAAAATCATTTAATTAACCAGTTTCTCAAATCACATCGTAATTAAAGTAGCATGTTAAATGCTTTGTTTTGTATGTTTTCTTCTATGTGCTCTATGTGTGTGAATCACTACGTGTTTCTTAAAGCGGCTTTCTCTTCCTCTGACAGGACACAGAACCCATTACATTCGTGATATTACAGCTCTCTGAAAAACTAAAATACTAAGATGTATATGTGATATCATTTTCATGATGATAGGAGTTAAAGCACGTTATTAAACATGGGAACACAGTGGCGCAGTGATTGTGTGCGACCTTCGATAAAATCATTTATTGCAGCAGTACTCAGGGGTGGCTCTAGGCTTGTGGCGGCCCTGGGGAGAGAACGAATCAGTGGCCCCTTCGCCCACCAATGTCAATATGGTATCTTATGCACGGCGGACGGCCATGTCCGTTGCGGACACTGCATAGCCGCCTTGTGCTAATGACACAAGTATTTAACTTTTGCCGAAATTTGCCGCTGCGTTTTTAGCTGTGTCGTTATTTTCTCTTTCTGTTTTATATTCAATATATATTGGTGTGGCAGCCCCTGGGATTTGGCGGCCCTGTGCAGGTGCACAGTTTGCACATGCCTAAGGCCGCCCCTGCAGTACTGCCTCTTTCAAACATACTAACCTCCAATTCCTGTCCTTCTTTTTCTTTCTCCAAGTAACCGATCGCCACACAATCAGCTCTGTAATAGACGTTAAGCCATCTGTAAGCTTATAACGCTGATTCTTCAAAACTGTTAAGGAACATTGAAATATCTTCGTAGTACATATTTGATTATTCTATCCTTCACGTCAGTCCCAGTGAAGCATACAGTGCGAGACAGGAACAATCCATAAGCGGAGCACCAGATCCATGCTAGTGTAGCAACATCGTGTCCTTTAATTATTAACAATATAGATTATTTAAATGAAGTTAAAGTTTTATCTGTATAATATAATAAAAATATTTTGCTGCATTTCATCTTAAAAATGATATCGTCATCATATGTAAATACGCGCTTTATAAAGTGGCTCAGGTTGTGCAATATTATAACTGTAGTGCAAGTTTACAGTGAGGTGATTGTACTTATAAGTACAAACAGTTTTACAAGGAGCAGTTGATGGACTGATTGAGTGTGTTTAGAGCTCTTGGGATGAAACTCTTTCTGAACCGCGAGGTCCGTAGAGGAAAGGTTTGAAGCATTTGCCATGTGAGAAGCAGTTCAAATAGGAAGCATGGCTGAGGCAGCATGTGCTTGATGCTGTATACCAATAATTCTCTTTCCGATCAGCTGCTCCAAGTGGTGAAGTGAGAATAATATGGAAAAAGATGATCTGCTGTGGCAACCCCAAATGGGAGCAGCTGAAAGAAGAAGAAGAAGGTGCAGTGAGAGTAACAATGTTAGCAGTTATGGTATTTGGAATAGTTTGACCATTCTGTGGACCATTATATTGTTACTGGTTAATTACAATCAGATGCATTAAACTAATAAACAATATGCGGTTAATTTCAGTGTACAGTTGTGCTTGAAAGTTTGTGAACCCTTTAGAATTTTCTATATTTCTGCATAAATATGACCTTAAACATTATCAGATTTTCACTCAAGTCCTAAAAGTAGATAAAGAGAAATCAGTTAAACAAATGAGACAAAATATTATACTTGGTCATTTGTTTATTTAGGAAAATGATCAAATATTACATATTTGTGAGTTGCAAAAGTATGTGAACCTTTTCTTTCAGTATCTGGTGTGACCCCCCCTTTACAGCAATAACTGCAACTAAACGTTTCCAGTAACATTTGATCATTCCTGCACACTGGCTTGGAGGAATTTTAGCCCATTCCTCCGTACAGAACAGCTTCAACTCTGGGAAGTTGGTCGGTTTCCTCACATTAACTGCTTGCTTCAGGTCCTTCCACAACATTTCGATTGGATTAAGGTCAGGACTTTGACTTGCCAATTCCAAAACATTAACTTTATTCTTCTATAGCCATTCTTTGTTAGAATGACTTGTGTGCTTAGGGTCGTTGTCTTGCTGCATGACCCACCTTCTCTTGAGATTCAGTTCATGGACAGATGTCCTGACATTTTCCTTTAGAATTCTCTGATATAATTCAGAATTCATTGCTCCATCAATGAAGGCAAGCCGTCCTGGCCCAGATGCAGCAAAACAGGCCCAAACCATGATCCTACCACCACCATGTTTCATAGATGGGATAAGGTTCTTATGCAGGAATGCAGTGTTTTCCTTTCTCCAAACATAACGCTTTTCATTTAAACCAAAAAGTTCTATTTTGGTCTCATCCGTCCACAAAACATTCTTCTAATAGCCTTCTCCATGTGATCTTTAGCAAACTGCAGACGAGAAGCAATGTTTTTTTGGAGAGTAGTGGCTTTCTCCTTGCAACCCTGCCATGCACACCATTGTTGTTCAGTGTTCTCCTGATGGTGGACTCACGAACATGAATATCAGCCAATGTGAGAGAGGCCTTCAGTTGCTTAGAAGTTACCCTGGGGTCCTTTGTGACCTCGCGGACTATTACACGCCTTGCTCTTGGAGTGATCTTTGTTGGTCGACCACTCCTGGGGAGGGTAACAATGGTCCTGAATTTACACCATTTGTACAAAGTCTGTCTGACTGTGGATTGGTGGAGTCCAAACTCTTTAGAGATGGTTTTGTAACCTTTTCCAGCCTGATGAGCATCAACAACTCTTTTTCTGAGGTCCTCAGAAATCTGCTTTGTTCATGCCATGATACACTTCCACAAACATGTTTTGTGAAGAGCAGACTTTGATAGATCCCTGTTCTTTAAATAACACAGGGTGCCCACTCACACCTGATTGTCATCCCATTGATTGAAAACACCTGACTCTAATTTCACCTTCAAACTAACTGCTAATCCTAGAGGTTCACATACTTTTGCCACTCACAAATATGTAATATTCGATCATTTTACTCAATAAATAAACGTCCAAGCATAATATTTTTGTCTCATTTGTTTAACTGGTTTCTCTTTATCTATTTTTAGGACTTGAGTGAAAATCTGATGATGTTTTAGGTCATATTTATGCAGAAATATAGAAAATTCTAAAGGGTTCACAAACTTTCAAGCACAACTGCATTTATAAAGCCGCGTCAGGGACGTGGATCTGAAAAAGAAAGATAAACCACACAGGAACAGTAGCACTGCTTTGACGCTGGGTGCTGCCAGTCTGCAAAACCGAGCAGAGAACTTGCTTACGACAGGGTATGAGGTACCGTGGAAATGTGCGTGGCTTTATGCCAAGTTTAGGTTTTATACATCGCGATTTGAACATGGAAACATTCTTACGCAACATTTCTGTGCGTCCGCACTGTTTATACATGAGGCCCCTGGAGAGGTTGGACTACCTGTGCAACTTCTGTAGGGTCCAGGTATTGTATCATGCTACCAGTAGTGACACTGACCATAGCCAAATGCAAAACTAGTGAAAAAAACAGTCAGAAAAGATGAGGAGGGAAAAATGTCAGTGGCCTCCACCTGTTAAACCATTCCTGTTTTGGGGATCATCTCATTGTTGCCCCTCTAGTGCACCTGTTGTTAATTTCATTAACACCAAAGCAGATAAAACTGACTAACCCCATCTGCTACTTAACTGACCAGATCAATATCCCAGAAGTTTCACTGACTTGATGCTATACTCTGGTTTAAAAGTGTTCCTTTGATTTTTTGAGAAGTATATATAGTACATACACAGCATATGTACACAGCATATCTCTCTATTATAAAAAAAAAATCCTGGGAGAGAAAGTCTAGGGAGACGAGATGTGACCTTCACGTGAAGATCATGGAAGACACTTAAAAGACCTGTGAGACAAAAGAGATTGGCCACAGAGCGTCTTGCGGGGACCTTAAACATAAGACTTTGTGCCAAGAGACTGACCCAGGACCATCTTGCGGAACGTATAACATGAGATTCTTACAAGACACGCCCTACTTACAACCAGTATCAAATAAGACCACGGGCAGAAAAACACCCAGTCGTGTAAAGGCTTTGAGCACACACAGATCCAGGGCTCTCAGCGCATATAAAGTGTATAAGGACAATATGTTATAGATGAAACGTCGACGACTAAGCAAAGAAGAAAGAGCAGCGCGAAGTAAAGAGACTCAAAGGCTTTGAGGAGAAAAAAAATGCAGAAAAGAAAAAGAATAATCTAGGTGCAAATTCAGAAAATAAGGTAATCAGCCCGGAACAAGCGGAATTGAAAAAAAACACGTCCAATCGGGATCAGAATTAAAAGACAAAAAGTAAAAGACAAAGTAGAACTTCATAAAGACGTTCAAAAACGTTGCCGCTATACACATGCAGAGCAAGTTAGAGATTATGAAAACAGTAGAATTCGAAAGGCTCAAAAAAAAGTTGGCACGATACAAATGCAGAGGAAGTTAAAGAATATGAAGGCAGGAAAATTAGAAAGTATCAAAAAAAAAAAAAGTAAAGATCGCAATAGCGCAAACAAATGGAAACTCTTACTCGAAAAAAGGCAAAATAATCACCACAATCTAGGTGTCATTGAAAAAAGCAGGACAAAGCAAGGTCAGAAATAAAAGACAAAGAGTACAAAACAAAGTAAAACGTCATAAAGAGGTTAAAAAACAAGGGGGCCAAACACATGCATAGCAGGTTAGAAATAATGAAAACAGTGGAATTCAAAAGACTCAAAAAAAGATACAGAATATGAAAGCAGAAAAAACAACAGTGTCAAAATAAAGAAAGTAAAGATCGCATTAGCGCAAACAAAGAGAAATTATTACTCAGAGAAATAACGAAAAGGCTAAAAGAGATCAAATATATGGACATAGGTGATATGTCAGAAGTATGTAAATATTGTAAGGCTTTGAAGTTTAAGTCAGAGAATTTCAAAAATGAGGTTTATCTCACATGCATTTATTGGTTACTTTGCAAAAAAAATTATTAACTGCAGATGATGTAGATTGTTTTGTCTGTGCTGAAATTCCAAACAGAGAAACCTATCCTGAATTATGGTACAAAGTCAGTAAACCCATGTCTCACTGACCTCATTTAAAAGATTCAGCATATTGGGACTCGAAAGATTCCAAATATTCTTTTTACAGAAGTTCTGAAATAAAAGTGAAACTAATGAAATAGCAACAATTCAAAGAAAACAAAAATCTTAAAAGTGTGTATCCGGAAAACCAAACATGGGGGTTGGCGAGCGAAGCGAGCAGGGGGCGAAGTATAAAATAGAAAAAATAACACTAAAAAAAGAAACATTTGGCTTCTTTTAATATTGACTGAACATTCAAAATAATACAATATTTGAAGTAAAGCTCCTGACAAAATTGTGTAGTCATGGGGTTCCTGCAGTTGGCTCTGCTCACATCAACAGTGCAGAAACATGGTTCCTATGCACGGCCAGGAGTTATGTCTTCCATGCATCTGTCCTTACGTGAGCTCTAATGTTCAGTGGAATTGCCAGAGAGTTATTCTTTTTCACTGCCTTTGGTTCTAAAATAAGAACATCCATCCATCCATCATCCAGCCCGCGGTATCCTAACTACAGGGTCACGGGGGTCTGCTGGAGCCAATCCCAGCCAACACAGTGCGCAAGGCAGGAAACAATCCCCAGGCAGGGCGCCAGCCCACCGCAGGGCAAAATAAGAACATGCACTTGCCAAACATGGACTACAGTCTTTTGCTGGTACAGTATAAGTTAAATGTAAATAACACACCATAACTGTGGACCATAAACTGACTGTTAAACCATAGGATACACCTACTCTCTTTTAATATCCTCCCTTAGCTGTCTTCACTTGTCTCTTCCCATTTTCCTGTCAGGTAGCTTACATGGCATTCACAATTTCTCCCTGTCTGCTGGTTTGCATGGTTTAGATCAGGGGTCTCCAACAGGTCGCTCGTGAGCAACTGGTAGCCTACTTGGAACCTCTTTCCAAGTAGCTCGCCGAACGGTTAATGAATCTTACGTAAATTTGAAAACTTGATTAGTCACATTAGGGGTGGGCGATCTTTCCAAAAAATCATATCACGATCCTTTTAATACAAAATCACAATCCACAATCTGAATTGCAATCTTTCTTTTCAATGTGGCATACACGTAAGAGAATATCTGGATTCAAACTCATCAAGACCTAAGTAACATTTTATTTTAAATATCAGACAAAGTTGAATTCAATTGTTCTCTCATTTGCTAGCTAAGCAGAGTAAAGGAACATGCCCCGAAGTTGGCAAGTGACATAACATTACCTGCCTTCTCCCAGTATGTGGATTGTAACACCCGGGGAAATAGGATTATTGACCTACTTTATGCAAATGTTAAGGCTGCATACAGCGCCACCCCGCTGCCTGCGCTTGGGAAAGCAGATCATAACCTGGTTCTGCTTCAGCCTCACTACAAACCAAGAGTGAGGGAGCTACCTACAACCACACGCTCATTCAGGAAGTGGTCCCCTGAGGCAGAGCAGGCTCTGAGAGACTGCTTTGAAACTACGGACTGGGATATCCTACAGGGGTCACATAGTGAGAACATTGAGGAGGTTGTTGACTGCACTACTCACTACATCAACTTCTGTATGTACATAGTAGTTCCAGTAAGAACAGTATGCTGCTATGCTAAGAACAAGCCATGGATTACAAGTGACATCAAGGGCCTTTTGAACCAGAAGAAAAAAGCTTTTAAATGCGGTGATCAGCATGAGCTCAAGCACGTCCAGAAGGAACTCCGAGTCCAGTTCAGGGCGGCGAAGGTGCAGTACAGGTGAAAACTGGAGCAAAAGTTGCAAAATAACAGCATGAAGGAAGTGTGGGATGGGATGAAGATCATCACTGGCTGCAGCTCGAAGCGGGGTGCCTCCATTGAGAGAGACAGGCAGAAAGCAAACCTGATGAACAACTTTTTTAACAGGTTTGACCAACCTAACCCACTCTCACTCTCACCTCAGAGTACTGCATCCCCCACCCATCCTTCTGCTGATACCAGCATAGGAGAGAGTTTCTCTCCACCCACAATTACAGCAGCCCAGGTAAGCAGAGAGCTGAGGAGACTTCGTGCCAGCAAAGCAGTAGGTACAGATGGAGTATCGCCACGACTGTTGAAGGCCTGTGCGTTGGAGCTGGGGAGTCCTCTACAGTGCATCTTCAACCTGAGCCTGGAACAGGGAGAGTCCCAAGGCTTTGGAAAACATCTTGCATCACCCCAGTCCCAAAGGTATCACGTCCTGGTGAGCTGAATGACTTCAGGCCTGTCGCCCTGACGTCACATGTGATGAAGACCATGGAGAGGCTGCTGCTTCACCACCTGAGGCCACAGGTCTGCCATGCCCTTGACCCTCTGCAGTTCGCATACCAGGAGAAGGTGGGGGCGGAGGATGCTATCATCTACATGCTACACCGATCCCTCTCCCACTTAGACAGAAGCAGTGGTGCAGTAAGAATTATGTTTCTGGACTTCTCTAGTGCCTTCAACACCATCCAACCTCTGCTCCTTAGGGACAAGCTGACAGAGATGGGAGTAGATTCATACCTGGTGGCATGGATCATGAACTGTCTTAAAGAGAGACCTCAGTATGTGCGTCTCGGGAACTGCAGGTCTGATGACATTGTGGTCAGCAGCACAGGAGCACCACAGGGGACTGCGCTTTCTCCGGTCCTGTTCAGCCTGTATAAATCAGACTTCCAATACAGTTCGGAGTCCTGGCACGTGCAAACATTCGGAGATGCCACTGCTATCGTGGATACATCAGGAGTGGGCAGGAGGAGGAGTATAGGAACCTAATCAAGGACTTTGTTAAATGGTGAGACTCAAACCACCTACAACTGAACACCAGCAAAACCGTTGGTGGTGGATTTTAGGAGGCCCAGGCCACTCATGGACCCTGTGATCATCAGAGGGGACTGTGTGCAGAGTGCAGACCTATAAATACCTGGGAGTGCAGCTGGATGATAAATTGGACTGGACTGCCAATACTGATGTTCTTTGCAAGAGAGGACAGAACCAACTATACTTAGAAGGCTGGCATCCTTCAACATCTGCAATAAGATGCTGCAGATGTTCTATCAGACGGTTGGGGTGAGCACCCTCTTCTACGTGGTGGTGTGCTGGAGAGGCAGCATAAAGAAGAGGGATGCCTCACGCCTGGACAAACTGGTGAGGAAGGCAGGCTCTATTGTAGGCACGGAGATGGACAGTTTGACATCTGTGGCAGAGCGATGGGTGCTGAGCAGGCACCTGTCAATCATGGAAATTCCACTGCATCCACGGAACAGTATTATCTCCAGATAGAAGAGCAGCTTCAGTGACAGACTGCTTCACTGTCCTGCTCCACTGACAGACTGAGGAGACTGTTCCTCCCCCACACTATGCGACTCTTCAATTCCACCCGGGGGGGTAAACGTTAACATTATACAAAGTTATTGTCTGTTATACCTGCCTTGCACTCTCCACCTTGCATTTTTTAACTTGCACTGCATTTTTATCACTCTTTAATTAATATTGTTTTTATCAGTATGCTGCTGCTGGAGTATGTGAATTTCTCCTTGGGGATTAATAAAGTATAGGGTGGTCCAGATCTAATTATGCAATTTTCATTATGCTATAACTTATTAAGTTTATTACATAGAGAATTCGCAATATATTCTTTTTGTTGCCGATAGATGGCAGCACCTGCCCTGCATTCCAAAATGGTGGGGAGATGGTTGTCAGTCGAACAGTGGGTGTGATGTGTTTGCCTTTTCATAATTGCATAATTAGATCTGGACCACCCTTTATCTATCTATCTATCTATCTATCTATCTATCTAGGACATACCTCTGTGAGTCTGGCTTTTCTGACATGAATGTCATGAAATCAAAGTTCAGAACAAGACTGACAGATGAATATTTAAATGACTCAATAAGAGTGAACCTAAGTGGCTACACTCCACCATACACCTCTCTTGTTGACTAACTAAAAAACATATCACACATGCAACTGGACATGTGAATAGTCTTGTGAAGTGAAACAGTGACATGGAACAAAATGACAAATGAATAAGTAATATCTGTGTATTTGTAATTGCATTGTTTTGTTTTGACAGCATTCATATATCAATTCAATAGTGTGAGATACACTAGAAAATGCATACAGACATACTAAATGCACTTGCAGGTGGTGAACTAAATATATTTTTGTGATGTTTTAATGCAACATGTGAGTTGTGGACACCAACATTTTATAAATGTTCAGGCAAAACAAGCGTATTCAGTTTGTTTGGGTTGAAATAAGCTATGAGAATAAACTTAGAAAATATGAGTAGTTCTCGGCCATTTTCATTTTGTAAAAATAGCTCTCAGGGG
Source organism: Polypterus bichir lapradei (assembly GCA_026402145.1). Lineage (NCBI taxonomy): Eukaryota > Metazoa > Chordata > Cladistia > Polypteriformes > Polypteridae > Polypterus > Polypterus bichir. Next base: position 132,556,790 of record JANRMT010028174.1, read on the forward strand.
AAAAAAGGTTGGAGACCCCTGGTTTAGATGCTTTCAGCTGTGTCAATTCATGGCATTAGTTACCGGTTTTGATTAAAATAGTGTACTATGGAATAAACCTCACAGATCACAGTGGCACACTTCAAACCTTTAGCCACAGCAATGTATCTACAGTAGTTAGGAGCAGAAAAGGCCAGCCAGATGTGGATGTAATGTCTTTAGTTCTCTTCTGGGCCCTGGTGGTCCCTGGTGAGGGTGGAACAAAAAAGCAGATGACAGTGTTAAGAGGTGAACTATACTCATGCTTTGTTATGATTCTGTGGTTTTGAAGTATCCTTTTTATTATTCTGATTTGATTTTTTTCATTTAACAGTCATTTGAGCATTATCTACTGTATATAAATATAACAGAATGCTTGTCTGTATCTTCCTAATCCTGCATCCTTTGACTGTTCAGGACTAAATTTTGCATATTTGCTCTGTAAGACCATACAGACAAGATGGACTACTTTGGAACCCAAAATTTTGACCTTGGGGTTTAAGCAGATGTTTTTTTTTCCCCTGCGTGCATCAGTTTGCACACCAGTGCCACCTGCAGACTCTGAAAAAGTAAGACATCCAAACAGACTGAAGCCAGACTAGCATACAAAATGGTCACAGCTTAACATTACTTAACCCAAACAATGATGTGTGCTGTACCTTAATGAGGAAACTGTTTCTACGTATTATTTCTTTTCCTTCTACTCACTTGATGCCAAGGAGGCATTTAATTGGTTAAACTGAAAATTTTCAAAGGATGTAATGAAGGAAGTTATTAGAATGGATGTCCTATTTTATGGTTAAATGTTTTTTGACGCATTACACATGTAAGGTGGTTATGGTTTTGGTAATAATATTACCATTTCTTCACAAAGACAATCATAGACTAATGAAATAAGTTAACAAGTAATGTGTTAGAAATTGTTTTTTTAAAGAGAATTACACATATTCACCTTTCTGTTGGGTGCCCATTGTTAGAACACACAATGGTTCTTGTTAGTTTGTCCTTGGAAATCGTGACCTGGATAAAATGTCTTCCAGGGCAATCTTTCTCTATACAGGTAGCAGAAAAATCTTTTTGCTAAAAATCTTTGTGGTCTGTTTTCTTGTGTATCATCTTTTTGCTTTCTTTCCTTGACTTAGTATCTTGCTCTTTGTTTTTGGTCTTGACACACAGTTTTCTTTGTTCTTCAGGTTTTAATCTAATTCTGTTTTCATGTCCTTCTCCTAGTTACTCCAAATCTTGTCTTTCATGCAGACATAAAATAGTGCTGTAGACATCAGTATTTTGAAGAACTTCAGATATTGACTTGCCAATATTGTAAAGGCTCACCAGTAAGGACACTGAAGCAGCTCAGTTCAGGTACCACCACCTCTGTTAGCTGTTCTGGCATGGTGGGCTGTGCTGCTGCTATACAAGTTGCTCTCTCCCAGATGTTAGAATCTTGTGGATGCCACAAACATAACAAAGTACTACGGTGCTTATGCCCTCCTCTCTGCCACTTTTCACTATGCTCACATCCTCCTGCTCTGTCTTTCTCTTTCTATTGTATTGTGCTATGACTCACTCACAGTAGCCTACTCGTTTTTATGCTCGATATTCTATCACCTACCTACTCAAACTCTTCAACAAAAATTTGAGATTTTTATTTTTCCCATTGTGATAATGCCTTCCTATTTAAACAATTTCAGGAGAAAATTCCTGTCAAAATCATACTTATGTAAGATGACTATAGTGTTGAAGTGTGTACCTCAATGAAATCACTATTTTGTCATCAGATCATAACACAAATTAAACCATGTAAACAAAAGAACAAAAAAAATTCCAGGCATAACGTGATAAATAAAATAAATTGCCAAATCCTGATACTCCTGAGAGACAGTCTCTGGGTGCAGCCATCAGGAAGTCACAATAACGCCCATATAGATCTCACCTCACAGAGCAATTTACAGGTCCATTTCCATGCCAAAGTAATTATTACACACCACACATTACCAATTGAGAAACTTTAATCATGCCACTATCATTTTTTGGTGGACAATAAACCGTCCCTACAAAGAAAACAGGGACTCATGGAGAAAAAAAATAACATTTGTCACTTATGAAATATGCAATAAATACTGTAAATCATATATAAATGCAAGTGTTAAGTCAACCTATAAGTATTTAGTCTAGTCTTTTCAATATTTTGTATGAAGCCACATATTTAGGAATTAGATTTTATGACAGAATGACAGAACCTTCAAGCTGAGGGTTTTTGCACAGGGCCAGCTGTTCTTGTCCAAATGGAAACATGGATACTTTTGAACAGAACATTTGTGAACAGGTGCTCTAATATTCCAGACCCATTTATAGTCAAAACAGTTAGCCTGACAGTAGATTTACTCTTTCCCACAAGCTAATGGGGTAATATTGAAACAAATATTGGTAGCACTGTAACTTTTTTTTTTGTTTTTTTACCATTTTTCTTGAAATGTCAAAAACACCAAACTTACAGCCTGTTTCAGCATGGAATATGTTGCAGCCAACATATTCTGACACGTCTACCTACTTGAACAACTTATAATGAGCTACTGGGAGTTCCAATTGGATTCACTGGAAAGCATGTGTACAACTTTTCCCAGGTTGAAAGGTACATCATGGGAAATCTTTGAGAAATATTAGGCTGGGCGCACTGTATTGCACTATATATGTCTTAACAATATATTTGGAAATATGTTAGTTACAATATATTAAGGGGAATGTATGTTTCATTATATTTCAGATGTAATCTTAAAAATAAGTATTTAAATTGCATATATTTTACATTAAATTGAAAGTTATGATCACATATTTTAGAGTATATTGCAATATATTTCATTTTTGTAAAGGTTTTTACTGTAACTTAGGAAACAAAATGGAGGGAAAAATGTTTGACAAAAATTGTTTAGTTTAAATGTTACTTAGTGTTTTTGTATTGTGTATATATGTTTCATCATTACATACATTAAGTTTTTATGGGTTAAGCCCCATGAGGCAGGACCACCATTATGTCATTGCTGAGGAACTGCCGTCAGCCTTTATATTCAGGCAAAGAATGAATAAAGGTCCCTTAGAGCATTATTGATTGGACCCTCAGTTCTGCTCTAGGCATAAATGGTCCTCTCTCGGCCACTATAAGACTATAAGACAAAATGGCAAAATGTCCCCAAGAAAATTCTAATGCCAAGTCTTTCAGCCCCTGCAGGAGGTCAACCTGGGTGTGCTGGGATTTGCCTAATGCCCTTAGTGTTCCACCAGTAATAAAGGGTCCCCTCTCAAAATGGGCAAAATACCTCCCTGAAAATCCTATGTCCAAGGCATTCAGGAAGTCAACCTGAATTGTTTTCAATTTTTTCTGGTTTAGGGACTTTGTTTTTCTTCTTGTTTTTGGATTGTGGCTTCGGATAGCATTCAGATAGGCTTGTTTGCCTTGGGTTGCTTTTTCTACCTTGTCTTTCCATTTTTGTGCCTCTTTTGTTATTTAATAAATTCTTTACTTTTAGACCTATTGTATTGATTTTGCCTTCCTGAGACAGGGGTTTCCAGTCAGTTTCTGCTTTGAAAAGCATTTTTGAATATTTAAAGTGCTTTTGAATTTTTAAAGCCTGAGTCCCACTTTGTGCCTCTAAAGGCTTGAAGACTGCCTCAGCGAGTTCCTAATTTGTCTGGTGACATTTTGAGGCCTGTTTCACCCTGTTTTTTTCCAATTGTGCACTGCAGATCATAGCAATACTATGGTGCTAGTTTTTAGGATGAAACACTGAAGAGGATGGTTCACATAGTCAGCCACCCTTTCTGCACCATGGAAAGTCCAGAAGAGCCTTTTTCCCTCTTGTCTGTAAAATTCTTGGCAGAGGTTTCTGATCTGCGTGGGTTTTCCTTGACAGCTTATCAACAGTTTTAGATACTGGAGATGTTCTGAAAGGCATGATAAAGTAGTATTTAAAGAATCAATAGATGGAAAGGTATGCTTAAATCTATACTGTCATTCAAAGGATGGCAACCCTGTGGCAGTGGTTATCAGGGCATTTCTTGAGAACTCAGCTAGCAAAAGGAGTTCCAACCAGTTGGTTTGACCATTGTCCACTATACACCTCACCTTTTGCAGTTTTCAATTCACCATTTTCTGCCCATCCATTGCTCTGCAGATTACAATTTTATGTCAGATTTAATTGTATGCCAACCTTGGCACAGATGATTTTCCAAGCCTGTGAAATGAATTGAGGTCCTCTAGCTGCAATGATAGCCTTGGGGAATTCATGTAGAATATTACGTTATAAAAATCAAATTCCTGGACTAGTTTCTTTCATGGGACAAAATGTACAGTCTTTAAGAATCTGTTGCCAATTACTAGAACTGTAGAAAACCTTCCAGAGAATGGAAAATCTGTGATAAAATCCATGGAAATGTCATTTCAATGTCTATCTTGAAGTAGGGTTGGCTGTATAACACTTGAAGCACTGCCATTTGCCATTTTGAACCTATTACAAACTCTGCAAGCCTGCACATAACCCTGCATGTAGTTTCCAGAATACCTGAATTAGTCAAAAAATTTGCCAAACTGACTATGAAATATTACTACAGTGCCAAGACATTTCTTTCTTTATCTTACTCTCCTAGTGTGTAGCTTGTCCCTGTACCTCCCTTTCCTGCCTATCAACCCTTGATCCAATGAGCAAATCATCTCACATTTCTAAACTAAAAAGAAAAAAATGCAACACCATGTCCCTTTGGATTGCGCAAAAAAAAAAAAAATTCTTTATAATTCTTTTTAATTAGTTAGCTTTTTAACTACAGGATCAAGGGCTTTGCCTAACATAACTTTCTAAGACAATGGAAGAAAGAAATAGGAAAATGCTATCAAATTAATAAGGTGCATATACTTCCTGTGCCACCTCTAAAAATTAAGCCAATAGTTGGTCCAGTCAACTTAAAACAAAATTTGTACCAAGAATTTATAGTAAATTAATCTACTGAATGCATAGCTTTAATGGCCTCAGAATAATAAGTGAAGACAGAAATACCAATCAAGTTCATCTTATTAAAACAAATCATCAGGGTTAGCCTCCTTTACAGCTATGCATCGTTCTGTACCAATATGTTAAATAACTGTTGTGGCAGCCTTTTACACAGAGCATAAATATTCTGTTTGTGGGAAAGTGCACTTTTCATAAGTGAGTGCTTTTATCCCATGAAAAAATACAGCCTACATAATTACTTCGATCTGCAGACTCAAGCAGGCTTTTGTCTTGATTGAAATAGTCACTTGACAATCGTCTTTTCATCAATTTTTATATGTTATGATCTCATGGAAAAAAGTCATGCACCCACATGAAAACTGTAACAATTTTTAAAAGTGCATTACTTCATTTATTATAAAATTGTGGAGTCACTTGAGAAAATGGTGAGTAAACCAAATCTGAACATTTTTCATAATATTAAAAATATAAGGTAAATGTCAACATCCAATGACAGATACAGTGAGAATGTGCAGGTATGTCTATGAAAAGTATTTTTGTTAAATAGATTTTGTGTTCTTAGCTTTTGGTTGGAGCAAACATTGCTATTTGCACATTTTGATGTTTTTATTTAATGCCATCTGAGGTCTTGTACTAGTGGCAGTGTCACCCATATTAAACAGGACAAGGAAGAGGCTCCAAACAAAAAACATGTGCAACAAAAGCACTTCAACACTTAAATAAGTATAGGCAGAACATGCGGGTGAAAGCATTCTTTGTCTCTATGTTTGTAACTGTGGAAGAAGTCTGCAGCGAAACAGTGGTCTCCAGTCATTGTTGCCCCTCATTCCACTGGATCAAGAGCACTAACTTATCAAGATCGTAAGGATATATCTGCACCCTGGCTCACATTAACACTTCACATGTAGGATCCTATCAATGTTCCCAACCACTCCTGCCCTGAAGTCCTGCTAGTGGCAAAAGGAAAAGAACTGTGAATCCATCTAAACATATGTGCTAGAAGTTAAAAGGTCATGTGTCTCATGGTATAAGATTTATCAATTCTATTCAGTGTGCCTTTTGCTCAACCCACAAAGGATGATCCTAGAAAAGGTGCTCTAAACATAGTCTGTCTTTACTTCTTCCTGTTACACCTTGCAGGATTAACTTTCTGTGCACATTTATTGACAACAACAGGAGTTGTTGGTAGAATAACTACCATTATTTTCACAGATCAACTTCTATATCTTGGCAACCAACTCTCTTAAAAGGTAACCATCAAGAATAAAGTTCTACATCAACTTTACCTTTAGATATTCAAAAACAGTTAGATCATGAAGGACACCAAGATAACTGTTCACACTAGAGTACTATACATTTTACTTACATTTAGGCATCGGTTACCTAAACTTTTACCTAAAACTCTTATGAAATTTCATCAGCACTGTCTCCAGGAGGCTCTCTGGTACAACAGTGCCATGAACCTGCAGAATTAACTTTGCTGAATGGGAATGACACGAGCCATTTACTCCCACTGAAGTCAGATCAGAAAACACTGGATGACCACAGGAAACTGTTTCCAGAGACACTTAAGGCCTACCCTACAAAAGTTCAGATCAGTATCACTACCAGGAAGAACCTAAGTACAGAATCTCCCCTATGATGCCACATGATTCTTCGGGTGACACATAACATTGAAACTGGCTGCCTCTCTCATGAGATGGATAAAAGATAGCTAGGGAAGGAGAGGGAGGAGAACACATATTTGCAAAAGAGTTTCTTAAAATGACCCTCCTGCCCGACTAACACAAGATATATGACTCAAGGCTTGAACTCTTCAGCCATCTAAGGACAAACAGATAAAGTGAGGGGTGTTGTTCTCATTTGCCATTTTTATTTGAAAGAAAGACAGAAAGAGAGAGAGAGAAAGAAAACAAAATAAAAAGAGGAGTTAACATTATTCTTTAGGTGTTCATGATAGTTTTCTTTGGGTAATCTGAATTTATTCCACATTACAAAATGCTAGCTTTACTTTAAAATTAAACCTACTCATGGAGGGCTGCCACTGCAGTAGGTTCCATCCAACCAAATTCTTAGTGGAGAACATGGCATTGATATATTCATTCAGTTCATTGCACTTTCTTTCTGTTATGTCATAGACTCCATCCAGTTTATATTTTATTTTTTGTGGAAACCAAGAAAATTAACTGAGGAATTGTACAGTCCCTTGCTTTTTTAGTTTTTCTTTTCTTTCTATTATTCTAAGTATTTTATTAAATCCAGCTATGTAATGATTAACACATATATATAAAATGGTAACCAATTTAGCTGATTCAGCTGATCTGCTCTTGTCTCTATCATTATGTGAAACTTATAGTTAATTACCTTCAACAATATTGAATTTAAATTCTTGACAAGCAAGTGAATTAAAATGAAACACAAAGGACAGGTACTGAAGAATTATGGCAGCAGAAAGAATCATTCTAATTTTCTAAGAGAGAAAAAGTCACATAATGAATAATAGAGCTAGAGCCTGCTGTCTGGTTAAACAAGCAGGTCAATTAACAAGCGGTTTCACACTAAATAAAAAAAAAAACATTAAAAAGAAACTCTGCAGCTGCTGTGGCCCTCCATGGCAGGTGTTAATCATTTCTGGGCAAATCAATATTTAAGAAGTGTGAATATGTCCATCTACAGACAGGGCTAACATTATCTGGGGTTCACATTCACTTTTATGTCCAATGTTCTCCGCAAACCTTTTGATTGTAAAGTGGACTCTGAACATGGATAGGGGATACATTTAGTGGGCATACATGCATTTAAAAAAAGATTAATAGAGTACTTCCATTATTATATAAAGATGTTTGCTTTCTCTGCAACTTGGCCTTTTTATCAGACAGATAAGACAACATTTTCAAACCCATTTAATCCAATTCAGACTCACTGGGGGTAGGAGACTGTCATGGCCTCATTAAGCAAAAGGCAGGCTGCAATCCTGGACAAAGCAACAATTCACTGCAGGGCCCACCTACTCACACTCACAAGTAATTTTAAATCACCATCAAATCTAACATGAATGGATTTGGAATGTAGGCACATATTGAGGTCTGTCTGTAAGATAGTCCACGATCCATGCCACCAGGTGTGAGTCTACTCCCATCTCAGTCAGTTTGTCTCTAAGGAGCAGAGGTTGGAAGGTGCAGACCTATAAATATCTGGGAGTGCAGCTGGATGGCAAATTGGACTGGACTGCCAATACTGATGCTTTATGTAAGAAAGGTCAGAGCCGACTATACTTTCTGAGAAGGTTGGCATCCTTCAACATCTGCAATAAGATGCTGCAGATGTTCTACCAGACGGTTGTGGTGAGTGCCCTCTTCTACGCGGTGGTGTGCTGGGGAGGCAGCATAAAGATGAAAGACGCCTCACGCCTGGACAAACTTGTTAAGAAGGCAGGCTCTATTGTAGGAGTAAAGTTGGACAGTTTAACATCTGTGGCAGAGTGACGGGCACTAAGCAAACTCCTGTCAATCATGAAGAATCCACTGCATCCACTGAACAGTGTCATTTCCAGGCAGAGGAGTAGCTTCAGTGACAGACTTTTGTCACTGTCTTGCTCCACTGACAGACTGAGGAGATCGTTCCTCCCCCACACTATGCGAATCTTCAATTCCACCCGGGGGAGTAAATGCTAACATTACTCAAAGTTATTGTCTTTTTTTTTTTTTTTTTTATTTTTCATTTTTATTACTATTAAATTCAAAATTGTTTTTTGTATCAGTATACTGCTGCTGGATTATGTGAATTTCCCCTTGGGATTAATAAAGTATCTATCTATCTATCTATCTATCTATCTATCTAAAACCACAGTACCAAGAGAAACAACCACACATACAATGGCAAAACATGCAAACAACACAGGTAATGAGCAGGCTTGGAATTTTAACTTACTGTATAATGCTGGATCTGGCAGGCAGCAGTGTCAATCACTGTGCTACTGTACCACCCTGGATTGATGTTAAATAATCCTCCTTAACAAAACGGTGGGTGTTTGTGTATCTGTATGTCTGTCTAGTTGCTACACCTCTGTCATTCCAACACATGGTGAATCACAATCATTAAGTACTAACATGCAGCATTTGGCATTCAAACAAGGGGTGCATCACAAACAATTGCAGTAATTTGCATTTTATTACTACAAATGTTTGTGACATGCTATCTGTTGGAATGACAAATGCAATGTATATGTCTCTGTGGTATGTGGTAAAAGCAGTGCTAATGTTTGTGATGCACCATCTGTTGGAATGACAAATGCAATGCAAATATACAGTCCAATAGATAGTGCACTGCAAACATTAATGCTGAGGCCTACATTGATTACTTAGATTTCAACCCATCTTAGACAGGTGGCGCAGTCAGTAGTTATATATATATATATTATATATAAAATAACATTGAATACTGTGTAAGATATATATATTATGTATTATAATATTTCTGATATTGTGTAACAATGACAAAATTAAAAGGAAAAAACAAGGATGATATTGTTCATTAACAAATGCACAAAAAATTTTAAAAATGGAGAAAAATGTCAAAATGAAACAGTTTATCACTTGGAAGAATTTCACTTGTCATCTTGTTCTTTTATGAGCAACTTTTTTGTCAATTAGTTGGACGGGGCGATGTCACACTTTGCGGTCTTTTTTTTTTTCTTTGCAGAATAAATTCTTCCTTTTTTAAACAGTGCTTCATAAGGGTGTTAATGTGTACGTTGTGACACACTGGCACCTCACCCTGTGTTACTGCCCTGTGCCGGATACTGCAAGAATAGTATCATTTTCTGTGAGACTCTTTAATGGAATTTTCATACAATATAATATAACATGATAATAACATTTTCAAACCAATTTAGGAGTTTCCCCAGTTAATACTTTGGGCAAAGCAGGAACCTGATGTGGACAGGGTGCCAGGAACAAGTAGTTAGAGAAAATGAATGGAAGGTATGAGCCTGGTTTATAATTAATGAATAACTTTAAATGATCATATGATAAAGTACACAAGGGATATACAAGGAAGAGAATTAGGTGTAAAAGGTGCAGTAAAAGATTAATACCTCATTGGAAGAATTATGGCATTGTCCTATGACTTTGCCATCCCAACTTCTTTTTAATGCTTTATGATTAATAACATTAACATAAATGATTAACAATAAACAGTGGACAATATAACTTAAGACATACGCTATAAGTCAGTCATGGGTATTTAACCAATTTACATAAAAAAACATAATAAACATGTTTAATTTTTAAAAATGCATTTCTACAACCATGCAAAGTTATAACACAAAAGTTTCTTTTTTTAAACAAATATATGGAGTGAACATCTTTTTATTGATGTAATAATTATAAACTTTTGGTCCACATCTGGGTGTGTAAAATAAAACAAGATTAAAAAAACATAATATTTAAAGATCTTATTAAGAAATGCTCCCAGTCCTCCAAAAACATTCTGGAGTGGATAAAAAAATAAAACAAATGAAATGTTGTGTTCTTTTCATGTTGCAACATTCGGGTTCATATTGATTGACTATGTTGAGTTTAAATCTGGAATATATTTGCTTAAAAGGATACATATTATGAATAAGACACTTCTTGAATTGTATTGTTAATACAATACGGACCTGTCAGTTTCCAAACTTTCTGCCGATAAACATCTTCAAATTTAGATTCCCCAATAGTTTTTTGCAGGTTGATTGTTATTAGGTAAAGACGAAACCCGCATATACACCACTCATTAGTGACTTACATGATTAAAGAGTAGTCGAATGATCATACGCTCGAGACTGCCCTAAGCAATGATCACACATGTAGTGGTAGCGCTGGTCAGTACCGCAAATTCTTCAGCGCCCCACACCGTCTCTGCCCCAAATTGCTGCGGGCTACTAGAAACACATGTCGTCATATCCGTCACATGGTTTGGATTGACAAAAAAGATTTCACTTAAGAAGTTTTTTGTTTTTATTCTGCTCCTGACAGAGAGTTACTCACGGCGAGATTTTGTATGACTGTATGTTACTCTTTTTTTTTTTTTTTAAGAAAGCAGAAAAAAGTATTTTCCTTACCTAATGAAATCATATATCTACAACTTAGGACGGAGAAGAAAACGCTTGCAAAAGAGGCGGCGACTTTCTAGTTCGGTGGACTGAAGCTTGTCTTCCGTGGTGTAGTTTCTTTTTTGTGTTGTCGACATAACGCTCCTTCTAAAACAAAAATGATTTTGTTACAGTATGTCTGCCTGTTGCTTCTTATTGGCCCGTGTATTCCCCAGTTCGTTTTTCCACTCCGAAGATTTAAGGAAAAGTTTCGCATTCCTGTGAAATTAAATGTTACCACTTCTAAGGCTGAAGGCGTCGCTTTAGACGGGCTTTCCTTGGCTTCTGACCCTGCCGGACAAGTTAACTTTTTGACAATGGTGAACAATCTAGAAGGAGACGCTAGTAAAGGCTATTACATCGAAATGTCAATAGGATCACCGGCACAAATGGTAAGTGGGCACGGAGTTTATTAAATTGGCAACTTCATAAAACACTAAACTTCTTTCTGTGTTGTGGAGGAATGAGGAGAGAAGAGATGCGTCCGCTGCGTTTAAAGCGTACCAAGATTGCCCGCTTTTGAAATTCTATTTTTAAGGGTGGTTTCTGCTGCCTCTTGTTTTGAATTGACAGGTATGACAGTATTACCAATTATACATTCATAATCAACCTGGAGTTATTTATAGTTATTTATAGTTGTGATTATATTATTTAATCATTTATTCCTGTTAAGTTAAAATGAGCTTTTGACGAGAACAAGAATTTAAGAGTAACGTAACATTCGGTAACCCGTAATGTTCCGTTTGTGTTATGCACAGTCCTCAAGCTCGTCTCCGCAGCATGATGCGGAAGGCAGAAACCAGACGAGATGCCAGTACATTGCCCGACTCGCGCACACATTCTGGTACAATCGACACTCCCAACAAACACGCACCCCTTTCAGAAGGTGAAAGGAAAACCAACACGGACATAAGCTCAACATTAAAACGCAGAAAACGAAAATTCGTGAACTGAAGTGTTAAAGGCTAAGATTGTCGTTTTTGCTCATGTGATTAACTAAAATCCATTTCAGTCAATATTGGGAGGCACTCTGGCGCAGTGTTTAGCCTTCTGCAGTGCCTGAGTGCGTTTGTACATTCTGCCCTTGTATGGATGGGTTATATCCCATAAATGTGCAGATAAGATCAATTGGAGTTCATACGAGCTTGAACAGGTTAGGCAGCATAGAAACTGAATTAATTGATAAAACAGTTAATTATACAGTTTATAATGCAATGTAACAATTTATAGGTGGGTTTTCAAGATGATTATTCTGAAAGATTTTTTTATAATAACATTTTTGAATTTGAATGCAATACTAATGTTAAGTCTGATTTTTTTTTTCTAAACAAATTGGTACAATAACAGAATTATTAACTTTATACAAGCCTGTATTAAACTTTTCTAGTTAAAGTAGCTTATTAAAAATGATGTGCTACTTGTGACCAAAGTAAAGATTCCCCCAAAGAGCTTGAATTAACTTTTCCTCCTCCATTTGAAGATGAAATTACTTGTTTAATGATGTTACTTTTACATCTAATGGCGTCTTTGAAACATGCAGAGTTTCAGCAATGGCGGTGTTGCCAGCTTTATACTACTCATCCCTAAAGCAAGCTTGACAAAACAAAATGAGAATACGGTAGTTAAAGAATCTAGGAAGCAATTTTTAGATTACTTATGTTTGTGGTGAGAAAAAAAATCCATTACTTGTTTTAAAAGCAAGTCAGTTGTCCATCCATTTTCTGATCTTGTTAACTTTAATTAAGATTCTATAAGGTGGAGTCCATAATTGCAGTCCTTAATACAAGATAAGAAGGAAATAATACTGTAGTGGTTGCCAGTCACATGGTACACATCCACCCAGCCATATTGCTGATTATACTGCCAGGACCCCATTTATGTGCCATCAGTTTGGAGTTTCGTTGTTCTCTCCTTGTTTCTTTACACTCCCCAAATACATTTACAAAAGGAATACAAAATTTGTTCATGTGAGTTTGCTTTGTGTTAGGTTGGCAGACTGCTAAAGTTTGCTTAATACTTTGCACCTAATGTTGCCAAAGTAGGGTTCAGGCTGTGGTGACTCAGAATTAGATGTTGGGAGGTTCGGTATTTATTTATTATTAGTATACTTGTATGTACTGTATTTATTTGGTTCTAAAAGTGAAGTTGACTAATGACAGGAGAGGTACAAAGCTTTGTTAGTAATCTTAAAAAAAATGTAATTTATGGTTAGGAACCTTGAGCAGTAAAATCTTAAGCCTCTTTCAGTTAGGTGTCACATGATGATGACACATGATTTGCTTTGCAATGCTGCTGGTTTGTGAGGCAGCTGATGAGGATTAATAAAAAAAAAAAAATCAAGGGAATCAAAATGATTTTTTTCCACCCAAAAACAGTATGAATATAGTTAGTAGAGACTGTGCAATGAATATGTCAAAAAGGCCAGCTGATCTCATAGTAATGTCTTTTGCAATGTCTGATCAATTTGAATGATGGACTTTTTGGAAGGATACATGCTTGTCCGATCTTAAAGGAAGAAAATTATCAGCAGTGTATATGCTGTGTGTTGCCCAACTATAAAATAATTAACATAGAAGGTAACACCCTTCCATGCCTTACCTTCATGGTTTTTTTTTTTTTTTTTAGCCTAAACATTTACTGAAATAGTAGTGTATGTCCCTTTCTAAGTGTTTTGACTTTAAACTTCCTCCTGTTTAGGGTTGTAGCTGAATAGTGAAGAAACCCATAATTTCTGACTATCTCTCACTCCTCAGTGTCCCTTAACTCGCACGGAAGCTGAGAGAGAATCGGTGTAATATCTTCAGTGCATTTAGAACAGCAGGTTATTATCCTGGCAGCAGAATTTTGAAGAAGTTGTAAGCGATGGATAAGTTTTTGTGGCATGCCAGATAGAATAGCATTACAGTGATCCATACGTGAGGTGACTCAGCCATTAATTTAATACTTCAGTACTGTGTTGCATAAGAACAGGATGAAGTCTATAAATGTTTCGGAGATGGAAGAAGACAGTCTGAGAAATGTTACTTATATGGGAGGAATTATTTAATAATAATAATAAATAATAATTATTATTAGTGTTAGTATATATATATATATATATATATATATATATATATAAATATAAATTCACTAAGGGCACGCAAGACAGAGCCTCGCCCACCAACTCTAACCCTCCTACTGCGTCATGGGATACGCACGACAGAGCCACGCACGCCAACTGTAACTGTCCTCCCGAGTCCATCGTCGCTCTCGAGGCACGCATCAACTCGCCAAACACAGCCTCAGTCGCTTTTGTCTGTGCAAAAGTCCACATGCACCTCTGAGCCACGTTGACTTTACACTGCACGCAAGAGAGAGAGCCATGATCGCCAACTCACAGAGCCCCACCCGCCAACTCTAACTAAGGGCAAGCAAGACAGAGAGCCCTACCCACCAACTCTAAGACCATGGGATACGCACGCATTTAGTGTATAAATGGATATAAATAATTGCATGTAAACGATTCGCGAAAATCTGTTGTATGTAAACGATACTGTTCAAAACGTTATTGTATTTTCATCAGAAAACCCGGTTTCCACGTCTACCTGTATTAGTTTAAATGGCATTTTTACCACTTGCAATAGGGCGGACACGCTGACTTATCGTGTCGACTGGGCAACACAGTGAATGCGGTGTCTATCTATATATGTCTGTTTTCCGTAGCATGCTACAGGAAGGTACTCTCTCAACCATTGGCATTGGTTTCGCTCCTTGCTATTTTCGTTATACTGTGACGGTAGTGTCCTAAGCCTTTTTTATACTGAATTCCTTTCTCACCGTTTTCCGTTCCTATTCTTACACTACCATATGCTACAGCGGGCTTCGGCTAGTTATTTAATAATTGCCTTTATTAGTGTATAAGTGGATATAAATAATTACATTTAAACGATTTGCCAAAATCAGTTGTATGTTAATGATACTGTTTTAAACGTTATTGTTTTTCATCAGAAAACCCAGTTTCCACATCTACCTGTATTAGTTTAAATGGCACTTTTGCCACTCGCAATACGCGCTGACGTATTGTGTTGACTGGGCAACACCGTGAATGCAGCGTGCGTCTATATATGTCTATGATTAGTTTGCTTTCCGACATAGTGTAAATAAAGTAAATTCATCTCACTGTGGTGCGTATTCCGTACGTAATACCATGTACCACATTATAATTCTCCTGCTTTATGTGAATATATCCATGCCACCGAAAAAAAGACATACAATTCCATGTTCCACTTCAGATGCCAGAGAAAAGTCTATTTCAAGGGTGTCTCAAACACCACAGCAGACACAATCCAAAGTAGAGGAACTTAAAATAAAATGTGAATCAGAAAACTGTTTGTTCTATTTCTATGTTCTGTTTCTTTCATTTGGGAAATTCACCAATTATGGATTCCCGGGCAGCGCAGGGTACTCCTGCTACTACCAATATAAAACTGTGAATGATGTAGACTTGGGACCAGTGGTTTTTTGCCATTAAATTCTGGCGGGGTCATGCTTCATTTTTGTGTGTGGATTTCTCTAATGTGAACTTTTTTAACATTTAACATAAAATCCTTCTTTGTCATTACTATGAAACGTGGGGTAGGTAACTTAAAAAATATTTTTGGATTTAGCATTCCTTTGATTGCAAATTGGACCTTCATTTATATGTAAATGATGTAATGACACTATTGCAGTATATTATCTAATACATTGTTGCATTCTTAGGAATAGCTAAGCTAATTGTACAACACCACCTATGTTTGTTTCTACAGAAACAGTCTATTTGTATTTGGATCAGTCAAGTACTATAATAATCAAACTAAACAGCTTCTTGTCCAATGAGACAGAGGAGCATTTACATAGAAGCTGATGTTCAGTTCCCCATTGTGGATAAGTTCAATGTTTCATTTTAAGAATTTGGCTGGCATGTAGCTCTGTCTTTTGTAAATTTCAAAATTTACATTGGCACTTTAGCAGTATTTTTGCATTCTTAATGGGAAAGTCTTATGAACAAACTGACATCAGAAGGTGATAGTAATATGGTGTATTATATGAAGAAATTGATGTAATTCATTAAACGCTTGAGTGCCACTTTATTACAACTAACCACTAAGTAAAGTCTAATTTTAATGTTCACGTTCTGATCCCACTGTTTTTTAGTCTTGCGTTGCTGTAAGCCTTTAACTTGTAACATTGTAGTAAAACTCATGATAAAGCTATTCCTTCATTGGGCTGATGATCTTTATCGTAACTCCAGAGTGGGTATGATACCATTTGTGGCTAGTCCTGTGAAAGTTGAGATACTTGTATTCACATTTCTGTATCAGCTGGTGTTTTCAAAAAAGTACACAATAATTAAATAGGGTGTTTTTTTTTTTTATTTTTATTTGAAACATTTGTTAACTTTGCCAGTTATTTTCCAGAACACATTGAATAAAAGAACCATACAGGCTCTCTTTTTTTTAGTTTCTTTAAATTAAAAAACAGTGAAGAGAGAATAAAAAAAAAGTAATGACTGTTTCAGATTTGATTTCTTAAATATATTAACATTTTTAAATAATTGTTAAGATGACAAATGAGCATTAGACTGTGTTATGGTTTGTTTGGATTTTCTCCTTAGGTTTTAAAGTATGCAGGTTAGGAAATAAGATGAGAATGCTGGGGTGAGGTCATCAAATTTCTAATTGAACTGTTACTCTTTCTAATTTATGTTAATTACATAGATGCTTGCATTATGGTGGTACGCAACAACATATAATTGATGGGATGGTCTGGGGCAATTTGCCAGCAGGCATGGCTACAGGCAAAGCATTCACTGTGGTAGATAGTGCTTTGGGACCTTTAAAACTCAACTTGATCATCTTTTGTAGAAAGGAGATTAATAGGATTGACAAGCTTGTTGTAATGTTCAAATGTGAAAATTGCAGGTGACATCAAAATTGGAGGAATAGCAAACACTAAAGATGATGTAAAACAATTCAAAAAGACCTAAGCACTCTTTGAAACTGAGTCAACACTTGGAAAACACAGTTTAATGTGGAAAGTGCTTCATATGGGGAAAATGATTATAAATACATTATCCTACAGGAAGCACCCAATAAAAAGAATTTAGACAATAATGTTGGTATAGCATCCTTTTTGTTTAGGCACTATGTAGAAGAAATTATAAAGGCAAAAAATGTTAGTATAACATCTCTTGATTTATATTATCAAACCTGAGACTAAATAAAGTACTAATGAGTACTGTGTGCAGTTCTGGGGACTCAAGTATAACCCCTTGTGTAGATTTCACACTACAACATGGCATATGGACAAAACTAGAATTGTGCATATGCAAAAAAAATTCCGATGCATAAGATTGTGCGTAAGCAAAGTTCTACGCACTTTCCCTTTATAAATCCCAATCAACGTTTTAACGCACATGTACACGCTTACGGCCTCACCCTGACTCCTCCCAGAGTTTTGCCTATTTGAATATGTAAATCAATATAAATAGCCCTGTGGTAATCTGCCTACCAGGCATTACCACTGTAAAGGAAAAAGTCCTATGAACAGGGTAAAGTCGACTTTTCAAAATAAATGCTAAAGCGCTTAGTTGTTTAAATCATTAAGTGCAGGGTGCACTTTCGCAGTCATTTTAATTTTGTCTTCGGCAGGTTCCCGCAGCAGGGTGATGGGTCAGACGCAGCTCCAGGTCAGGCCTGCTGGAGGATGCTTCGCGTATCCTGTCATAAAGGCGAGCATCTCTTTAGTCCTGCCGTTGGCAAAGAAAGGTGCGAACCGTTTTAGTTAAGAACATGCATTAATGTGAGGAGGGAATTCCCAAGAAGTACTTACTTTTGTAGTGTGTATCGACTCTTCCGACGGAGCGTGATGGGACGCGCTCCAGTTTGTGCTCGTGCGCACACCAAAAGCCACTAGCCCTATTTATTACATGCCTTGCAGAGCTTGAGAGGAGCATTTATGCAGAAAACATCTGCATCTGTTATGATTGGTGAAAGGAAGCAACGTGTCACTGTATTGGGTAAAGATTTGTACCCTGACTATAAGAGGCACTTCCTGCCTCATAAGGGTTGTTTTTAGACTCAGTGGTGTGGTTTGCGTGGTTGGTATAGCTATTTTCATTCAGTATACCAAACAGCGGCTTTTGCCTTATTTTGTAAATTTCTTGCATATATTATAGATATCTCCTAGTTTAGCTTTACTTTGGTGGAGGTATTTATATAGATTTTGGGTTTTGGTGCACTTTGTTCCTGTGTATACACATTTTTTTTTTCCTCTTGTAAATATTTTTGACATTATTTTGACTATGTTATGTGTGTAGTTTCTTCCAGAACTCCTTTTCTTCATTTATGAAAGCTACAGTACCTATTTTTATGTATATGCATTTTTGTCTTCATTTTTGGGGACTGATAATTTCACGCTATATATTGCTTACTGTTTTTGACTGGGATATTTTTGTTGCTTTGTTACACCTGTAAATAAACCCATTCTTGTTTTGGGAATACCACCTTTTTGTGTCTGTGTCTCCATGTCTGACTTCTGACAAATCTGATCCTGCAATACAAGACACCCCCTGTGTGCCAACCTTGCCACTACACAGGGTGTCACAAGCCCGTTCTGTTCAGTATTTTGCTAAAAGATAATGGCAAAAACACATGTAAAAAAATAATAACAGGAAATGTGAAATGGAGGTCCTGCTCAAAGGTTGAGGCAAGGAAAACTGTACTGTTTCTTGGCTTAAGCAGTGGTATAAGCAACAAATGGAAATTGATGGAGCGGCACAGCATGGCCGAGGCACTCAAATGTTCAAGTTCAGAAAGTCACACTGTTCCCGAAATAAAAGTGTAAATCAATTGTAAATTTTGCATAGTTAATAAGAAAAACTTCTTCTAACAATGTTAGTTATGGTAGTTGGAATAGTTTGGCAACTCCATACACCATTATATTTTTACAGAATGATTACAATCAAATGCCTTAGTTTTGTAAACGATATGCAGTTAATTTCTGCATATTTGATAAAGCCCATGTTATGGGTACAAATTTAAGAAAGAAAAGGAAACCACACAAACGATAGGACTGCTTTGATGCTGGGTGCCGCCCATTTACAAAAACAAGCAGAAATGTACGTACATGTGGTCTGGGGCTGCCAGGAAAATGTGCATAGCTTTATGCCAAGTTCTGGTTTTATACATCTCAACGTGAGAGTGTAAATGGGCATACACAACATTTTTGTGCATGCGCACCATTTATAAATGCTGCCCCAGGTCACTATGCTGTAAAAAAGACATAGCAGCTCACCATCGTATTCAGATGCAGAGTTGAGTCCTTGCCCACTATCAGAGTTGCATCTTTCTGCGATACCACCTCAACTTGAAACCAAAGAGCAGAACGGAAGGTGTTGAAGGTGACTCAGAATATAACTGTTACAATATGTCCTGAAGAGAAAGAAAATTATTTTATGTAACACAGAAACTTCATTGGAAATGTAAATGGTAATATTAATGATGCCTACCATCCTGCTTTGTTACTTTTCTTTTTCTCTATTCTGGGTAGTCTTTAGCATTCTTATCACAAGATTTTGTGACAGTTTTTATGCACAGGTCATAAGGCAATTCAAAAGCCTGTCACGCTGACCAATACACAAGTGTTTTGTGTATATATTGTGATCTGTTGTGGGCATTGCAGAACTGTGTCTAGTCTGTGGGAGAGTTCCAAGTAAGAATTTAATTTTGGTACAAACACAACAGACTGCTGAGTCTTGTAGTTAAAGCAGGTACCTTAAAAACTTTTTAAAAGTATCAAGATGAGATACTGGGACATCTTAGCTATTAGCTAAGTAAATGTGCTTGTTGAACAGAATCTTTTCACATTGGTTAGACTATGTACAGTATGTTGCTTAGGTCATATCCTTGTAGATGACTACTTAAACCTCTATTGTCTCTTTTTAGCCAAATCAAAATAATTGTTACATATTGCCATTTTTATATCAATAGTAAAGATGGAAAAATACCTCACAGTGAGCTTTTTGTCCTGAAAAAACATTGTATGTCACAGTAGTAAGACTGCTCGCCGAATACAATTTTAATGTGTCATCATTTCTACATTTTGGACTGCATACATAATGTTTAAAACTAAGAATGAGAATTTTGTTTTAGTAGTTTCCTTGTCAGGCCTGTTCATCTGCTTTAACAGGCTTGGCATTTGACAAGCAGGTTGGTGTGTCTGAGTATAACAAATTTGTCCTCCATTGACTATTATTAAGAATAATAGTAATGTGTTTCGATGGAAAATTCTTTGTTTTTGTTTTAATTCTTTTTGATATTATCAGGCATTTTTATCACGATAAACAGCTACCATTCCCTCCTCCCAACAAAGCACATCTGTATTTACTTTTTATTGAAGTACTTTTTCTATAACCTACACTGTACTTTTATAGGAGTCCTTTTGTAAAGGAGTGCTTAACATTATTGCAGTGTTTTAGATATTATTACCCATACATCAAACACAATCTTATTACTGGATTATGTATTCCCAGGGAGCTTTTATTGCACCAAAAGCATGATTTTACAGTGCTGTAGTTTAGTATGTTGTTCTTATAACGTTTGTCACTTGTAACAGTGTTTAAGTGCTTACCAGTACATAAGATCCTTGTCCTTTTTTCACCTCTAAGGAACAATTGTCATTTATTTAAGCAGCAGGGATCTCTGTGCAAGTCTCTTGAAGCAGCTGCTCATCCTTCTGCTCCACAGCTAAAGATGTAGAAACTGTGACTTTGCAAAACAATAACTGTGTTGTCGAGCAAAAACACTCTGTTGTTAAGAAGTGTCTGACATACATGGGAAGTGTGATTTTTTTTTTTTTTTTTTTTTTTTTAAATTTTTTTTTTTTTTAATGCACACATTCAGATATTCTGTAGCATTCATTATTCTAACTAGAGATGATACCCACTGTAATTGCATAACATTACTAATTTCTTAATTTGGAAATAGTTGAAGCAAAGCTGTGATTTGCTTTTTGACAGTTCTCACATTTTAATATGAGTAGCATTGCTGTTGAAAGTAGTCATCAAACATTAACACCCCCACCAGATTATGCCTGTTTGAAAACACAGCTTTGTGTAGTAACACATTTGACTCGTCATTGCTACACAGAAAAACCAAAAGCAGTGAGATATGTGATGTAATTATAATTCCTTTTGCTAAATGTGCCAGTGTTTCAATGAGCTGCTAATTGCCACATCTGTTAACCCATTGAAGAAGACAGGGTGTCAGTGTAGCAGTTCACATCTGCTAATTGGTACAAACAAGTAACAGATGCAGCATCATCTTAGCACTTGACTGCCAAGTACCGCTGTGAGCAAAATGAGGCCTGATTAGCTTGGATTACTGACTGTATATGTTGGTAGAGGGAAAGCAGTTAGGTGCTTAGTTTGAGAATGTTTTAAATCAAATTTTAGCTTGTAGTTATCAATGAGAGAACTCTTGGGGCTGCAACAAGAAAAACCTATTTAAAGCACTGTATATGAAAACACATTTTTAAATTTGTTGCAATGTGTTAATAGTTAAAAAGTTAGTATTGCTCTATATAACATAAAGGGGTGACACATTGTTTAGCACTGAGGCCTTGAGATGGGTTCAACATCTAGTCTGCTGACTGTCTCAGTGGAGTCTGCAGATTGTCACAGTTTTTCTGGGTTGTTTTACTTTCTTCATTCACTATATACTGTACATGTTGGATTCATTTGTAATTTCATTTGTAACTCTAATTATCTCTTGTGTTAAAGAGTTTGGATGTGACTGTGTAATGCTAGGTAAGCCCCAGTACCCAGCAACTCCAAGGCAGTCCTTGTTCTGTTTCTGACTATCCAAGTAAAGTCACAAAAAGAATCCATACCCTTAAAGAATTTAATTTTGGTACAAATCAAGGAAATGTAGAAACTTTTATTTTATATTATGAGAATAGCCCCCTCTCCCCCCGTAAAAGATTGTTTGGTTGGCAATGTTTTGACAACAAGTAAAACAAGAAGGATAACTGAAAATTTTGGATAGTTGTTGTTTTTTTCTTCACCATTTCAAAAGTGAACATACATATTTTGTGGAAAAATGTTTCTTTATGATACATTAAACTGCCAGTATGCTTTGTAAGCTGAGATTTTGCTACTCACACTAATAAATAATAATAATAATAATAAGTTGAAATGTTTTAATTGTTAAAGAACATATATTTGGCATTATGCACTAATCTGTTTGTTATATCTGTTGATTGTCACGTTTGACAAAAAATCCTGTCAACGTTTGATAATACTTTGTAATATTTCAAAGTTCCATTAGATTTGATTTGAATGATATCGAGAATTATTTATACAGTAGGTCCTAATTATACGGAAACTTTAGGATGTGTGCTGCAGTTCTTGACTCCTGTCATGCACATTCTACATGCACAGCGAATTGCTAACATGTTGCAAAAATCTAACTTGACAATGCTTTTTTAGAACAGGAACAATCATGTTTACTACATTTAAAAGATTTAATTGGAATTGAGAGGGAAAAGGAGAAAAAAATGAGGTTGATCTTTACTTTAAACTGTAATGCAACATGTTTTACAATGCAAGAAAAACTTTGACAAAAAAACACCTTTCAGTCTCCTTTTTTCCTATTCACTTAACGTATACAAAATATTGTCAAGATTTCCAGGTATCCATGTGTTGCACTAAGCCCACTTATAATTTATTCTATGTATCAACAGTCCAGTATTGGAGTAAAGACTCCTTAAAGACTGTGCAAAATTTACCTTTAGAAATTTTAACCTGTGTCCCATATATTTAGATAGACCACGTAGTGATCCTTTAGCATTATCAGTTTCTCAGAGGTGAAAACATCAGATAAACATTTTTTTTTTTGGTAGGTAAATGTGCTTTATTCTTTGTTGCTTTTAACTCCACCATCTTCAAAAAGTTTTCCTTCATCTCGTACCAGAAACAGGCCTGTGTATACTATAATTCTGTCTCACTCATAGCCATTTTGTATATATTATATTGGCATGGATATTTTGAATTTTGATTATTTTTCATATTTTCAGCTTCTGTTTCTGACCCCAATCACATTATAGATTATTTTATTTTAACTTTAATTCATTTTCACTAGTAGCATTATACTGATCTTGAATGTTTATCTTGCCAAAAACACACACCCTGCCCTCTCAGCAACAGTCTTTGGTTTTAAACAAAAATAACTAACATTTACACATTATGCAGTTTTTGGAAATGGAGGATGGTGACCTTAAACTGGCTTGTGACTTAGATTTTGCATGCAATATGTTCTTGTGACACATAATACCTCTCATGTCTTATTGCTGTTGGCATGATCAGTTAATCTGTTGCCATCTAAACACAATACAGTATTTCAGACATTGCGTGTGGGTTATCTTTTTCTGACTATTACAGCAGCAACCAAGATTTTAAAACTTATCCATTTCATTTTCTTTCATTTTATACATCAACTTTGAACTGTGTACACCACTCTAATGCTTTTTACGTAGATAGGATAGGAAAATTAGCTTTTTTTCCCCCGTTCTGTATTTTTACAATGGCGCAATGTCTATCCCTTACTGTATATACTGTAAATATCACTGAAAACTGCTTTTCTTAAAATTTGACATATATTTGATGTGTGGTTTAAAATATTTAATTTAATATTTTAGTTCAGTATTAGGCAGTACATTTATTATGTGTCCAAGGTAACTAGTTGTTTAAGAATACTTTTGACATTTATATTGAGTATAAAAAAATATCCATTATCAAGCTTACTTAATCCAGTTCTGGTGCTGAAAATTATACAAGGATTGGGCACACAACCGAAACAAACTGTGTAACAGCCTACTGTAGAATGGATTTTAGTGCACACACATATGACACATCTCATGTACTGGTAATATTTAATTTATACATGGAATGTGTAATGTAAATTAGCAAGTGGAAATTGAATTTAACAAAATATGCAAAAATCTATTGGTTTTATGCAAATTTAAAAAGAAAATAATCTAAATCTTTTATGTCTTGCACTGAGAGGCTACATTATGCTTCATGTGCCCTTCCAAAATACTCAGGTACAGTGTGAGTGTGTAAATGATGGGTGTTCAATAATTTATCTACCTCAGTAGGATAGAAAGAGTTTTCAAAAAGTTTGTTTTATTTTTCAATATAGTCCCCTGATAGCTCCATACACTTTTCCTGCAATGATTTTAACCCCTTTTGGGGGGGGGAATCTTGTGTTTGACCTTCAATCCAGAATGTCACAGCTGCCTTGACGTCTTCATCACTTGAAAACCGCTGTCCACAGAGAGATTTCTTCAAAATTCTGAACAGGAAATAATCTGAGTGAGCCATGTCAGGACTGTAGGGTGGATGGTTCAGCTGCTGGAACCTATATTCTTGGCTTGGATAGCAGCATGTGATTGACGTGACATGTGAACTGGCGCATTGTCGTGAAGAAGCAGCACGCCTGCTGTGAGTTTTCATTGTCTTTTCTCTTTCATTGATTCCTGCAAAGCAATCATTGTGTTGGCGTACTGTAACTCTCCCCGATTATAGTTGTCTTGTGTGGAATGAACTCCAGAAGCAAAAGTCCTTCAGTGTCCCAGTAGACAGTTGCCTTGACTTTGCCTTTAGATTTTTCTGGCTTGAACTATTTTGGGGTGGGGGGCTGACTTGTGTTTCCACTGTATTCCCGCCATCTTGGACTCGGGATCTCCATGACAGACCCATGTCTCATCTCCATTCACCAAAAGATGAAAAAATTCACTCTTCATGGAGCATCTCAAAGTTCTCCTGAGAGCACTGGGTTCTTGTGGCCTTCTGACATGGCATCAGCATTTTTGGAACCTATCTTGCACTGACCTTTGTCGTGCCCAACTTTTCTTGAATTATTTTCCAAACTGTACCTGCCAAGGTACCCATTTCTACAACTATTTGGGACACCTTAATTTGTCTGTCTGACATAATTAAATCCTCGACTTTCTGTGGAAGTTGTTTCCTCAGGCCATCCAGTGTGAGGGTCATCTTCAATGGACTCTCTACCTTACTTAAACTGCTTACTCCAAAATTTTACTTTGTAGTATGATGGGGCAGACTCCCCATAAACTGCAGTCTTGTGTTCATTGATCTCCTTTGGTTTTTTCCCTTGTTTTGTGAGAAATGTATCACTGACCATTGCTCCAAATCTAGCATTTTCTTGCTTGATTCACACAAGGACTCTCCTGACATCCAGTCTCCTGGAATGTCAGACTCGCGCTGAGCCACACCGGTGCATGAGTAATCTTGAGACATATCAGAACATGCATAGATTTGTTTCAACTTGCTTGCTACTTTCTTTCAAAATCTGGGAGATAAATTACTGAATATGTATGGGTAAGACTAAATATTTATAAGTGGCTTTACACATAACATAGTAGTGAACATTATGGTGGGCTACTGACCTTAAATTACAGGAAGCTAAGGAGGAGTATCAGAAAAGTATGTCTTGCATTGGCATTGATATGTTATTGCAGACAAAGATCCAACAGATCTCAATTATGGCATTAGCAAAAAAATTAGTTGCAGTGATAGTGGAGTAATACACATAACCACAGTGCACTAAATGACACTAGCTAGACTAATTTGGATTCCTATTAATTCTTATTGAGGGTAAAAAAAATGAAGTCCCCATGTACCAGCAATATAGGCCAGTATTGTAGATGTAATTGGATAGGGGTGGGAGGTATGAAGCATACTAAACAGCTTATGGGCAGGCAGTGTTTTTGTGTTAAGGAAGTCAACAAGTGCTATACTTTCTGGGTAAAGTGATTCTTATTTTACATATTGTTTGTATACATTTTTCTTCTTTTTTTCCTTTAACTTTTTTATCTAATGGCTACCCAGACTATTACAGTATACCATTCCGTTTTTAAGCCCTTTTAATACTGAGCAGGGTTGCAGTGGGTTTTACACCACCAGGCAACCCGTTCTATTCACCACTAGTAATTTCCGAAATCTTAAAAAGACTTTTCTTGAACTTTATTCATCTGTGATATTTTGTTTTGTCTAAATTTTTTATCAGCTATTTTAAAACGGCCCTAAATTTCATATGAGATTGTATTTTAATAAATGCAGTTGTTTAATAGAACAAAATGCAGAAACAGTCCCATATTAATATTAAGAAGTAAAGATAACAAGAATAAGTTTTTCCAAAAAATATAGTTGCTATTTGCCAGATTTTGCTGTTGCATACTTGTGTGCTGCGGAAAAAGAAAAATGGACCAGGGTTTCTTTAAACATTCACTACAACAGAATGCTTCAATCTTTAGCATCAACATCACTTTTTTTTTTCTTCTTCTTTCGGCTGCTCCCGTTAGGGGTTGTCACAGCAGATCATCTTCCATATCTTTCTGTCCTCTGCATCTTGTTCTGTTACACCCATCACCTGCATGTTCTCTCTCACCACATTCATAAACTTTCTCTTAGGCCTTCCTCTTTCCTGGCAGCTCTATCTTTAACGTCCTTCTTCCAGTATACTCGGCATCTCTCCTGTGCACATGTCCAAACCAACACAATCTTGCCTCTCCAACTTTGTCTCCCAGCTGTCCAACTTGAGCTGACCGTCTAATGTACTCATTTCTAATCCTATCCATCTTCATCACACTCAGTGCAAATCTTAGCATCTTTATCTCTGCCACCTCCAGCTCTGTCTCCTGCTTTTTGGTCAGTGCCACCGTCTCCAACCCATGTAACATAGCTGATTTTACTACCATCCTGTAGACCTTCCATTTCACTTTTGCTGATACCCGTCTGTCACAAATCACTCCTGACACTCTTCTCCACCCATTCCACCCTGCCTGCACTCTGTTTTTCACCTATCTTCCACAATCCCCATTACTCTGTACTTAGATAGATAGATAGATAGATAGATAGATAGATACTTTATTAATCCCAAGGGGAAATTCACATAATCCAGCAGCAGTATATTGATACAAAGAAACAATATTAAATTAAATAGTAATAAAAATGAAAAAAGTTAGCATTTACTCCCCCGGGTGGAATTGAAGAGTCGCATAGTGTGGGGGAGGAACGATCTCCTCAGTCTGTCAGTGGAGCAGGATAGTGACAAAAGTCTGTCACTGAAGCTACTCCTCTGCCTGGAGATGACACTGTTCAGTGGATGCAGTGGATTATTCATGATTGACAGGAGTTTGCTTAGTGCCCGTTGCTCTGCCACAGATGTTAAACTGTCCAACTTTACTCCTACAATAGAGCCTGCCTTCCTCACCAGTTTGTCCAGGCGTGAGGCGTCTTTCATCTTTATGCTGCCACCCCAGCACACCACCGCGTAGAAGAGGGCACTCGCCACAACCGTCTGGTAGAACATCTGCAGCATCTTACTGCAGATGTTGAACGATGCCAACCTTCTCAGAAAGTATAGTCTGCTCTGACCTTTCTTACATAGAGCATCAGTATTGGCAGTCCAGTCCAATTTGTCATCCAGCTGCACTCCCAGGTATTTATAGGTCTGCACCCTCTGCACACAGTCACCTCTGATGATCACAGGGTCCATGAGGGGCCTGGGCCTCCTAAAATCCACCACCAGTTCCTTGGTTTTGCTGGTGTTAAGATGTAAGTGGTTTGAGTCGCACCATTTAACAAAGTCTTTGATTAGCTTCCTGTACTCCTCCTCCTGCCCACTCCTGATGCAGCCCACAATAGCAGTGTCATCAGCGAACTTTTGCACGTGACAGGACTCTGAGTCGTATTGGAAGTCTGATGTATATAGATTGAACAGGACCGGAGAAAGTACAGTCCCCTGCGGTGCCCCTGTATTGCTGAACACAATGTCAGACCTGCAGTTCCCAAGACGCACATATTGAGGTCTGTCTGTAAGATAGTCCACAATCCATGCCACCAGGTGTGAGTCTACTCCCATCTCAGCCAGCTTGTCTCTAAGGAGCAGAGGTTGGATGGTGTTGAAGGCGCTAGAGAAGTCCAAAAACATAATTCTTACAGCACCACTGCCTCTGTCCAGGTGGGAGAGGGATCGGTGTAGCATATAGATGATGGCATCCTCCGCTCCCACCTTCTCCTGGTATGCGAACTGCAGAGGGTCGAGGGCGTGGCGGACCTGTGGCCTCAGGTGGTGAAGCAGCAGCCGCTCCATGGTCTTCATCAGATGTGACGTCAGAGCAACAGGCCGGAAGTCATTCAGCTCACTAGGTCGTGATACCTTTGGGACAGGGGTGATACAAGATGTTTTCCAAAGCCTTGGGACTCTCCCCTGTTCCAGGCTCAGGTTGAAGATGCGCTGTAGAGGACTCCCCAGTTCCAACGCACAGGCCTTCAGCAGTCGTGGCGATACACCATCTGGACCCGCTGCTTTGCTGGCACGAAGTCTTTTCAACTCTCTGCTCACATGGGCTGCTGTAATTGTGGGTGGGGATGTCTCACCTATGCTGGTACCAGCAGAAGGATGGTTGGAGGATGCAGTACTTCGAGGTGATAGTGGGTTAGGGTGATCAAACCTATTAAAGAAGTTGTTCATTTGGTTTGCTCTCTCCACGTCTGTCTCGATGGCGGCACCCCGCTTCGAGCTGCATCCAGTGATAATCTTCATCCCATCCCACACTTCCTTCATGCTGTTGTTCTGCAACTTCTGCTCCAGCTTTCTCCTGTACTGCTCTTTCGCCGCCCTGAGTTGGACTCGGAGTTCCTTCTGCACGCGCTTGAGCTCATGCTGATCACCACCTTTAAAAGCCCTTTTCTTCTGGTTCAAAAGGCCCTTGATGTCACTTGTAACCCATGGCTTGTTGTTAGCATAGCAGCGTACTGTTCTTACTGGAACTACAATGTCCATACAGAAGTTGATGTAATCAGTTGTGCATTCAACAGCCTCTTCAATGTTCTCACTATGTGACCCCAGGAATATATCCCAGTCTGTAGTTCCAAAGCAGTCTCTCAGAGCCTGCTCTGCCTCAGGGGACCACTTCCTGAATGAGCGTGTGGTTGTAGGTAGCGCCCTCACTCTTGGTTTGTATTGAGGCTGTAGCAGAACCAGGTTATGATCTGCTTTCCCAAGCGCAGGCAGCGGGGTGGCGCTGTATGCGTCTTTAACGTTTGCATACAGTAGGTCGATAGTCCTGTTTCCCCGGGTGTTACAATCCACATACTGGGAGAAGGCAGGTAATGTTTTGTCCAGCGTTACATGGTTAAAGTCTCCAGCGATTAGCACAAGTGCCTCAGGGTGCTGCGTTTGTAACTTAGCAACTGCGGAATGGATGATGTCACTCGCTATCTCCGCATTCGCTTGAGGGGGGATGTAAACAATGATAACAATCACGTGTCCAAACTCTCTGGGCAAATAATACGGACGCAGACTTACGGCCAACAGTTCGATGTCCCTGCAGCAATTGGAGATTTTAATGTTTACATGTCCTGAGTTGCACCACTTTGTATTGACATAGAGAGCGAGTCCTCCACCTTTCTTCTTCCCGCAGGTACTTGCGTCTCTGTCCGCTCTAACTGTGCTAAACCCGGGTAGCTCCACGTTAGCATCTGGGATGGTAGTTGTTAGCCACGTTTCACTAAAACACAGCAAGCTGCATTCTCTGTAGGTTCTGACAGTTTTCACCAGCACAGCCAGTTCGTCAATCTTATTTGGTAGTGAGTTCACATTTCCCATTTACTTAGCATCAACATTACAATGGGGTTAATTTTGAAGCCCGGTATTTGTCTCATTTACCTGTATAATATAGTGTAGACAATGCAGGATTTCATATACCACTACAAATAATTGCTCCCTCTCCTTATTATATGCTAGCAAAATGTATTGTTCAGCTCTCTGTGTGTTTTAAATTAAAAAAAAAAATTAAAAATTTGCAGTTACTTTGCAATGCGCATGATATTTAAACTACAGTATTGACTACATTCATGCAATGTTTCAGAATAAAAAAAAAAAGCTGTATCATTGATGGTACTGTCTCATTACTTTCCATGTGTAGTTCAGATGAGCAATGCCTATATTATCAGATGGTGTCCTGTAATAAGCAAGGTTCAGAAAAACAATACACACGAAGAAAAGCATTGCATGTGATTAGCGATGGTAGTCATAACCAATAATCCTACCTTATACTGGCATTGGCATGACTAGATTTTTACCAGGTGTGTGTTTTTGATATTGTTCTTAACCTATGTACTGATTATAATTAATAACAATTATTTTGGAATTTGGAAATTGGAACACTGTATTAATCCCTGAGGGGAACTTAACTGTTCGCATTAAGTGTTTGTAATAATACCTCTATGCATTGTTTTATTTACATCATATGAAGTATGTGATAATGGATTACCATTTGAAATTTTATCCAGGTACAGAACTGAAATGCATTTACTATATTTTGGTATACTTTTTTTTGTAAAAGTACAATCTGTGAATTGATTCTATTTTCATGAGTGCAGTTAACGAAGGGGTTAAAAAAATTTTCATTCAAAGACATTTACTGTTGGAGACCTTGCTCATAACTGCCAGTTAGTCATATTTCAGCAGGTTAATTTTTCTATTTTTTTCCCCACAGCTGAATATATTAGTTGACACTGGGAGTAGTAACTTTGCTGTCGCTGGTGCTCCTAACCCTGATATTACCAACTACTACAATTCAAAACTGTAAGTATCAGTTATACTCTGTGTGCGGGCAGTTACTTTCGAGACTGGGAGAGTTTGAAAGAGTGGTGGTGTTTTGCTGTTTCCAATGTTTTAAGATTATACATTACTTTTGCATAAAAAAAAATACAAGCATGTTAATGCAGTTGGCAGAATGTCACAGTTGACAGTGGAGTACAGTTCCACTGAAAATTATTCAACTGCCATTTCAAATTAGGTTTATTGGCAAAATTTACAAACTTTCAGTGTTTGCAATAAACAAATCAAACAGGAACAATTTAAATAGTTCAACATAACTAATATTATAAGTGGTTCTTTTCTGTTCCTCGCTCCACTTTTTCCTCATACTCACCAATGCTAGGCAACATGGGTGGAGTTGACATACAGTACAGGCCAAAAGTTTGGACACACCTCCTCATTCAATGTGTTTTCTTTATTTTCATGAC
>JANRMT010028174.1:132619515-132642583 GCA_026402145.1 Polypterus bichir lapradei
TCAGTCAGTCAGTCAGTGAGTGAGTCAGTGAGGGCTTTGCCGTTTATTAGTATAGATCATTAAAATGGCTTCTGCTCAACCACATTTGGCTGGCTATGTGATCCTTTGTTTTACAGTCTGCAGTATTAAATATCACATAACTTTTTTTCTTTCTTTTTGATGGAATAAGTCTAACCAATCTATAATTTTAAAAAACAGAAAAGCGTACAACAGTAAAGAAATAAATAACTTATCTGCATTTTGGCTTTTACCAGGGCTGTCAGATTAAGATTAGAATCCTTACAATGAAAATAAGTATATGGCATTTGAATTGAATGCATGTCTGTATTGTATTTGCTGTTTTTTGAAATATTTTATTATTAATATTTTGCTTTTCACTGTAGATCATGATTTGCTTACAAGTTGCTCATTATTGCTTAAGAGACTCGGGTGAAAACAGTGGCTTCCATGAATGTGATTGGCTCTCGCACAAAAAGCAACATAAGACACACACCGCACTGACACTTTCTAAAGACAATGTTCAAAAGAAAAACAAACAAAATTGTCAGTGATTGCTTAAACAAAGTAAATGCAGTCATTTTTTTTCTTTTTTTCCTAGAGGCCAGAGGACCTTATATCCCTGTGTCTATTTTTTTACAGTAAATAAACTGAAGCATTGTGACCCTTTAAGTGTTTTACAAATGAAACAAGTGTATTTAAATGTTACTTTGTTGAGGTCTTTTAAGTATGTTGTGTATTATAATCAAAAGACAGCATTTTTCAAAGTAACAAAAAAATATAAAACGAATTTGTGTTTATTTATGAAACTATTTAGTTAACATGCACCGAACAAAAATCTGAAGCAAAGAAGCATAGGCTATAGTTGGCTCAGTCGCTTGATGAAAACTAGCGATCTTTAAAATGGGTGTGTTTAACACAGAAGATGCCGACCGTTTAACTAATGACTAATAACAATATGGGTTAACAATTTAGAAACACGTATAGGCTGATCCTAAAAAGTTACGTGCAAAAAAGAGATCTGTAAAATCCCACAGTAGTGTCCAGCACGTCTTAAGTAACATGAAGCCAAAGTTAGTGCGAGGTAAAACCAACGTACCGTTCTTTTACATTCGATTGCCGTTTTTCTTTCTTGCCTTCTGAGATTTTTTTATACATTCGAATTGTTAGAATAGTGATATTCGATCCGACAGCCCTAGTTATTTACTTAAAACAATGTTGTAAAGAGCTCTACAGAACTGCTTTTTTTTTTTTTTTTTTTTAAAAGCTCACCTCTGTTGTCATCTGGCTGTTTTTCCGGGGCATCAATGTGTTCTCTTCAAGAATTTCGTTGTACATTTCAAAGAGCGTGCATGCCACCTCGTCATTTATCTTGGCCCTTTTCTGTTGTGGACCATGTATCTATGATTCACTCGTTTGCATTTTGTTCGATGCAAGTTCCATCTGAGCTTGCAACATTTTGAGTGCCAGCTACATCTGCATCGAAATAGCGGTCTTTGTATCTCAGATCTACAATAGTGGCAACACAATACATGGATTCTGTGTAAATATCAATGAAACGATTGTTTACAGCATCCAAGAGAGCGCTTTTACTGGTTTTGACTCCGAAGTCAGTACGAGCGTTTTTAATCAACAGTCGTTTTAAAGCATTAACTGAGGGAATAACGTTAGAAGCCAAGGCTTCAGAATGGCAAATTTCTTTTGTCAGTTGCTCACATGGAGCAAGGAGTGTGATTATGTTCTCAATCAAACCCCACTGATTAGGCGTTTGAGTTGCAGGTAACACAAATTAGGAGGCATAAGCCCCAAGGGCTCTTTTCTGCTCCAGCAAGCTTTGCAGCATATAGAATGTGTTGTTCCATCTAGTCGAAACGTCTTGTTGAAGCATTTTTGGCAGCATACCAAGTTCAGTTTGTATAGTTTTGAGACGCGAGTTCACTAATTGTGAATGCTTAAAGTGACCGACTATTTTTCTGCCGATCGCTATTGTATCCGAGACGCCGCGCTGGGATAGTACGCCGTCGTTCACGGTAAGCTGTAAAGTATGAGCCATACATGGCAAACTTGGAATCCCACATTCCTCCATGGCCTTTGTAACGTTGCGTGCATTGTCTTGTAATACTACATGAACATTCTATTTGGGTACTTTCCATGTTTCAAACATTCTTTTAAACGCCATGTGTGATCCAGAGCATTATTGGGCGTGCAAGATTGCTTTCTGCAATTCAAACTTGCGGTCGATCCACTGAGCAGTTAAACTAAGCATATTAATAGCACTCATATCAGATGTCCATATATCAGTGGTAAAGCTTATGGCTGTGACATCTTTAACAAGGAGTTTGTGCACATGACTTTCCACAATCTTATGTAACTCTGGAAGCGCTATGTCAGAAAAATAACGGCGACTGGGTATCTGGTAACGGGGCTCAAGATGCTCAAGCAGCCTTCGAAATCCCGTATCTTCTACAACAGAAAATGGCTGATCGTCCAGAGCAATAAATTCCATTACCTTTGCAGTAATTCTTTGAGCTTTAGGGTTATCTTTATCACATTTCTTTGATTTCTCAAGTAACCGATCAACGCATTGAGCTACTGTAGTTTTTGATTTTGTGTGCTGTGGCGTAGGATTCTCCTCTTTTGCTCTGAGGAATTCTGTATATTTGTCAGAAAGGCGTGTCTTCAAGTGTGTAATTAAGTTGGTGGTATTGAAATTTCTCATTTTGGTGCCTCCGCACAAAACATTAGTCGAACAAGTGTTGCAAGTGGCATATTTTATGTTGCTCTCATTCACTTTGAAAAACTTCCACACTGCAGACATTTTCGCACAGTAGCCCAGCGTCGCCTAAACGTCTGGCACATCCGGAACACAGTGAATGCGTCATCAATATCGGTTCCAATTATCGGTCCAATTTAGCCATCTGTCCGATGCCGATAAAATTATTTTAACCCAATATCTGCCGATACAGATATAAATCTGATATTATTGTGCATCCCTAATTTTATTTTAATTTTCAGTTTCACTCTAACCAAGTGGATTAAGCTTCCTAGTGGGTTAGAAACTTACCCCAGGTGACCTAGAATAAAGACATCTGTTTTAGGTATATCCATCCTACCTGTTACAGATCGTGGTTAGACTGGTACCTGCCAGTGTGATTCTTTAATAGGAGTTGGGAAACAAGGATGTAGGACACCATGGGCAACTTTAACATACACCAAAGACTTTACATTGGCAAGGCTGTCCTTGAAAAATAATCAACCCAAGAGATTTAAATGCTGCTCCATGCAAGGTGCCTTTTAAATTAAGTCTGGAGTTATGTTTACACAAATTTCCACTGATATGAGCGTACCGTGAGAATGTCTTTTTGCCATAGTGTGCTTTGGGTCATGGAGTTGTGCTTTGAGTATTATGTTTTTAGGCGGACAAGAAGTCGAGACAGGGTAATAGCAAACGACTCAAGCGCCGCCCCAAGTGGCAACCTTTCCAGCAGCTCCGTGTATAACTTTATCTTTCTACCTTTTTTTTCTATTTCACTGATCACTCCTATCACTTTCTTTTATGTGGACTTGTTCCATGGACACTTTTTACTACTTGGACATGGATTTTTACACGCCGAGACTCATCTATTTAAGTAGTCAAATTCAAGCGCTGAGAACAAATGCCCACGCCGGTGTGGATCCCTGTTTACCTGACGAGGTAAGAAGGCAGTATCATGGCAGCAGAGCTGGAGCTAAGCTAAAAGCCAAGCGACTAGCAAAAAAGTGGCGCTACAAGCCTTTGGTGCCTTCTGTGATCCTGGGAAATGTGAACTCACTACCAAATAAGATCGACAAACTGGCCGTGCTGATGAAAAATGTCAGGACCTACAGAGAATGCAGTTTGTTGTGGTTTTGTGAAACGTGGTCAACAACTAACATCCCAGATGCTAACGTGGAGCTACCCGGGTTTAACAAAGTTAGAGCGGACAAAGACGCAAATACCTGCAGGAAGCGGAAATGAAGAGGACTTGCTCTCTATGTGAATACAAGGTGGTGCAACTCTGGATGTGTGAATGTCAAAATCTCCACTTGCTGCAGGGACATCGAACTGTTGGCCATAAGTCTGTGTCCCATAGAGTTTGGACATGCCATTGTTGTTATTGTTTACATCCCTCCTTGGGCGGAGATGGAGATAGCGGGTGACATCATCCATTCTGCTGTTGCTAAATTACAAACGGAGCACCCTGAAGCGCTTGTGCTAATCACTGGAGACTTTAACCATGTGATGCTGGATAAAACATTACCTGCCTTCTCCTAGTATGTGGATTGTAACACCCAGGGAAATAAGACTATTGATCTACTGTATGCAAACGTTAAAGACAAATACAGCACCAACCCGCTGCCTGCACTTGGGAAAGTAGATCATAACCTGGTTCTGCTTCAGCCTCATTACAAACCAAGAATGAGGGCGCTACCTACAACCACACGTTCATTCAGGAAGTGGTCCCCTGAGGCAGAGCAGGCTCTGAAAGACTGCTTTGGAGCTACGGACTGGGATATCTTGCAGGGATCGTATCGTGAGAACATTGATGAGGTTGTTGACTGCACTACTGACTACATCAACTTCTGTATGGACATTGTAGTTCCAGTAAGAATAGTACGCTGCTATGCTAACAACGAGCCATGGATTACAACTGATATCAAGGGCCTTTTGAACCAGAAGAAAAGAGCTTTTAAAGGCGGTGATCACCATGAGCTCAAGCGTGACAGAAGGAACTCTGAGTCCAGCTCAGGGTGGCGAAGGAGCAGTACAGGAGAAAGCTGGAGCAGAAGTTGCAGAATAACAGCATGAAGGAAGTGTGGGATGGGATGAAGATCATCACTGGCTGCAGCTTGAAGCGGGGTGCCACCATCGAGAGAGATGTAGAGAGAGCAAACCAAATGAACAACTTTTTTAACAGGTTTGACCACCCTAACCCACTCTCACCTTGGATTACTGCACCCGCCACCCATCCTTCTGCTGATACCAGCATAGGAGAGATATCCCCACCCACTATTACAGCAGCCCAGGTGAGCAGTGAGCTGAGGAGACTTTGTGCCAGCAAAGCAGTGGGTCCAGATGGAGTATCGCCACGACGGCTGAAGGCCTGTGCGCTGGAGCTGTGGAGTCCTCTACAGCGCATCTTCAACCTGAGCTTGGAACAGGGGAGAGTCCTGAGGCTTTGGAAAACATCTTGCATCACCCCAGTCCCAAAGGTATCACGTCCTAGTGAGCTGAATGACTTCTGGCCTGTCACTCTGACGTCACATGTGATGAAGACCATGGAGCGGCTGCTGCTTCACCACCTGCGGCCACAGATACGCCACGCCCTTGACTCTCTGCAGTTCGCATACCAGGAGAAGGTGGGAGCGGAGGATGCCATCATCTATATGCTACACCGATCTCTCTCCCACTTGGACAGAGGCAGTGGTGCTGTAAGAATTATGTTTCTGGACTTTTCTAGTGCCTTCAACACCATCCAACCTCTGTTCCTTAAGGACAAGCTGACAGAGATGGGAGTAGATTCATACCTAGTGGCATGGATCGTGGACTGTCTTACAGACAGACCTCAGTATGTGCATCTCGGGAACTGCAGGCCTGACATTGTGGTCAGCAACACAGGAGTGCCGCAGGGGACTGTACTTTCTTCAGTCCTGTTCAGCCTATATACATTGGACTTCCAATACAACTCGGAGTCCTGCTACGTGCAAAAGTCCGCTGACGACACTGCTATCATGGGCTGCATCAGGAGTGGGCAGGAGGAGGAGTACAGGAACCTAATCAAGGACTTTGTTAAATGGTGTGACTCAAACCACTTACACCTGAACACCAGCAAAACCATGGAGCTGGTGGTGTATTTTAGGAGACCCAGGCCCCTCCTGGACCCCGTGATTATCAGAGGCGACTGTGTGCAGA
The DNA here is from genome assembly GCA_026402145.1 of Polypterus bichir lapradei. Lineage (NCBI taxonomy): Eukaryota > Metazoa > Chordata > Cladistia > Polypteriformes > Polypteridae > Polypterus > Polypterus bichir. Next base: position 132,625,445 of record JANRMT010028174.1, read on the forward strand.
GGGTACAGACCTATAAATACCTGGGATTGCAGCTGGATGATAAATTGGACTGGACTGCCAATACTGATGCTCTGTGCAAGAGAGGACAGAGCCGACTATACTTCCTTAAAAGACTGGCGCCCTTCAACATCTGCAATAAGATGCTGCAGATGTTCTATCAGACGGTTGTAGCGAGTGCCCTCTTCTATGCGGTGGTGTGCTGGGGAGGCAGCATAAAGAAGAAGGATGCCTCACGCCTGGAGAAACTGGTGAGGAAGGCAGGCTTTATTGTAGGCATGGAGCTGGACAGTTTGACATCTTTGGCAGAGCGACGGGCACTGAGCAGGCTCATGTCAATCATGGAGAATCCACTGTATCCACTGAACAGTATCGTCTCCAGACAGAGGAGCAGCTTCAGCGACAGACTGCTGTCACTGTCCTGCTCCACTGACAGACTGAGTAGATCATTCCTCCCCCACACTATGCGACTTTTCAATTCCACCCAGGGGGGTAAATGTTAACATTACAGTAATCCCTCCTCGATCGCAGGGGTTGCGTTCCAGAACCCCCCGCGATAGGTGAAAATCCGCGAAGTAGAAACCATATGTTTGTATGGTTATTTTTATATATTTTAAGGCCTTAGAAACTCTCCCACACTGTTTATAAATATTCTCCGCACAGTTATACAGTAAACCCTTGTTTATCGCGGTTAATCCGCTCCAGACAGATAAATGTATTTCCACGAAGTAGGATTCTTTATTTATAAATCTAATATTTTCGCAGTTAGAGCATTAAAAACCTGTTTATGACCTTGTAAATGCGTTTTTAACATTATTAGAGCCCTCTAGACATGAAATAACACCCTTTAGTCAAAAGTTTAAACTGTGCTCCATGACAAGACAGAGATGACAGTTCCGTCTCACAATTAAAAGAATGCAAACATATCTTCCTCTTCAAAGGAGTGCCGTCAGGAGCAGAGAATGTCAGAGAGAGAGAAAAATAAACAATCAAAAATCAATAAGGCTGTTGGGCTTTTATGTATGTGAAGCTCCGCGATAAAGCAGCCACAATGAAGGGATCAATGTGAAGGTAGTCTTTCAGCATTTTTTACAGGAGCGTCTGTATCTTCTAAGCAAACAGCCTCTGTGCAAACAGCCCCTCTGCTCACACCTCCTCGTCGGTAGCAGAGAATGTCAGATTGATTAAGAGAGAGACAGAGAAAGTAAACAATCAAAAATCAATACGTCTTGCTAGAGCTTTTAAGTGTGCGAAGCACCGCACGGAAAGCATATCGTATATCATTGAGGAGTTTTACTTAATATGTAATACGTGCTCTGATTGGGTAGCTTCTCAGCCATCCGCCAATAGCGTCCCTTGTATGAAATTAACTGGGCAAACAAACTGAGGAAGCATGTACCATAAATTAAAAGACCCATTGTCCGCAGAAATCCGTGAACCAGCGAAAAATCCTTGATATATATTTAGATATGCTTACATTTAAAATCCGCGATGGAGTGAAGCCGCGAAAGTCGAAGTGCGATATAGCGAGGGATCACTGCATACAAAGTTATTGTCTGTTTTACTTGCATTTTTATCACTCTTTAATTTTAATATTGTTTTTTATCAGTATGCTGCTGCTGGAGTATGTGAATTTCCCCTTGGGATTAATAAAGTATCTGTCTGTCTGTCTGATAATAAGCAGCATCTTATATTGAGCAATTAGAATTGCTTCTGTCTTGCATGTGTTTGTTTACATTGGTAGATTTCATTAGCTTGTGGTTATTTGGAAATGAAGAGCTTCTTTTTCTTCTTTGAAGGGAGGTACTTGGAGAAGCCCTTTTGTCTTAGTACTACTTTAAAATATAGTTTCATTCAGTTCTGTCACCTGTTGTATACAAATTTCATCCAATAAATTATACTTCCACAATAAGCTGTATTATTTCTTCCTTTGGATGTTCAAAATTTCCTTGTGTACTGTTTTGAAGTATCATATGTTTAAATTTCCTTGTTTTTTTTTTTTGTTTTGTTTCTTTTTCTTCCAATCTTTGATCTGCTCTTATCAGCATTCTTCTTGTAAGGAGTTTGGAATGTGGTAAGAAACTTTCTTGAGAAACTTGGCAAACAAGTTTGAGTATAGTATCTTGCTTTCTATGGAAACCTATTGTGCTAATTGAACATGTGATAGGTGGATGTTGCATGAAGGGTGAATTTATTTGAGTGAATCTAACAATAGAATTGCTTGTGGTTCAATAAAGGATTCAATAAAGTGAAATTAGTGTGCAAATGTAATGTTTAACAGTATTTTTATTTTAGTGTTTCTAAAATATGAGGATATTTTTGAGCAGTAATTTTGTATTGATGACTCATTTAATGCCATGCTTCATGTAAAATTTTAACTTATGTTTTGATTTAGTTTTAGAGTAAAATATGATAAATAAACTGGTGGGGGGAGGGTACAAGAGCAACACTTATATAATTTTTCATACAAACAGTGTAGTTGAAGATACAGCAGAGAAAAAAATCTATATGATATTATAAAATCTAGATATATAATTACACAGTAGAAGGGTAACTTCCTTGTATAGAATATCATAATGCAAGTCTCTAAACAGGAGCGTAGTGATTAGGTCAGATGGCCAGGAGGACAGATCACACAAAATAAAAAAAAAGAAAATTCCAATTAAGCTGAAGAAAAAAAAAAACAAAATCTGTAGGGGGTTCAATGTCAAAAACCCATTCAGTCCCCTCTGGGCATTCTACCAAACATAATTGTTCTTAAGTCATTCCTCATTGTTTTCAGGCTTCATCTGAGAGGAGGTGATGAAGTTGGTCTTATATTCAGCTGTGGCACCTGCCTTCATTTCAGCATCACAGCTGGTTACACGGTGCCTTGATGAGATGGTGGTAGTGGTGACGGCACAAAGCAGACCACCATTAGAAGATCTAAGGTTAGGACTTAGATTGTAGGGGGACAGGCGTTAAATAATCTTGCTCCTTATATTTTGAAAGTTTTATACACCATTAGCAATACTTTAAAATCAATGGTGAATGGCACAGGTAATCAATGTAACATTACTAAAACTAGTGAGATGTGTTCAGATTTTGTTTTTCTAGTTAAGATTTTTTGCTGCAGGCAGCTTGGTGGTGCAGTGGTAGCGCTGCTGCCTCACAGGAGACCTGGGCTCGCTTCCTGGGTCCTCCCTGTGTGGAGTTTGCATGTTCTCCCTGTGTCTGTGTGGGTTTCCTCCGGGTGCTTCTGTTTCCTCCCACAGTCCAAAGACATGTAGGTTAGGTGCATTGGCCATCCTAAATTGTCCCTAGTGTGTGATTGGTGTGTGGGAGTGTGTGTGTGTGCCCTGCGGTGGGCTGGCACCCTGCCAGGTTTTGTTTCCTGCCTTGTGCCCTGTGTTGGCTGGGATTGGCTCCAGCAGACCCCTGTGACCCTGTAGTTAGGATATAGTGGGTTGGATAATGGATGGATGGATTTTTGCTGCTGCATGTTGTAGTAATTGCAACTAATTGATGTCTTTCTTAGGTAGTCCTCTTAGGAGTGCATTACAGTAATCTAGCGGACTAAAAACAAATGCATGGATTCATTTTTCTGCATCTTGTTATAAGAGGTATAACTTTTGTGGTTCTACTTAAGTGAAATAAATGCAGTCCCGGTTAATCTGATTAATGTGCAATTTGAAGTTTAGGTCACAGTCCATGATTACCCCTAAATTCTTTACCTTTGCCTTGACTTTTAAACCTTTGGGATCAACTTTATTTCTAATACCCTCACTCTTTCCATTTTTGTCAGTCACAAAGGTTTCTGGTTTTTCCTTATTTAGTTTGAGAAAGTTAGAACTCATCCATTCAGAAATACAGCTAAGACTTTAGAGAGCCAAGAGCATCAGGGTCATCAGGCACCATCGATAAATAAAGCTGTGTCATCTGCACAGCTCTGATATCTCACCTTGTGTTTTGAGATAATTTGGCCTAATGGATGTATGTAGATAGAAAAAAAGCAGCAGGCCCAGAATAGATCCTTGTGGTACACCATATACAATATCATGGATCTCCAAAGTACAATCACCACAATTAACAAAGAATTTTCTACCTGTTAAATAAGACTGAAACCAATTGAAAACACTGCCAGAGAGGCCCACCCATTGCCTAAGGTGATTTATAAGAGTGCTGTGGTTTATGGTGTCAAATGCTGCACTGAAGTCTAAGAGAACAAGAACAGATATACACATTAACCCGCAAATCATTTACTACTTTAACCAGTGCAGTTTCTGTACAATGGTTTGTTCTAAAACTTGAAAACGGAGAAACAGAGTGTTTATTCAGGTAATCATTTAACTGCTTAAAAACTGCTTTTTCTAGAAATGTAATTAAGAAAGGTGGGTTAGAAATTGGTCTAAAGTTGTCAAACACAGAGGAGTACTTGAGTTCTTGAGCTTTCTTGAGCAGGAGTTTAACAACTGCAGTCTTAAGGCAGTCAGAGAAGTACCCCCATTATCTAATGATGAGTTCACTAGGTCAAGTATACTATCAATTAGCTCATTTGAGACTTCTTTGAAAAAGCCTGTTGGTACTGGGTCATGGATGCAGGTGTAGGATTTCAGATGAGAAAGTATTCTATGTAGTTTGGGTAGATATATTTTATTGAAAAAAATGTAACTTTCTTAAAGAGCATGTTGGGGTTCGACACAATAAACTTGGGGTGTACTATATTAATTCTAATACAGGTGTAGGTTTTTGGGAGGGTCAGTTGGCAACTGCTAAATAAAGCCCTTGGGGAAATTTTTAATCTGAGAGAAGTATATCTAAACAATCTATAAGAACAACATGAGAATGGATTCTGATGATGTCAAGTAATATCCTGAATGAGAACTTGACATATTCAAGCTCTGCTTTTAAAATATTTATTCTCGGAATGCAGATTTATTTATCAAAAGAAATAATACAACACCTGGAAGAATTGTAGATTCAGGTGTCCTCCCATGTCTGATTGGCTTGCTGTAACTGTAGCTTTTGATTCGTTTGGTCAAAAAAAATATTTAGACTAAAAAGTTGCTTAGTAACACTGTCCCGGATTAACAACCATTTAAAGTGTAATATGAGTGTTTACTTTTACCCTGACTTCCCATATTTGTCTATTTTAATCTTGGACTGACCTGCTTTTAACCATTTCACAAATATGTTTGTTGCTGTGTTGTATGTGTGTGTTTTTCTTTTTCTGAAATATAAAAGTACTTGGGACTTTTTACTAGAAAGCTAAACTAGTTAAAGATTGGTAGAGGATAACATTTGCTGATAGTGAAGATTTTTTTGTTGTAATTCTCCTCATTTCAATATTTATATTTTAATTAACATTAACTTTGGTGATCATTTTCTACCTTGTCCCATGTTGTTCCATCTTATTCTTAAAGTAACTTGCTAAGTGTAGGTTAGACTGTTCATCAGTCTTGCGTCCTTGACATTGAACAACAGAGAGCAATCCGCCTCTTCTTTCTCCATAACTTGCATTTCATATATTGATTTTTTTTATGGATTTTTTTTGCTTGAGCAATTTAGTCAAATGGAATTGATTAATAGATGTTCATGTTTAAGGCTACTACTTTATCCACAATGAAACCTTTTTAAATTTTCCCTCATTTTAATGTTCTTGTGTAGCTCCCTTCTGTACTTTTCCATTTCAACTTTTAGAAGTAATATTTATTTTTTTGGAAACTGAAATTGAATTTGAGCTTAACTATAACTGAGATAATTGCCTGAAAATTATTTCCACTTAAGCCTTAGCTTAGAAATCTAAAAGTAAAGTTTCTTCTCAAACCACATTTAGATCTGTAATAGTTATTTTAACAGAAGTGTAGTTTGCAAATGAGTGACACTTATAATTTTTTTTTTTATTTTTTTAATTATCTGTTAGGAGTTTTTAGAAAGTAGAGGGGTGTGATGGTCTGTGTTTTCTTTCTTCAGGAAGTTGGAGCAGCAGTTGAAGAACACATGAGAGCTAATGCTGTCAGGGAGGCTTTTTTTTGTGTGTGTAATTGTCTCTTTTTCCTGTGACCGCAGCCCATGCTACAAAGTGTTTTAACATTCTGTTTATTTTTCCTGTTTACTTTTCATGTTATTTTTTGCATGAGAACATCAATTAGTCAACATATATTTTACATAGTGTGTTTCACAGACATCATCATCTATAGTTCTTGATCAATCAATGCAAGATTTGAGAACTTATTCTTAGTGAGCTGCTTTATTTATTCTTTCTACTTCAGTTACACAAGTCTTTTCTCATGCATGTAATCGTGGTAGTTTGCAACCAACCCACTGTTGTATAGGAAAAATGTTCAGATAATTTCTTTCTAAAACTTGTACTTCTAGCCGTCAAATGGAAAATTATCACCTGATCTTGAAAATACAATACAGGTTATACTCTGCTGAACTTTGACTTACTACAACAGCTTAAACAAATGTTTGACTTCTGCTTCCTTGACTAAAATTCATGCAGTAGTCCACCATGGTTAAGAAAGGCCTTTCTTTAAGGTTAACTTAAAACTGGCTCACTAGTTTGATGACCAACGTGTTCAACCACGTTAAAAAGAGGGCATTGGGTGAGACAATATAGCTGTGATGCTTGTTGTGACTAACAGCAACAAGTGTGTTAGATGCCAGGCAGGGTAATTTCCAGTTTTACAGTTAAATGTATATTGCGTAATGCTTTTTGAGAATTTTATTACAGTTACAAAATCAAAGTCCGCAAAAGGGCATTTTTGAATAGCATTTGGTTTGGCTCTGCATTTCAAACATGTTTCAGATTAGGTCAATGTAAGTTTTGCACTATTAGAACACTTGAAGTACAAGCAAAATGTAAAAGCATGCAGAAGAGGTTGCATGATAGTGCATGCTGGAGTTAATCCCATAACATTAAAGTTTTATGATCACAATTGCACAGTGTCTTTGGCATTGTACTGTTTTGATCTGTTTACTGTATTTAGTGATCTTACATTTTTATTTTTATGTTGAATTTTTTTAAAGCTTAAGTATGCGTGCCTCCTTGCTCTGACATACTCTGTTTATACTTAAGATATGCAAAGCATGGTCAGCAACCAAAACATAGTCATATTTGTTGCAACCCCTTAAACTGACACGTTAATATTCTTATAGTCATTAGGTGATAGTTTATAATCAAAGTTTCATACCTAACAATCTCGCAGCAGAAAATGTGATGGATGAAGAGTTGTACCTGCAATTACTTGCTTTAAGAGGAACTAAAGAGAAAGTGGATTATCTGAGCCATTAACCATCAGTGGTGAATGGAGGGCAAATATAATATTCTTGTGAGTGGGTGACCTACATGACGAAGTGCTGCACTTCATGCAACATTTTTGCATGTCTTCCTTGTGCTTTGATGACCTGTTGCATCATATTCAGCCCTTAGTTTATCATTTTGGCACACTCGCATAAACATATACACATTTTAAGAGTGGGGGGCTGGTGGTTCTGATCATGCTTATAAACAACAGAGAATGAGGTGTTTGAAAACTACCATTTTTTCTGGATTGTACGCTGCACACTCTGTTTTGCTTGGCTGTGCGATTTAAGCCCTGCAAAGGAGCAGCAAAGTGATACATGTGCTTGTTACCTTACACGCAGTGTTGCTGGGATAATAATATGGGTATTTTTACTTCAGTAAATAAGTATTGCATTAGGTTACTTGCATAAAAAGTAATTGGACTATATGAGGCACATTACTTTTCATGCATTCCCTGCAACACTACTCCTGAGATTGCACTGCATGTTTAACTCATCAACATAAATAAAGATTTCTGAAATATTGAGGCAATGTCAACTAGGAGAAGGAATAATGCTTTCGAACCAAACATTTGCATCAGGAAATTTATGTTGTGAAATCTTTGACCTGTAGCTTCTAAAAGCATGTGTGAAGCTACCACAAGCACAGACTAATTGACTGTAGCAAACATGCGAAGACTACAAAAACTGTAACCTAGTTAAGGGTCTACATAGCCAAATAAAAATGTTACTTAAGGAAATCTGTGCGTGTTAACCTGGTTTCTCAGAGACCTATAATCCAGTTTCAATAACTAGAATAAGGGTTTATATGGAATTTTAGAAACCAGGTTTCTCAGTGATCTGGAGCTTTCTTTTAAAGAAGACCATGGGGCCAACAGGAAATAGTGTAGTATACTGTAGAATATCACAAATAATATGGAAGTAAAGCATGTGGCTGTTGGTGTTTAGCATGATTTTGCCCTTTAGCTAAAATGGTTTGGAAAACCATACAGCCATTCTATCAAAATGAAATGGAAAAACTGAGTGTCAATAGTTTACACCATCCCACTTTGAGTAGTGCAAATACCTTGAAGCTGTATGTCTTATAGTGTTTGGATGGAAGCAGTAAGGCATCAGTGCTGTCGAATTTGCCACTGTAGTTAACAAGATTAATAACCAAAGTAACTGCAATGAAACCTGGTAATTTGTTCCTTCGGTTTCCAGTTGTGTCTTTCTGTTTAATGTCAGACTAGAGAAAATGTTTCCAGAACTCCGTGATTGACAGTAGCCAGAAAACAATCTCTGTCAGTAACACCAAGGACAGTCTAATATGAGAAAGATGGTTGTTTGTCAGATACATCTAAGATTTCCAGCAGTAGTAGCACCATGTTCTATTCTTTATAGCAAAGGCATTAGTCCTTAGCAGGCATTATTTTCCTTTTTCCATACGCATCATGCCAATCTCTGATTATCTAGTTATTTCCTGTACTTTCAAATACTTATCTGTATAGTTTTGGATGAAACACTGCATATAAAGAGAAGGAATGAAGCCAAAGCCAAATTAAATTAAAGCAGGTAGCACTATAGTGTGCACTGAACACCATTCTCTTCTAGGGCTGTCAAATTATACAAAAATTAAGGGTTGAGTATTCATATTAAAAATAAGTACCGTATATACTCGCGTATAAGTTGGGTCTTGAAACCCGAAAAATCGATCATAAAATCAGACCGACTTATACGCCCGTTAAAAATTGTGATACTTAAATTTTATTTATTTTTTTTTTAACATCTTCTTGTGTCGAATTTTGTTGCAGCAGCGCAGTTACCAATTTCTTTTGCTACTTCAATGACATTTAATTTAAATCCAGCTTCATATTTTCTTTTGATCGAACACTCCATTGTAGATAAGGAATGCTCTTACGATAAAGGTGTATGAGGGTGTGAGATACAAAAAACACAAATCAGTGCAAACGTTGCTTTGGAATAGTTCAGGTATTACCGTGTGGTCATGTAGGCACAATAGAGAGAGAGAAGTTAGGAGCATGCACTGATACAGCGCATTGCTACACCCGTGTAGAAAAAAAGGCAATGTGCTCCGTGGTTACTCTCTCAGGTGGGCATTAGCATATCATAATCTCTTGGACCAATAGCGTGAGTTTTCCACATTCGACTTATACGACTGACATTATAAAATACCAGAAATTATATGGTAAAATCAAGTCCCAACTTATCCGCAGGAGAGCTTATCCACGAGTATATACAGTAAATATTCAAATATATTCATACATAGGTTAAAAGTGCTAAGTGCTACAACTTGTACCTTTGTACTTAATGTGCCTTTTGTATGATTCATTTTTATTAATAGTTTTGCTTTTTACTTCTGGTGTATCTGCAAAACGTTCAGCACTCAAGAGTAGTACACTACATCTCAACATTTGTTTACAATATATGGATTTTCTGTGTGTAGAAAGTGACATGATCAAAAATAAAAGTGGAACTGGGACTCTTCATGTGCCTGTAATGCCAGTATTCAACCCATACAAAATAACTGATAATTACACATTAAGAGGCAGCTTGGTGAAATCAATCAATCAATCAATCAATCAACATTTATTTATATAGCACATTTTCATACAAAAAAATGTAGCTCAAAGTGCTTTACAAAATGAAAGATAAAGTGTACTGAATAGTCTAAATTCATAAGTTTGTAAAGAATGATACAAATTGAGTGCTGTAGCAGGTGTCCAGTGGTCAAAGAATAACACACAGAATTAAACTAAATGTTATATTTTTCATTATACCTTTGTTTTAGTAAATACTAGCAAAATACCTGCTCTTCGCAGCGGAGAAGTAGTGTGTTAAAGAAGCAATGAAAAAGAAAAGGAAACATTTTGAAAATAACATAACATGATTGTCAGTGTAATTGTTTTGTCACTGTTGTGAGTGATGAGTGTTGCTGTCATATATATATATATATATATATATATATATATATATATATATAATATATATTTACACACACACAAACATATATATACATATCTATACATATACACATACATATACATACACACATACATACATACATACACATATATACACAGAAATACATATATATACATACACACACACATATATAAACATATACATACATATCTACATATATACACACACAGCTATTTCGTATCAGTGCAATACACTGCTTGTTAAAATGGATAACTCCCGCTCTTACGTGCAAGTCTGCGTGGATATTATGAACTATCGTATTTGTTCAAGTTCTATTTAAATTTTAAATAGAAGGAATTTTTATTTAGTCGACAGAAATATCTTTGGTAGGAATGGTAAAAACAGACAGGAATATTATTCCTGAATAAATCAACTCAAACCTTAAACAACTTATAATATTTTGCTCTCCATAAAAATATATCCTGTCTAAATTATACAAGTTAGAAATAAAGTAAACGTTAAAAGAACAAACATTCAAATTTCTTTACTCTTATGTAATTTTATATAAAAAATAAACTTAGATTTTAAATATCCCAAAAGATTTTGCTCTCCATAAAAATATATCCTGTCAAAATTATACAAATTCAAATATGAACATGCTGCATAACAAAACCTGGAAATATAAATAAAATGTGTTCCTTTCAGCAATAACAAATCAAATCATTCAGTTGTCTTTGCTCATATGTCATTTTAGAGCTGGACGCCTGGCATCTTTTTTTGGCAACAAGTTCGTTTATGTTTGGTGTGAGGTTCTGTGTTGTGGAGATTCTCAGGATGGACTGCAGGTGCTCATCAGTGAGGCGACTCCTGTGTGCTGTTTTGTTAGTCTTTATCACTGAGAAGAGCTTCTCACACAGATATGTGCTACCAAACATGCACAAGGTTCGAGCCGCATGTAGACGGACTTTTTTTGTTCTTCAAAGTCACCAAAGCGCCGTGCAAACTCGGTGCGCTCAGTTTATCAGCAACATGCGTATTTGGGAACACCGTAGTGACGACTTGGTTCAACATTACTTGGCAACAGGGAAAGTGGGGCAAGTTGCACTGGTGCAATTGTGTCTCCCATAAAAGCAGCTTCACTTGAAATCACTTTGTGATTGTGCACGGGTAAAAACGTCCGCTGAAGTGTCAGATTCTTATTTAATTCTTCTGCTTTCTGTATCTTCTGCATTGCATTCAGGTGTTTCAGGTTATCTTGATGTTTTGTCTCATTGTGCCGTCTTAGATTAAATTCTGTAATTACACCCACATTAGCTCCACAAATGAGACACACGGGTTTACCGGCAATGTCAGTAAACATATACTCAGCCTCCCATCGGTTTTTAAAGGCTCTATGTTCAGAATCACCTTTTCTCTTCGGCATCGTGTGGGCTAGCTTCACAATAACTGTGCAAGTTATAAGCTAGACTTGATTAACGCAGTAAGTGTTCGGCAAGGCAGCTGAAGCGCTGCATTATGGGATCTGTAGTTTGTGTTACCAGCGCTTTATATACCCTGGCCATTAATAACAATAATACAGTATATAAAATGATCTCGCGGGCCGGATGTGGCCCGTGGCCCTTGAGTTTGACACATATGGACTAAATAGAACTTGAAAAGATATATTTTTTCGTACATCGAGCCCGCGTGCTATTGTGGTTTTGCCTGCATGCCTCAATAAGTCACCCTCCCCTCGCTCTTACTTTTTTACCGTTCATCTAATGAATACACTGAGTATGGCTTTACCAAAACAATCATTGATTGCGAATAAAGTATTCATTATTCGAGTATGTAGATCGGGGTATATATATACATATATATATACCCGCGTATCGCAGCGGAGACGTAGTGTGTTAAAGAAGCTATGAAAAAGATTTGTTTCTTACTGCATCAATAAACAGCTCGTCTTCTTCTTTATCTGAGACCTGACACACTGCATGCACAGGTTTTTTTTTTAACACTGTCTTCCTTTAGCGGGACATTCACTTTTTCCACCGTGTGCTTTGTTTCTGCAGTAGCTGCAGTTATGAATAATATGCTTGTATGTATCAGACGCTTCATATTTTTTTGCTGCCTTTTCAATTGTGTAATTCTGTTTTTGTTCAGCGCTCTTTGGAACTGTTGCTTTTTGTCTGTGCACTGCGTCAGTTCACGTGAGCCGCTCGGTGTACATGCATCGAAGGTTCCCAGCTGTGCTGGTGCCATGTCGTGCTATGTCCATGGCTGTATCTAATGTTACCTAAGTCCCGGCACTTAAAACTTTCTCTCGCAGTTTCGCTGAGTTTGTGCCAAACACCACCCTGACCATCTCATCTTCCTCTGCATAAGCACAGTCCTTCACCCGTGAATATTTATCCGTGGCAGTGTTTCTATTGGATTGCCGCTGACGGACGGCCTTATATGGGCAGGCACTAAATTACAAACGCTAGCGGCAGCCTGTCTATGAACTTAATTTAAAGTTTAGGTTTACATCGTGCTTTGTTTCCGAAGTAGCAGAACTCATGAATATGGTTGTATATGTCACTCGCTCGCTTCTTATTGTTTCGCTGCCTTCTCAATTATATAATGCATGTTTTCTTCAGCACTTTTTGGGCCTCTTCCTGGTTTTCTACCTACTGCGTGATTACGTGGGAGGCGTGATGATGTCACACGAAACTCCGCCCCCACGGGTTTCACGCTCATCTCCATTACAGTAAATGGAGAAAAACAGCTTCCAGTTATGACCATTACGCGTAGAATTTCGAAATGAAACCTGCCTAACTTTTGTAAGGAAGCTGTAAGGAATAAGCCTGCCAAATTTCAGCCTTCTACCTACACGGGAAGTTGGAGAATTAGTGATGAGTCAGTCAGTCAGTGAGTGAGTGAGTGAGTGAGTGAGGGCTTTGCCGTTTATTAGTATAGATTCCCCCTAGGTTCTCCCGGGAGTGTTCAAGACATTGCCAAGGCCCGACCAATAGATCCTCCTGGAGGAAGACGTCCCTCGCGGGGCTGGCCAGTTCAAACTATGGTTCTTCGCGGGCAGGGTATTGTGGACTATGGCCAGCAGCTTATCCCGGCCAATACCCCCAAACCGCCAGGTGGACATCATGGACCTTGGAGTTTTTCTTCACAGCCCTGCTGGATACCATGGGGGCCACCAGAGGACACTGCAGGGAGGTTCAAGGACGTGTATTATCCGTATAGCCGGGAAGTACTTTCCTGTCACGAGGACAGAAGAAATAAAGTACTTCCAGGCTGAAGAAGAAGAAGAGTTTTCACCTGACCCAGAAGTGCTGGGTAATCACATGGACTGAGGGATCAGAAGCACTTTCGGGTCAAGGACTATAAAAGACTGTGGGAAACACCACAGCGTTGAGCTGAGTCAGGAGGAAGGGTGACAACATGTCTGGGAGTGGAGGATTGATTATTGTATTAGAGTATTGTATTATTTATGAGTATTGTGGAGTGGAGGGTGCTTGGTGCACATTATTGTCCGAATAAATTTAATTATTGGACTTTTATCTGGTGTCTGATCTGAGTGTTCAAGGGGACGACAGCGCTCCCTATCTGTCACAATACATATATACACACACACACACACACACACGCATATACTGCTTTCTTGGTTACTTCAGGAAGGGAGTTTCTGTCAGCACTGTTATCCCTGCACCTAATTTTTAAAAAATTAGTTAAGTTAAATACTTCTGTTGTAAGAATTACAATTGGGCTATGGCTTTTTTAATTAAAATTCCAATTTGTTAAATGAGTTTGTATACAGTATATTTTTGCCTAAATATTAACATTTACAATATCACTCTTGTAAACACAAAGCATACTTTCATTCACTATGGCTTTGTAAATAAAACTGCACTTTTCTCATATACAGTACAGGACGAGTCAAAATTGTTAACATTTGAATGGCAGAAAATGTATTCACAAACATACTTCATTTGTTCAAGATTATTTACAGGAATGTCTCAACTTGTTCGCCATCATGTTCAATACATATACTATATGGGGCACATAAATTGTCTACAAAAATTGTACAGAAGTATATACATAGCAGTACCATTAGTGTTAACGTAATTTTGAATCACATAATCACCCTGTATTTATTTTTGAAAATACAGCATCCTCCTTTTCTTTTTTTTTTTTTTAAACAAAAGTACTTGTATAAGTACTTACTAACAACCTAAAGAGTTCTTTATGCACTTTGTATCAGCATCAACAAATCAAAAAATGGTATCTGCATATTTCTAATTCTTACTATTTAAATACTAGAAAATAAAAAAAAAAGGTTAATCCTGGATCACATACATTCTTCGTCAATTTGTGTGTAATGTGGGATAAGTTAATGTAAAGTAAATTCTATCCATCTCACTTTGCTCCAATTGGGAAATCTTGACTATTAACTACACTATAATGAAAACAGTTGTGTCTGATTGTTAAAATAAGACAAAAACAAATTCACTTAACAAGAAACCACTCAAATATTTTATTACACAACAGCTCATTACAGTAGTCTTTCCCCCACTAACACTGCTCAAGTTAATAATTTGTCACTTTCTCTTATGTTAACAAACCTTAACCAGCAAATTTGTTCTTTGTGAAATCTAGAAAAAAGCCTGCAAAATGAAAAATAAGAGCTCTTTCCTTCCACATTATGCATTAAATGATTATGCTGGCAGAAATCAGAGTACCAATCATGGTATTGTTTTGAATTCTTATTTGGCATCATTCAATCTGCTGGAAAACAAGCCATATTCCTTGTTATATACAATGTTTCTAATAAAATTGTTTTAGGTTAATAAAAAAAGGCGTTTCAACATCACATGCACCAATGTATTATTTGCTGTATCTCACTTGTCAGATGCCTTCCCTCTCTCAATTTGCCAAAGATCATAATCTATGAAATACAATTCAGTTTATTCTAATTAAGAACACCTGGAATTATGAGTCCTGTGCACTATTCAATAATTACAAATACAACTGCAACTATAGTATATACACATAGAAATAAAACTGAATATTTTGGGAGTATGCCTACAAATATTTTGACTCTAATGCTTTTTTTTTTTTAAACTTTTAATTCAGTTAATCAGAGACTGTATTTCAAAAGATGTTAACTATACTGGCAGATTACATTACAAACAATAAGAAATGTAACAATTGTGTCTCCTTCCAGTAATGAAAACAAGACTTACAAAGCTGGAACCATACAAAGGCTTTGTAAAGGAGGAGCCTAAGGATGCAGTGCACTGTTGGCTTTCAAAAATTAAATAATAAATACAACTTAAGATAATTTTTAATTGACAGTAAAACACACTGGCTGCGTACCATTTGTACTCAATACTTACCTTAGCTAGCAGTTTGTAAGCCAAACCAAGAATGCCTTGCCAGGCAACTCCTGGTAAAAAAAAGTCCTCTGATTGCAGAATTGTAGCAATGTTGATTGTGATAGGCTTGGTGGGTCCTTTTGGAATGGTAATGACATCTTTACCCAGCTCACCCACCCAACTTCCTTGTGTGTACTGGACTGAGACCTTAATTCCACTGCTTTGATATGTAGTTGATCTATTAAAATGAAGACACACACACAGTCAAATTAATAATAAAGAACCATATTATGCAGCATAAAAAAACAAATGAAAAAAAAACTTTATTCAACTGTCAATATAAAAATATCATCAACTGTAAAACATACAATTCCATTTTTGTGACACGTACAAAAATAGTTGGTGTTGGATAACTGCACATTCAGTAAATGACACTGCTTTTTAAATTAGATTTTGGGTGAAGATCTGAACATTTACAGCCAAATATCTGTAACAACAGAGGAAATATGGAAGGGGGCAAATACTTTTTCATTGCTCTGTAAACTCTCTCCAATTTTATAAGCACTATTTTAATTTATTCTGTTTTTACAATTACATTGGTAAACTATATTACAAGCTGAATAAGGATTCAGTAAAAACATTCCAGAGGATTATACTGCAACTTCATGTACTGTTTAAAGAATGTGGCACAAGATAAGATCAAGAAAGACAGAGTAGAGAGCAGATGTATTTTCTTTTAAGAAGCTGATATATATAGCATAGATTTTTCTTCAAAAGCTCACTCCCATTTGCTTTTTAGTAGAAAAACATGACTGTCAGATCAAATATTGTTATTCAAATATAACTCGCACTATTCGAAAACATTTTTATTTGAAGAAGAATGCGGACATTTGATTGTAAAAGAACAGTCCTTTATTTATTGTTACTAAAGACATGCTTTGATGGAAGACTCATTTCACGATCAGTTTTTATAAATTTTAATTACGAAATCATCATATATAAAATGGACAGCATTTTCTACCACACTGCTCTGTTTTTTTGTTAACAGTTGTACTAACAACAGATTTCGAACACTTCTCCAGGGGCCTGAAAGTATCATTTTATTCACGTTCCTGTTCCATTTCACTCTTGTTTGCTACAATGTGTACAACAGCAAATCAGGGATCTGCGGTTCAAAAGCCGACTTCCCTTCCCAATAAACATAAAGGGGAAACAACTGCCATTTTTCCGAGTTTCCTTGTATTATTATAACAGCTTTACAATTACTATTTTAAAGAGCATTTTTAAAGCATACTTAACTACCTCAACCAACATGCATCTTTTGGAGGCTGCTGGCCTGACACATCTATACTAATAAATGGCAAAGCCCTCACTGACTCACTCACTCACTCACTGACTGACTGACTCATCACTAATTCTCCAACTTCCCGTGTAGGTAGAAGGCTGAAATTTGGCAGGCTTATTCCTTACAGCTTCCTTACAAAAGTTGGGCAGGTTTCATTTCGAAATTCTACGCGTAATGGTCATAACTGGAAGCTGTTTTTCTCCATTTACTGTAATGGAGATGAGCTTGAAA
>JANRMT010028174.1:132649285-132661545 GCA_026402145.1 Polypterus bichir lapradei
TGAATCAATCTTTATGGGAGGCTCTCGACCAAATCGCCGCAGGTAATCCTCCACCTTTCTCAAAGGTGCTTCGGCCGGTGTTCCCAGCTCCTCAACGATCTTCTTTATTGTCATTGCAATCTGTAAAAACCTACTTACGGGCTGGATTAATTTTTCCAGCTCCTGCAAGTCCATAATATTATTTAATTCAGCCGGAGGCAGGCTTGAGCCATCATCAGCCCTATCTCTCGGCCGGGAGCCAATGAGCATGCCCGTTCCTGGCATATGCTCTGACAGGCTTTGCAAGGGTGGCTGGGATTTGGAGTTATCTTTCTCAGAGGACCGGGTCGCCATCTTTGGCTGACTGCGATCCACCTTTATTAATTTGTTGGCAGATCGATCAGTCATTTCCCAGCCCTCCTTACCTTTTTGTGGGGTGAGCGGCACTTTGCTCACCTCCCCCTTCCCCTTCAGAAAGTCCAAGTCTGTCGTCTTGAGGGCGAAGTTGAAAGCAGCAGGACGCGGACCTTCTCCTTCCCACAATTCATCGGGTTGGATCACGTGTCCCTCGTTGGCACCTGACATGCGGAAGTCCTTTGTTGTTCTCATTGGCTCAAACAAGAGCGCACCACCGTTTTCGGGAGTTTCTCCTGCCTCCCGCAGAGCCTCCGAATGACCTTTTCCGAGGTATGTGCACGGGACGAAATGAGTTATTTTAAAGATATTGTCAATTAAATCACCGGCACATACCTCGTAGTAGTCTTACTTCTCTGGAGGTCCCTTCCGATTCGTGTGGCCGCTCTGTAGCTCATCCTGAGCGTCGGCCATGATGAGCTTGGATTTTCCGCTGGCGGAGGTAACGGACTTGGTAACAGGGTTTGTGGCGATTTTTCTGCGTGTCTTGACGCTGTCTTCTTGGGGTTCTTCTACCAGAGAAAATTTATTCAGGTCCTCTGTCAAACCGATGGCCAGAGAATCCTGCCGACTACGCCACTGTGACAGATGGGGGCACTGTTGTCTCCTTGAACCCTTAGACGAGACGCCAGACACAAGATAAAAGTCAGAAATATTTTAATTTCTTCAAATAAGTGTGCACAAAGCAACTCAACAGTATACTATAAATCAATAATCCACAATACAATAAATCCTCCACACCTCCCAGCAGCTCAGTCACCCTTCCTCCCAACTCAGCCCAACGCTCTGGTGTTTCCCACAGTCTTTTGTAGTCCTTGACCCGGAAGTGCTTCTGATCCCTCAGTCCATGTGATTACCCAGCACTTCCTGGTCAGGTGAAAACTCTTCTTCTTCAGCCCAGAACTACTTTATTTCTCCCATCCTCGTGACAGGGAAGTACTTACATGCTATACGGATAATACACGTCCTTGAGCCTCCCTGCAGTGTCCTCTGATGGCCCCCATGGTATTCAGCAGGACTGTGAAGGAAAACTCCAAGGTCCATGATGCCCTGCTGGAATTTGGGGCATCTCCACGCTGCAGGAAGGGCGGCGGCTTGGGGGTATTGGGCGGGATAAGCTGCCGGCCATAGTCCACAGTATATATGTATACAGTATATATAAATGTGTGTGTGTGTGTGTGTATGTATGTATATGTATTTATTGCTTACTCAGTAGTGGAGAACACCATCTGATCCTAGAATTTTAGATTCAGATAGGTATGTCTGCACTTTAAGTTCAAGCTCATTGTCATGTGTACACTGAATGGTATTACTTGCATCTCTCCTTCGATATTTGACTGTAATACAATATCAACAAGGTGCACAAGCACTTGTACTGTATTATGAATATTTCATTTTTTTTTTGCTTGTGATGTGTCTTTAAAGCATTTCATGCTTAAAACTAATATTCTGCTGAATGATGTGTAGGAAGTCAAAAACGCTGCTTTTCACAAAAACTGGAATCTCTAGGTTTATAAAGTGTCATAATCAAAAACAAAGTGTTCAGATATTTAATCCCATTAGATTCCCTATTAGAAACTTAGATTTATCCTGACAAAAAGGATTTTATTTCATTGTGAATTAGCAACAGTTGCATGTGCTTCAATTTTGTTGAGCATGCACAGACATTGACTTCAAGGGTCTTGTATATACATTGAGATGCTTTGTGTCTTTGTAGATTAAAATATGTAGTAAAGTATGTGGTCGTTTTTTTATTACTAACTAGCAAAATACCCGCGCTTCGCAGTGGCAAAGTACTGCCTTAAGATTTTTATTAAGAAGAAAATTAAACCTTTTTAAACTGAGGGAAAATATACCAATAATTATTTGTTAAGGATCTCTTTGTATACCACATTGTCAGTTCGGCTCTCCGGTTGTAATATGACCAAGCTGTGCGCTGAGCTTACCCTTGGGCATGCAATGTACAGTTGGCCATGTGAAAAATAATCTTGTCTCAAATCTCACAGCTTGGATTGCTGCTGTCATAATCGGTTTGAGTTTCATGGTTTGTTTCAATTACGACAGTATTTGCAGTACTTGTGTTGAAGTGACATTCGGCATCTGTCAAGCGTTGTAAGCATACAACCGGTTTCATCGATAACTTCACATCCAGCTTTTGAGAGTTTAAACATTCATAAACATCAAAGTGTCCACTACTGAAATCGTCACCTGTGAATCTAAGATGTTTAAGAGGCATTGGCGGTTGGCCCTTTGGGTACACTTGAAAGCGACAACCGAACAATTCAGCGGCAGCCATCAACTCACATGCAGAACCATAGGTGAAGGGCTTAAGCATTTCACTCTTCTAGTGCTACTGTGTAGTATAATTATCTCCTGCACCGTCATCAGTCCACACCTTGAACCTGTCCCAGTCATTCAATACATAAGACACTCCTCCGGAGTGAGCCTGATATGGCCATGCAATATTTAACAAAGAGAATGGAAAAGGCAGGTGCCATCTCCGGGCATGGAAACCACTCGATAAGTGACAGTTCTTTGATCGATGGTGATCACCTCGATAGACATGTTAATGGGGGTACGGTTGGAACGATAAAGGAAATGGGTACCTGAACAATGTAAAGTAAGTCTAAAATACCTACACAATAACTATAATCGTAATAAACGAACAATAAAACTGCGGAGAAGCCGTTGATTAAATAAAAAGGCTGTAGTTATCAGCAGGGAGACGTGAATCCCGTGGCAAAGCAAGGAAGGGAATGTAGAGACCGGAGGGACAGATGGCCTTATATAGGCAGGCAGCCAACAACGTGGGAGACGTTGGGATGGGGGACCCAATGCCACCTCACACAGTGACTGAGCTACAGGCTATGGACGTATATATGTACGCAAGTAGGATTCAGTTAGCGTTGGGAACCCACGTACCAAATTTCTTGAAGATGGGCCCATAAGTAACAAAGACCATTGGAAAGTTCAATATGGTGGCCGACAGTGGCGTCATATCACCGAAATAAGTACGTACATTGGTTTCGGTTAGTGCAGAGAAGCCGCCTACCAAATTTCGTGAAAATGGGGCCATAAATAAGAAAGTTCAACATGGCGGATGTTGTCGATCATTATGACCATTACGTGTAGAATTTCAAAATGAAACCTGCTTAACTTTTGTAAGTAAGCTGTAAGGATTAAGCCTGCCAAATTTCAGCCTTCTACCTACACAGGAAGTTGGAGAATTAGTGATGAGTCAGTCAGTGAGGGCTTTGCCTTTTATTAGTATAGATAAAGATGCAAGCTAACCAATTAAAAAGTTTGAATAGATGGAATCTAGTTCTCTGTTTTTGCTAGTGCTATCTCTTAGAAAATTGGCACCTCCCACTGAAATATCTCCATCATATAAATGTGATTTTGAATGCTTTCGTTTTTTATCTGAAAAATGTCCAAATAGCAAATGTAATTTTGTTTGTTCAGTGTTTGTTTGGAAATCTGGCATATCTGAAGTGCAGCTGGAAGATTTAAAGGTGGTGCCAAGAAAATTTATATGAGGATTTGAAGCATCCACGGATGATGTGTAAAATTCAAGGTGGCAGGAGAAAATAAGTAAATGTATGCTTTATGTAGGTTATATGTAAAATGATTCTCATATGTTGTAAAAGCTGTCAATCATTCCATAATGGGAATTGGCATAGTGGCATTTTGTGATTAAGAAAATGAATTTATCATAATTTTTATATGTGTGTTGTTATTTTTTTTGTATAAATGGTCATTAGTGGCATCTTCACATAGTATTTGCCTACAGCGCAAACTTGATTTTGTATCCCACACCACAGGTTGGTTCTCTATCAAATGACAAAATGTGTCAACTGTAATATCATGGAGATGAGTAAGATGAGTTTTGAAATTTTTAATTTTAAATATAAAATGGTTGCATAAATTACATTTATATCTATTTTATCTTCAAATTTATATGTGAGTCTAGTTATTGTAGTTGAAATAAATTTGTATTCAGACTAACCCTGCATAAACCTGAAGATCAACTGGGAATCTGACTTCTACAACAACATCTTGTTTTGCACAGCCAGTGCTCTTGCATCTCCAGTGAAAACCACTAGTGCTTTTTGTACTATTGATGGAACAAAGTGAGTTTAGTGTATTTTAATTAAAAAAAAAAAAAAAAAAAAAATCCTGTCCTGTTTCTATAGTAACTTTGTCTCTACTGCTGTATGTGAAAATAGTTGAGGTGTGGTACACTAAACAATAGAAGCCTAATTGTCGATACAGCATTACTAACTGATACTGTTTTTATTTCAGCCTGACAGCTCAGTTGAGCCTTTCTTTGACTCTCTCGTCAGTCAAACAGGGATTCCAAACATTTTCTCCCTACAGATGTGTGGAGCAGAAACCACCTCATCAATTTCTACTGACCCTTTAGGGGGAAGTCTGGTAAGAAATGTGTAGACTTCTTGGGATCGTTGGTAAATTAAGGATTAGTCTTGAATAATTTTGGTATGTACATTTTTAGAGTTTCTCTTAATATTTTTGCTTCTTTTTCACTGTAATGTTTATAGCTCTTTAGCAGTTTCAATTTCTAGCCACATTTTTATTTAGCTTTACTTAAAGTAATTTTCCAGAGAGTAAGAGAAAACCATACACCCCTGCAGGATATGCACTGAACAATTGTCTGCATTGTGCAGGAAATGGCAAAGTCTTATTCATGTGCTTTAGGTGGCAAATGTAGGGTTTTGCTACTATTAGTATTCAGCTCCCAGTCCCTTTTTTCTCTTTTTCACATAAATGATTGTTGCAGCATGGGATTTTGATCAGTATAACTGGGAGTATTTGTTTATAAATAAATAGCAGCAATTTCTAAGTATTCATCCTCTTTGTCCACTACCTGGTTGATCCACCACTCAGAGGTCAATCTGCCCATTTCCTCTTGCAAAATTGTTCAACTTCTGCCAGGTTAGATGGGGAGCAGTGGTCAACAGAAATGTTTTGGTCTTTCCACAGATATTCGATGAGGTTAAGGTTAGAACTCTTGATTGGGCCACTCAAGGATATCACTTTTCTCCTTTTTATTCCATTTCACTATTACACTGGAAATACGCTTGCATCATTGTCCTGTTGAAAGATAAACTTGCCAGTTTATGTGAGAAGATTTTCCACTTTGATCTGTCTGTATCATGCAGCATTCATCTTGCCTTCAATCCTGACCAGATGGCTAGTCCCTGCTATCCTCAAAACATAATGCTCCTGCCGCCATCACATTTTATAATGGTGATGGCGTTACCTGGCATCGCTAGTTTAGAAGAAAATTTATGCCAGAGAACATCTACTTTAGTTCAATCAGACCACAGGACTTTTTGCGACATCCTTGCAGTATCTTTTCATCTTTTCCAGTTTATTATAAGCAAGGAACCTGGTGTATTTGTGGTTTTTTTTTTTTTTTTTTTTTGCTTTATTTCTTCCTTCCTTGCCACTCTTCCATAAAAACTCTTTTCATGAAATAACATGGAGAGTGTTGAGCTGTGAGCCTCCTGTCATTGCATTCACTGACACCTGCAGCTTAGTCAGATTGACAATTGGTGCTACAGTAGGTTCCCATGAATTGCCATTCTTGTTCAGTTATTAAGTTTAATGGGAGAGCCTGACCTAGACAGCAGAGCTGTAGCCTCATATTTTTCCTATTTCTGTATGATGAACTGCTCTAACATCCAAGGAATGCTCAGTGTTTTTGGCATGGTCTTATACTCTTTCCCAAATCTATGCATGTGTATAATTATATCTCTGACTTGTTTTGAATTCCCTTTTCTCTTAATTGTTTTGCTTTTTGTGGAAAATCACTACCGTACTATTGAACCTCAGTGAAGTATTTACCCTCTTAAGTTAATTGAGAGGCCATCATCTAGCCATTTCCTACACAGGTAGAAAACATTAACACATTGGGTGAATTATTAAAATATTACATTGGACCTTATGTTTACAAAGGGTATGAATACTTTTTAAAATCTCACAATACTTTTTTCTTCTTCTTTCACTTATTTTGATTTGGCACAATGTACCTTGTTTTGCAGGACAGCTAGAAAATTTCTTTCTTTAATGTATTGCAGGTTTAAAATCTGAGACAATAAAATGTGAAAATGATTTAAAGGGCCAAATAAATTTTCAAGGCATTATACAACTACTAGCTGTGAAGTATACAGTAGGGTGACTGGATACATGCAAGTTTTGTAGAAATAACTATTAAAAAAAATAGTGTTGTTAGATAAAACGTTTCTGTTGGCATTTTGATGCCTTGTGGTTTGTTTCTGCCAAAGAAAAACAGGTGCAAGTGAGTTTAAGTAATAGTGTAAGCATCCAAACAAAGACATAGTAGAAATCAGACTATGATGGGGTGGACAAAGTATTTAAACACATAAATAATTTAAATAGCTGAAATTTAAAAAATATAAAAATAACTGTTTGAGGCGGAGCAGAATAGGGAAGATTTAAATTGCTGGCTTTCTTACTAAAGCTGAGAACTAGAGGTTTGAGGAGTTTCCCTGTCCATGGAGATAAAAGGCAGATGAATATGTGGTTGTCCTGGAACACTACACCTAGAGTATACAGCTTACTTTATTTGTAAAAATACAAAGGATAACATTCTAACGTGACGTTTACACATGGCTGGTGTGAATTTCCCCTTGGGATTAATAAAGTATCTATCTATCTATCTATCTAATTAGGAAAAATTAATTAATTTAATGAGGTAATATCATGAGGGTAAGGGGATATCAATATGCAGGTATTTGTTAAGCTTTGAAAGTGGAAGAGCTAAGGAGGAATAGGAATGACTACTGGATAAATTAAGGGGAAGAAGAGCCAACTTGAACCAACTGATTTTTAATCATGCACAGACTTGCATGAGACAAAAGTAATTTAAGGACAATCCTGTATGAGGGATTAAATGGGGCATCACTGAGAAAAAGCAGGATACTATTGAGATAAAGTTTGACTTTGTGGTGAGTGTCATATAGGGTTATAGGGAAGATTAGATTTGATTCACCAATAACAATAACTAAAGGCTCAAGAGGGATATTGAAGAGGAGAAGGGAAAGTGACTTGGTTCCTTTAGAAAACAAAAAGGATTACAGTATAGTTAAGTTAGTGACAAGAATAGCAGAGGAAAAGTATCATTAGTCACATTTTCTGAGTACACTTTAGCGATACAACAATGTGGGCATTTGCATTACAAATATTTAGGTAAACACAAGGAAGGAAAGAAGCATGATACACATACTGATGAAATTGTTAAAAATGTAAACACATTATCCATTGCCTTCTGGGGCACTTCTAGTGGTAATGTAGCTCATATATATACTAATGTTGAAGAAATTATTGAATAGTCAGTCAGTCATTTTCCAACCTGCTATATCCTAACACAGGGTCACGGGGCGTCTGCTGGAACCAATCCCAGCAAACACAGGGCGCAAGGCAGGAACAAATCCCGGGCAGTGTGCCAGCCCACCGCAGGGCACACACACCCACCCACACACCAAGCACACACTAGGGACAATTTAGGATCGCCAATGCAACCTAACCCGCATGTATTTGGACTGTGGGAGGAAACCGGAGCACCCGGAGGAAACCCACACAGACATGGGGAGAACATGCAAACTCCACGCAGGGAGGACCTGGGAAGCGAACCCAGCTCTCCTTACTGCAAGGCAGCAGCGCTACCACTGTTTTAACTATCACTTTTGAGCTCCATTTCATTTTGGCTTTGTTGTTCATTTTAGATGTTATATGAAATATAACTGGGCACAGTGTCGTAACAGTCCGGCACATCGGAACAATGAGCTGGGAGAGAGTTGAACCTGACATGACATAATACTAGGTTAGCACTGCTACCTTAATGCTTTTTTGTGATGCCCTGTTGTTGATCCAAAGTTAGTTCCTGTCTTCGACCTGATGTTGTCAGAAAAGGTTCGGGTCCCTACAGCCTTTCAGTTGATATTGCATGTTGGGGAAAATGGATGGTAGAGTTGTATTTATTAAAATACATGTATATAAAGCAGTGTTTCTGCTTGGCAGATACTATATGAACTTGCTTTAGACTGCTTTCTTATTTGTCTTTGTATTTTTGGTACGTACAATATCAAGGCTCAACATTCTAAGGAGCATATTTAGAATTTTTTAAATATTTTCTAATGTTGAAATTTGGCATTTCTGTTTGAATGCACTTAAAAAAAAAAAAAAAAAAAAAAAAAAAAAAAAACAAAACGAACTTTAAGGGATACTGGTTTTCTCAGAAATGCTGCTCTGATAAGTAAATACCAATATTGAAACTTAATGGGGGTTGGTACCTAGTCAAATTAGTGTTAGTTTGTATAAATAACTTTTTAACATTAAAAAAAGTTTATTCTTGTTTTTTGTAATTTGTTTATTTTTAAAGATTATGGGAGGAATAGAGCCTACGTTATACACCGGAGCTGTCTGGTATACCCCAATAAAGGAACAGTGGTATTATCAAGTTGAAGTTTTGAAGTTGGAAGTAGGAGATCAAAATTTGAATCTGGACTGCAGAGAGGTATGAATTGGGTCAGATAGCTTTGTTGAGTATTTATGCATTTCTTTACTTGTTTTTTTTTTTTTGTTTGGGACAGGTATCGTAAACATTTTAATTTTAAACAATTATACTTTACCATTCACTAATACTGTGTCTTATTACAGTATTTGTATAAAATAGTTTCACATAAGATTTCATAGACCTGATTGATGAAATTAGGGTACATTTGCAATTATCAAATTTGACTTGATGGGTACATTAAATGAATAGAAGCATGATATCTTAAGTAAACCTTTAGTTTAATAATAAGTGTAAAAATAATAAAACCATTAATCAAGATGCATCATAATCCAAACAAAGTAATGCATTTTGAAATAAGACTGAGCATCACCATTGAAATGTTGAATATAATATGAAAGCTCATTCTCAGCTCTTATATACCAAAAAATTAAAAATCCAGAAACTGTTTAAGTAGAACTACTTCAAAATTCAGTAATAAAATCAAACATTGACAAGATAATAGAAAAGATGTAGTGTCAGCTTTCTTATAAAAAATGAAAAAGTCATTTTTTTTTTTCATTTTGCTTCTGAATTAAGCATTTTATAAAACATTTCCCAACGTTTCTCTAACCAGTCCAAATAAAGTGAAATGAGCCTTTTTTTTAAATGGTTTTTAATAGTCAAGATATGAAGACCCACTGTTCTATAGAACTGCTGCCTTAGCCCACCAGTGGTGGCTTATAATTGATGTAGGTTTTCTTTGTGACTAGTTTGCTACTGATAGGCTATTATGTTTGGTAGGATTATTGCTCCATCTTTGGTTCGACTTCTTGCTGTCCTGTCCATGCACACCATCTGTATAATAAGTAATCACAAGCATGAATCAGAGTAAAACTGTGTATTAACATTATGGCAACTTTACTCTCTTTCCAGTTCATTAGTAGTGTGTTTTCCTTTTTCTAAACTATAGGCCACATATACTGAGCAGGCTCATTTGTGAGTGATAATTACCAATCAGCTATTCTATGTCTACTGTGCTTCCAATATGGTTTATTAGAATTTGATATCTTGCATTTTAATGTATCAGAAGTTAAATGTTTAAGCAAAAAAAAAAAAAAGTCAACACAAATTACAAACTCCTTCAGCCTTAACTTGCATAACATTTCTTGCCTCCTGCTCTGCAAGTTAAGTATACATAGAAATATATGTGTGTTTAGTTTTTTTATTTATTTATATATATATATATATATATATATATATAATATATATATATATACACACACTGTATACACATACACATACATACATACATACAGTAGAGTCTCGCTTATCCAACATTCTGTATTATCTGACGTCCCACCGCAAAAAAAAGCATCAAATGGCAACAAGAACTGCGAGAAGTTGCGAGTGTGAGCGTAGTCTATTTTTAGTTGCTACGTTAATTTTTTCTGTTTTGTTGTAAAACATGATTACAGTGGATTGTGGCCAGCCCTCTCTGGCATGTGTGTATGCGCGTGCCTGTATGTCTCTCTCTCTCTCCCGCGCGCGCCTGTGTCTCTCTCCCGTGCGTGCGTGCGTGCGCCTGTGTCTCAATAGGCTTTTTCTTAACACCTCCCATTATCCGACATTTTCGCTTATCCGACGTTCTGCCGGCCCGTTTATGTCAGATGAGCGAGACTCTATTGTGTGTGTGTGTATATATGAGACACCCTGAAAATGAAAAAGTGATGCGGCAGGCTAATCCATTTTACCGAAATTTTATTACAGCAACTCGAAATCGTACTCAGTAGTTTTTATGGCCCCCACGTGAGCACAGGGCCCACTAGAGGAAATTGGGCCCTCAGGCCACCCGCATAAAGTCTGTTTGTGATTGTTGGTCAGAGACATTCACACATTTTGTAGGGTTCTGGCAGTGCTCATCCTGTTCCTCCTTGCCCAGAGGAGCAGATACCAGTCCTGCTAATGGGTCAAGGACCTTCTATAGCCCTGTCCAGCTCTCCTAGAGTAACTGACTGTCTCCTGGAATCTCCTTCATGCCCTTGAGACCGTGCTGGGAGACACAGCAAACCTTCTGGCAATGGCACATATTGATGTACCATTCTAGAGAAGATGGACTACCTGTGCAACCTCTGTAGGGTCCAGGTATCGCCTCATGCTACTGGTAGTGACATTGACCATAGCCAAATGCAAAACTAGTGAAAAAACGGTCAGAAAAGATGAGGAGAGAAAAATGTCAGTGGCCTCCACCTGTTATACCATTACTGTTTTGGGGTCGTCTCATTGTTGCCCCTCTAGTGCACCTGCTGTTAGTGTCAGCTGCTTTGGTGTTAATAAAATTGATTTACAACCCCCTCTGATACTTAACTGACCAGATCAATATCCCAGAAGTTTCATTGATTTGATGCTATACTCTGATTAAAAAGTGTTCCTTTAATTTTTTTAAATAGTGGAATACTGAGGGCGTACAGCTCCCCAAACAGGCACAGAGACAAAAGTCCATGTCAACACCAGATTTTTTTATTTAAGTGGAGCAGCGTTTTTACCTCTCCATACAGGGAGATTGAGCAGCATATAGAAGCTGGGAAGAAACAAAAGTATAATTTGAGGCACTGGGTTTTCAGAACCATTCCACAAGATGAGGCCAGGTGTGAGACATTAAATTTAACTGAGTTTTCATTAAAATATATAAGAAATACAAGTCAATCGAAGCCTCAGTGTCATATTGTTAGTGTTTTATGTGTAAAGGCCAATTTTTGGCCTGATCACTACTATTCTTAATATTTTTAAGTTAATGATTACAAAATAGGAATGTGTTTTCTTTTGGATATCAGGGTTATTAAATTATCAGCAGTGCAAAATGTTGGTTGAATCAACTGATTTATCACAAGAGGTAGTGCTTTATAAACTGTAAACACATGTTTATATGGGTCATCGGCTAAAGTAAGGTATCTAAGAAAAATGATTTGATATTGCAAATGGACAAATGGTATTCCTGGGAAAAAAAGAATTTTCAATGCTTAATGATTTGTCAGCTGTATCCATAATGGTTCCCCTAAACCTCCAATGGAATTTTCTTCTGTTTATTTTCATTCTGTTCCCGATTACTTAGGAGCAGAAAAGAAGTGCTGCTGGGACCACATTATATGGACTTTTTCTTTGTTTATTTTTAGCATGTCATTATTTTTCTAGAAATATTCTTTTGTATGGTTTGTTTTCTAAAAGAGACTCCCTGTGGTGTGATGTGTAACGGGGTGGGTTTACAGTGGTGTGAAAAACTATTTGCCCCCTTCCTGATTTCTGATTCTTTTGCATGTTTGTCACACAAAAT
>JANRMT010028174.1:132666545-132681886 GCA_026402145.1 Polypterus bichir lapradei
AGAAACTTGTAAATAACTCATGAAAGAATAAAGTTACGTTAAAACCACCATTGCACACCATTGTTTTTCTTGTGAAATTCCCAATAAGTTTGATGTGTCACATGACCCTCTTCCTATTGAAAAAACAAAAGTTGGATCCAAAATGGCCGACTTCAAAATGGCCACCATGGTCACCACCCATCTTGAAAAGTTTTCCCCCCTCACATATACTAATGTGCCACAAACAGGAAGTTAATATCACCAACCATTCCCATTTTATTAAGGTGTATCCATATAAATGGCCCACCCTGTATATTACAGTATGTTTATGTGTGTGTTCCTAGTAGAAAGGTATTGTAACATTTGGTGGCTATTTTGGGCAAGACCATGTTGAGGACTTAATTGGTGGATGATGCATCAAGAAGTAGAGATGAAAGGCTGTTTTAACACATGTCACAATGGCAACCATAGAACCTGTAGGTGGACATAAATGAAGAGGGAAAGAATTGACTGACAGTGATTCATTTAAAAGAGAGGCTAAAGGACATACCCATGTATGAATGTGACAGTAACAGCCATTTGTGTAAAAGTATGTATCGTATATGTAATTGTCTGTATTATAAAATGAATTGTATATATTTCATGTTTTAGAAACAAACACTACGTATACTGTTGTTTGAAATGGACGCTTCAGTATTTGTTTTCAACTGGCTGAATTCATAGAAACACTGAAGACATCCCTACTGTTACATGTCAGTTTTAGTCACCTCATGGAGAAATAGTTAAATGGTCAAAAAAGAGTTAATGCCAGTGGTGAGAATCTCTTAGGCCAATAGCCAGTTTTTTTGCTGATGACCATATTATTATAAAGGACAATAGTAGACTTTGCTATAAATGCTTTCTTAGTTGGTCTCGTCAGATCTTATTGTTTATTTAATCCACTGTTAATATTAAGTACTGCACACATAACATACAAATACTCCATTAGATTTATAAAGAAAAGAGAAAGACGATCATTCTGTGTCCATTTATGTATTTATTTGTGAATACAAAAGGAATGAAGCTTATCAAGTGTTTCTATTTTTTATACTTGACCTTAAGTAAAATTTTAAAAATCCACTTACATTACTGCTTCCCTGTATGTGTAGCCATTATGTTAATCCCAATGCTTTCAACCCATAAAAAGGAAATTGTTAATGTGTTCATAGAAAAAGAAAATTGTTAATGTCTTCATAGCATGTCTATTCAGAAAATGCTATTTTCTGACAGACTGCAATGCTAATTTAAAGAATTTTTTTTTTTTAATTTTTTTTTTTTAAATATAGCTCTACATACAAGTAGTTACAGAAATTCAACCATCTCTCATTTGTTACCGCTTTGGTATCTCCCCATCTGCCAGTGGAATGGTGATTGGAGCAACGGTTATGGAGGGATTTTATGTGATCTTTGACCGAGCCCAAGAAAGGGTTGGATTTGCTGTTAGTACGTGTCCAGGTAAGGCTTTCTAAAATGTATTTTTTTTTCTATTATAACTGATACAATTAACTTCTTTATTGATTAATGCATGGTTTAGTGTTGCTGCCTTACTGGATTATCTTTTATCTGGATAGCACAAGACTATGTTTACCAATAATAAAAGCACTATTTGAAAACAAAATAATGGGTGATTTAGGGGGAAAGAATTAATATTTCATTTTTTGTGTACAAATAGTTGAAAAAAAATTTGAAAAGCAGATATATTAAAACTGTGACAAATGTTATTAGTTAGGAGACTTCTAAAAACATGCAAACACACAAAGGGCCCCCTACCCTGTGATAGACTGAAATATACAGTGGAACCTCGGGTCACGACCGCAATTCGTTCCAAAACTCTGGTCGCAACCCGATTTGGTCGTGACATGAAGTAATTTCCCCCATAGGATTGTATGTAAATACAATTAATCCATTCTGGACCGTACGAGCTGTATGTGAATATATTTTTTTTTTTTAAAGATTTTTAAGCACAAAGATTATACCATAGAATGCACAGTGTAATAGTAAACTAAATGAAAAAACATTGAATAACACTGAGAAAACCTTGAACAGAGAAAACTAACATTGCAAGAATTCACGCTATAGCCTTATGAACCGCTCGCTGTAAACACTTTTTTTTTTAAGCACGGGGGAAAAAAAATTAACATTTGAAAAATCCGTAATTTATACAAAAAATAACCATAAACAACCAAGAAAACTAACCTTGCATGAGTCGAGTTCTGGCATGATGGAAGTGAGGAGGAACTGGGTAGAGAGGAGATTACAGTTTTGAAGTCTGTGACGATGCAGGTTTGCTGCATGCTCCCATCTCGCTTCCGGGAGCCCTTAAACCCGTCACCATTGGTAATGTTACCGATGAGCATAACAGTGAGGCACTACAATGGAGCAATCGGATGGTGCAAAAAGTGCCAAGTGCTTTTATTAAAATCAACAAAACAACAATCAAAAATAAAGTCCAAATTAAATATAAAGTGCAGTGCTTTCAGAATCCTTCAATAAATAAATAATCCCATAAAAACAGAAGTGGAGGTTAAGATCCGATAGAAAAAAGTCTTTTTTAAATACGAGGTTAAAACAATGCTGAAAGCAGTCTCTTTAAAAATAAGCCCAGTGCATTCTTTAACTGCCTTCTCGGCATTATGTGGCCAGCTGTCCTTCTTCTGGTCACTCCAGCTCCTTGATCGCTCAGCTGGAGCAACCGTTTCCTTCTGCCCCACTGAGTGTCGGCCAAACACGGCTTGGGCTCACTGTCCAGCTGCCTGCCTGCGAGCATGCAATCTCTCATTCGCTCGGTCTCTCTCTCTCTCGATCGCTCACACAGGTTCTTTCCACACTGCTTCCTGCTTACTTCCTCACCCTGCAACCTCCGCCTTTCTTTTCTTT
This sequence comes from Polypterus bichir lapradei, assembly GCA_026402145.1. NCBI lineage: Eukaryota > Metazoa > Chordata > Cladistia > Polypteriformes > Polypteridae > Polypterus > Polypterus bichir. Next base: position 132,669,441 of record JANRMT010028174.1, read on the forward strand.
TTCCTCCATTTAGCTGCCTTACGCTTCTATTTATGAAGAGGATGTGGCAGCTGTAGCAATCAACCACGAAGCCCCATCGCTAAGCTGCAAGCACGGCAATTATTTATTTAAAACTGGCCTCTTGACGTGAGCTGTGGACCCGCTATACCACAAAGTCCCTCTGCACGATGCATGTCTGACCGAGAACAATGTACTGTACAGGGAGAGATTGAACACTTGCGTAAATCACGTGCGCGTACAAACCGGAAGAGAAACGAAACAGAGCATAAAGAGTTCACAGCGAATGCACAGGGAGAGACTGAACACGTGCGGAAATCATTGGTGCGTACGAACCGGAAGGAAACTGGCTTGTTCGTCACCCGAGTTTGTGGTTACAACTTTTTGGTTGTAACTTGATTTGTACATGTTCAGAGACGTTCGTGACCCGAGGTTCCACTGCATCTTACGTGTAACTTGTATTGGGGTGAAGAATAACTGCAGCAATGGACGTGGGATGGGAAAGGCATGTATCATTCTCTTCTGGCCAATAAATTTAAGGCAAAATCTATTTGTGGTTTTTGTCCACTGCTAAAGATAATTTTAGAGTTCTCCTCAAAGGTATGGCTGAATGCATGATGGATTTTCTGGAAAAATTGATTGTTTTATTTTTATTTGACAGGAAATGGTGGAACCCCTCAGTCTGAGATTGCAGGGCCCTTTGTGACCTCGGACGTTTCTGGCAATTGTGCTACTGTGCCAATGCTGCGTGAGCCACTGCTATGGTTCATCTCTTATGCCCTAATGGGAGTGTGTGTGTTCATTCTGCTCCTTCTAATTATTGTACTGTTAGTGCCTTGTCAGAAGTGTCGTAGAGGTTCAGATGGAGTCAATGATAAGTCTTCTCTAATTCAGAACCGCTTTAAGTAATTAGTTCATGTGATTAAATGAAATACTGGCCAAACACTGAACATTGTATATGAGAAATCATTAAGTGCAATATGAAAACAGAAATTACCATAAACTCTGTGTGAGAACCTGAAGGAGATATAGTTAACCTCAAATCAGCCTGGGATGACTGCAAGCTTTTGGCTGAGTATGGAGTGTTTAATTTGAAAAAGCATCTTACGTGTAACCTGAAATGGATTAGGAGTTGGTACCAGACTATTCAATAGATATCTCTTATGGGTAGCTCTAACTATGACCCTGACCGACTTTCATCAACATCTCTGTTGGTTTCATTTAAAATATTTTTTTGTTATTACGTAAAGAATAAATTTTCAGACAATGTTATTTATTTCATGTGTGTACCCTATAAAAATATAACATAAAAGGCTGCTACCAGAAGAATACAAAGGGTCCACTGACTTTTAGGTATGTGACTTTCTAAGTTATGGGTTTTAATGTCAAAGTTGACTGTATAGGGGAACCAATACATCTGAAAGCTGTTGCTAGTATTTACAATACTTGAGTGTTTGGGAAGAGGATGCTCCTCTGTTTAAAGTATCGCTCATAATGTTAATGTAAGCTTAGTAAAGTACTTCATCATAATCGGAGTTTTAAGAATTTTCTTTACCAGTTATATACTTATGAAACCTTAATTTTGCAATGTTTTTGTCTGTTCAACTGCTGTGTTTTTAATAAAGAATGGTCTCTCAGGATTTTTCAGAAACAAATTATTAAATGTTAAAATAAATGGTTGTAATTTTCCATATCAAAAACAATAAATGCACATTTGAGAAGCCTATATTTAGAATAGTCATATAGCCTAAATCAGTATATTTGATGATGCAGCCATGTTTGTTTTTTAACCTGTGAGTCTTAATTTTTATTATGAAGTAAACATTTTGTTATTAAAGATTAATTACTGTTTGAAATCTGTTAAATTTTCAATGTAAAATAATATACTTTTATGTGATAAGTATACAGTGTCTAAGGCAATGTAATGAGTTTCCATATAAAACATTGGTGGTAGTTTAATCTTGCTGCAATAAAAGAGAGAAAACCTGCAGTGCTAAAGAATTTATTTTAAAGAAGAATTGTGTCTCATCTGTCACATTTTATTTTGTTGCATGTACCAATTTAAGTCAGTCCTTCCATCTTGTTGACATATTTTCTCTAATAGAAAGATTTCAGTAGCATTAAAGAAAGTAAAGGAACAAGTCATTCTGGGCCAGTCCAGGCAGTTAAGCCTCATAAGTTATTGTAGAATTTATATTTGAGATGTGTGTGTAGAAGCTGGAGTGCCCTGTGACAACCAACTCCACACAGATGATGACTGAGATGAAAATTGGTCTGTGTAGCCTTGTGCTAATAGTCAGTAGTCATGGCCAGCATTTGAATGTTCTCCTTAACAGTCTTAAAAAAAAAAAAAAAAATCACAGATGTCAGAAATGGATAACATGACATATCTTAACTAGGAAAACTGCCATTGTGGAGGAAGAAAATAATTGGTGGAAAAATCACCTTCACACCAGCATTACTAAAGGAAACCAGACACTGTGCAGTATGAATAATTATATTATTAGGCTAGGCTTGTTTATAATCTGCACAATGCCATGAAATATTTTGTGGAACAAGTTCAATAAATATTAATGGCCCTTCCCAAGCTAAGATGTGTTTTTTATGATGGGAATGGTTTGACTACACATGCTGAATCATGATAGGATTCCATTATGTTACTTTTCTAATTTGAGACAGTTTTACATTTATATATACAGTAAAGTGAACCTCTCTCACAGTAAAGTGAGTTTTTTCTCATGTTACCCCTTATTACAGTATGTGGTAATCAAGTAACATGTTATTCCTCTGCTAAAAGATTTTGTTGTATCCTCATACAATTCTAGCATATTGTTGAAACATAACAACCCCCCATCTGTACTTGGCTTGTTGCTCTTTTTCTTAACTGCTTCCATTAGTTTACCAGTGAGACATTAAACTTAGTGGTCTATGGTTACATGGGTGGGACCAATCTGTTTTTATTTAATATGATATTTTCTAGGTTCCATTCTACAGTAATTTCACCGCTGCTGCAGTGGTTTTTGATATTAGGATGTATGATGGCTGTTCTAAAAGATATGATTTCGGCCTCTTTAATCCTAGTACTTCTCAACAATGTCCAAATCACTGAACACCTCTATCAGTTCCTTTGAAGTCTTTAGAAAAATATGAATATACAGCATTGGCTATTTCAATTTCTGTATTTAATTTTACCAAGTACTGTTACTCATATACACTGGCTCATCTTTTACTACCAAAATATTCAAAGGAATCTTTTGGGTCAACTTCCTAAAACCCTGCTCTGTTTGACTGTACATTTGATCGAAATTTGCTTTACTAAAACTAGATTAACAGTTTTTAATTTTTGGTATATACAAATTGCCAAAGCACTGTGAAACATTTGTATTATGATCACTTGATCGTAATGATTTGACTACCACCTAAAGACTTATTAAAGAATGAAAAAAATCTACAGAGGTAAAAGAGGTCATTTATGTCTGAATTCCTGATCCTATGTGCCACTATTTGCAGGGCTTTCCTGGGTTAATACTTGTGTAATTAAAGTCCCCCATTTCTATAACATTCCCTTTAAACTGTTTTTTGATATTATTAAAAATTCCCATTTTGACACTCTTACCTGTTTTAGGGGCATAACACCCTAAGTGTTGGACTATTAATCTTGCTGCTTTCAAGACGAATCCCCATATCCTGACTAAGATGGCGCTCATCCACTATTTGAAGTGGACTCATATTTAATTCCTCTGTTTTGTAAAGGTAACCCCTTTCAGTGTTTCAATTTTGTATTTTCTACATGACCTGTCCATTTATATTATGCTCATTCCCACTTCAAAGATTTAGCTAGAATTCTGTGAATGCAGTGCAATTACATATAACTTTTTAAATATTTCTGGCTTTTAAGACAGCTATTTTTTAGTTTTTTACTCATTTTATTTTGGTTTATTGCATTTAAGATAGTAATATGCCATATTATGTTTAAAATCGCTTGTATAAAACAATTTTACCTTGCTTATGATAAGAATTTAAGTACAAGTTTAAAGTTCAACAGGCCACCAGAATGCAACCGTTAGCATGGACCCAATCCACACCGTCTCCGTTACTTAAGATTGAACAAATCTTTAGTTCATGAGTGGTTGAGTGTTAATGATCACCTCAACACTGATAGGAAGCCATAAATGATAGTTTTTTTTTTATTAAATCCCGATGTAGTACAGTGTTTGCTGTAATTGTGATGAGTGTAGCTGGCATTCCAGTAAAAGGAGGAGTCTACAAAAGGTACACAGAGCATACTGCTGAGAGGTCTGATGAAACACCTATCAGTGATTCCAACTCTGGTCTGCTATACCAGTGAATTAACTATATTCAATCCATTGTCCCAAAATGCTTAATTTCTAAAACATTAACCAACAATCCGTGGAAACGCCTTAATCAGTGTAGAACCTACCACACCACTTCCACAACCCTTGATACAGTAGGTCAGCAAGATGACAAGTTAGATTTCACTACACCTAGATGATCAAGGACAAATGTTGGCACAAACTGAATGGGAATAAAACATGTTTGTTATAGAATGTTTTCACTCTGTTCATTATTTATGGGTATTAATTTTAGTCAAATTTAAGTTTTTAAATTTGTTCTAATTTCATTTGATTTTACTTCAGCTGTTACACTAAAAATATATATCTGCAAGGGTGAATTAGGTTTACTTTTTTCGTATTATCCTTCAATCATGTGCATAGTAACACAGGAATTTTAGATTTTATTATAAATAGTCTGCTTATGATATGTTGTTCTGCCATTTACCATATTCATTTTATTTCAACTTATTAAATTCCATTGGTTGTATTTCAATTTACTTATGTCCCTGCTTTTTGTTTTCATTATTATGCTATTTATATCAATCTCTTTCAATTTCTTTTGGTTTTGCCAGGACAAATACTGAGAAAGTTATGTCAGGTAATTTCCAGTATAACCCAGGAGTTAAAGCTCCTCATTAAACAGTGATGAGTGTAGTGTATCAAAGCAATGTTATCTTTAAAGTTATAAATAAGTACCAGTACTGCTGAACTGTTCAACCCTGACACATTTGAATTGTGGCGCTTCATAAACTTCCACCCTCTAAACACATTTAGGGAAGGTAAGGTCTTGGTAGTTGTATAAAGCCAAATCAAAAAAAATATATATAAAATTTGACAGCAGTTCTAAACCAACCAATGTTGAGCCCTATCCCCTAGAGTGCTTCCCATGCACCTGATAGAAGTTCCACTCTCTTTGCTTTACATGATGTGTCAGTTTGAGAGGTAGCAGTCATCTTGGATTCACACTGTGGGGGCAGTCATGATAAATGTAATCCATAGGGGTGGATCATGACAGCCTTGGAAACAGGCCATGTAGAGGGAAAGAGAGAGGTAGTCAGCTATGGGTGGAACAGGCAGCCTAGTCATAGGTTGCCACAGCAAATGCACAGACAGTACAGAGCTTGGTGACAGATGGAGAGAGAGAGAGAGGATGTATTACTCTCCCAAGGAACCTGACAGTGTGACACTCTCACACACACGGACCCAAACTTTCATCTTTCAATATACCCATACTTAACCAATGACACCTGTATTATTATTCATAGAGAAGGATACAAGCATACCAGTGTACTTTGAAACACATAACTTCAACATAACTCTCCGGGAATGCAATCGAGAGAGGAAGTGCCAGCCAAAACAAGTTCAGACACATGAGGATACCAAAGGCAGGCATAGGACAGTACACATAAGGCAAGAGATATACAAAATATCAGATATTTTTAAATGCATTCTATTACCAAGTGTAGCTAGTTATTCATAAAGAAGAAACAGGAAATAGGACTAACCACAAAAAAAAAAACTTGTTTTAACAGGTTGAATCAGCAGTGCAAAAACTTCAATAGGCACTTCTCCCTCCAAAAACCCACCTTTAACAACATCCAGATTTTTCCTAATATACTTAACTACAGAAGGAAGGTTATACATTTGTAACGTGTGCACACTGTTTTGTCTCTCTTGTATTTTTTATTGTGTAGTATCAGAATGCCTCAAATCTCATGGACTTACCACTGTTTATAAGGGACTGTACTTTATAACTTCTCCCCACCTTCCTTTCTATATTTATAACCTCATGAAATTATACAGTAAAAGAACAAGCAGGAGTTAAGATACAACTTAATAATGTATTGATAATATTCATAAAATAATAATAATAATGAAGCACAGTACATGTGCATATTGGCAACCATAAATAAATGCTAAATGTGTACTTTTAGGCAGCACACAGACTTGTAATTATTCAAATATGTCTGGTCAAGTCATCATTTCCAGTCAGCTTTCTTATTGCCGCTGAGTTGTGTAGCCATATTGTGAGAGAGAGAGAGGGAGGGGTAAAGCAACCAAATGTATACATTCTCTGTCCAAATCTTTAGGCCAATAGTGTGTCATGGTACAGAATGGCTTCTGTTTCAAAACCAATCCCAAACAGCCATACTTCAGACCAATCAATATGTGCACACACTGCCTTTTCACAACTGCCCCCAATAGTAGATACTATTTGCTGAGCTGAAGCTTGCCAGATACTGTAGGTTTATGGCCTTCATGTGGGGTAGATTAGTTAGACATCAAAGCATTGCTGTTGTCATCAATGAAAACATGAAACAGTAATATTACATTTGCTGTGTCTGACTTACAAATAAAGACATACTTTGTGTATCAGTGTATAAATATTTTGTATCACTCCACCACACTCACAGGATGCAAGTCTATCCTTTCTAGTTTTATCATGCATAAATACACTTATGTCTATAGGCATCGCTCTGGATGCTACAAATGTGGCCACATGGTATGTATTTGCTTTCTTGACATTCAGTTCAGTTTTCCCTAAATTTCACACAGGTAAATACAAAAGCCCACGACTGACTGACTAGCCATATTTAAAATGTAGCTTTTTCTAGCAGATAAGCAACAGTTTGTGGTGAAATGTTTCTGAGGATGTATTACACGTCAAGCTGGGAAGGGAAGTGGCTTACCTTGTTCCAACTGCAGAGTCTGTATTCCCCTGGCAAAGAGAAAAATACAAAACACTAAAATTAACCAAGTGATAATTTTAAAACAATTGGGATTTGTTTAAAGTGAATAATGCACCGACGGTTGCTTCAAAGACTGCGTAATGGTAAGTGTTTGCTTGATTCTAGCAGCAGCTTTCAATGTTCTTAATAAAATCTGTTAGAATGAATTTTACTTGTTCTCTTAATAGAGTGTTACATGTTGCTCAGACATGCCAGAAATAATTTCACTGCAGTTTGTGAATATGATGATTAATGTGGACTTGAACTTGTAAAAGAAGGCTAAGAGATTTTCTTGCCTTTATGTACCTTCTCTTTATCAGTTATTTTCCTTAAAAACCTTTTCTTTCATTTTCTTATTCATCAATCCTTCTTCTTGCAACAGGTTAGACACTTCTTTAGTGAACGGCAAGCTTCTTGTTTCCAAATGAGCTTTTTTTTTTTTTTTTTTTTTTTTAAAATTAATGTTCATTCTTACTCTTAATTTTTTTTTCCTTTTCTAGTAACAATGTTTAAAAATTTACACAACACAGATTTTTACACAATTATGTTCCTTTTAACCCTTTTTGTGTATTAATCATCTTAAAAAGTAATGTAACTAGCAAAAACAATCACCAAAAAATGGATTGCTTTTTCTCAGTTTATTCAGATGTACAATGTGATGATCAAGAAAAAAAATACACACACCTTTAGGTTTGCCAAGTTAGAACTAATCAAAAGTCCCTCAGAAATCCTCACAGTCAGACTGAAAACAGTCCCACTCAGGAGGTTTGAGATTAACCATTTTTACTTGTCTGTATCCTGTGGGGAATATGCTAATTTAATCAAATCAACTTATAAAGGTGTTGGTACTATGCAAAATGAGTACATACATATAACACTCAGAGATGGTTGAATGCTTAGTAATGTTATTATAACCTAAAGTAGATGCATGTGAACTGTGGTTCTGACTTTGATGCCAGGGTTTTTCTATTCCAAAGAATGCAGGCATCTCTTCACCTACTGACTACAGACCAGTGGCACTTAGTCTCACATCATAAAGACTTTTGATACACTGGTCCTGGGCTATACGAGCCATCTTGTAGTAGACCACCAGGTCAAAGCTGGCAGCATTGTGAGGATTATGTTTTTTGATTTCTCCAGTGTCTTCAATACCATCCAGTCAGCACTTTTAAGGGTTAAGCTCAAAGATATGCAGGTGGTTGAGCTTATGGATGATGGACTTTATGTTGAGCCGATTGTGTCCTGGATAATGGACTACCTGTCGGGTAGACCGCAGTTGGTGAAACTAAAGGATTGTGTCTCTGATATGGATGTGAGCAACACTGGAACATCAGAAGAAATAGTTCTGTCTCATTTTCTATTCACTCTGTACATCTCATATTATAAGAAATATGACAAATGAGACCATTCAGTTCATCAAACCTGTTTGTTTAGGCCAGGGGTCCTCAATCACAGTCCTGGAGGGCCGCAGTGGCTGCAGGTTGTTGTTCTAACCCGGTTGCTTAATTAGAAAGCAATTCTTGACAATAATTTAATTTCATGGCGTGTTACTGCTCTAACTCTGCCATGTCAAGTCATTCTCATATCCTAGATTTTCTTCCCCTTTCTAAGGATATCAACCAAATGATTTGAAGGCTAAAATGGACGAGCAATTCTCAGTCATTCACTTTCCTTCCAAGTATTTAGTTAAACCCAATAGTGCATGATAAATACACACAGGTGTAAATGGTAACAAACTAAAATGGAGAAATGCTGGTCTCTATTGTCATTTGCATGTTATTGCTAATTAGAAACAATTAAAAACCAAGAATGCAGCTCTTTAAAAACAAAATACGCAATAAGGGTTCAAAATCTTAACGAGCGAGACAACTGAAGTGAAGCAGAAGTATTACTTGAGTAATAAGTGCTTCTTATTAAGTAACTGGGTTGGAGCAAAAACCTGCAGCTACTGCGGCCCTCCAGGACTGTGATTGAGGACCCCTGGTTTAGGTAATAGCTAAGCTGTCCAAATATCTCATTTAGATTCTTCTTAAAGAGGTTGACAAGGTTTCTGCTTCAATGTCCCTCGACTTAAAGAGTTTCTTCTGATATAACAAAATTATAATAATAACAGTTCTTTGCATTTTTACAGTGCTTTTCTCCCTACTCAAAGAGCTCTCTATGCATGGAGGACCTGGGTCCTCATGTATAAACGGTGCGTATGCACAGAAATGTTGCATAAAAATGTTTCCATGTTCAAATCGCGATGTATAAAACCTAAACTTGGCGTAAAGCCACGCACATTTCCATGGTAGCTCATAACCTGTCGTACGCAAGTTCTCTGCTCGGTTTTGCAGACTGGCGGCACCCAGCCTCAAAGCAGTGCCACTGTTCCTGTGTGGTTTATCTTTCTTTTTCAGGTCCACATTACTGACACGGCTTTATAAATACATTAAAATTAACCGCATATTGTTTATTAGTTTAATGTATCTGATTGTAATTAACCTGTAACAATATAATGGTCCACAGAATGGTCAAACTATTCTAAATACCATAGTTGCTTTAGCGTTGTTACTCTCACTGCACCTTATTTTTCTTCTTCCTCCCGTTAGGGGTTGCCACAATGGATCATCTTTTTCCATATTACTCTCACTGCACCACTCGGAACAGTTGATCGGAAAGAGAATTATCGGTATACAGCATCAAGCACATGCTGCCTTAGCCATGCTTCCTATTTCAGCTGCTTTTCACACGGCAAACGCTTCAAAACCTTTCCTGTACAGACCTTGCGGTTCAGAAACAGTTTCATCCCACGAGCTCTAAACACAATCATTCACTCCATCAAGTGCTCCTTGTAGAACTGTTTGTACTTATTTGTACAATCACCTTACTGTAAACTTGCACTACAGTTATAATATTGCACAACCTGAGCCACTTTATAAAGTGTGTATTTACATATGATGATGATATCATTTTTAAGATGAAATGCAGCAAAATATGCTTGTTATATTATACAAATAAAACTTTAACTTCATTTAAATAATCTATATTGTTAATAATTAAAGGACACAGTGTCACTACGCTACCAAAGATCTGGCGCTCCGTTTACGGATTGTTCCTGCCCCGCACTTTATGCTTCACTGGGACTGGCGTGAAGGATAGAATAATTAAACAGGTACTACGAAGATATTACAATGTTCCTTAAATGTTTTGAAGAACAGACGTTAAGCCATCTGTAAGCTTATAACACCGATTACAGAGCTGATTGTGTGGCGATTGGTTACTTGGAGAAAGAAAAGGAAGGACAGGAATTGGGGGTTAGTACGTTTGAAATAGACAGTACTGCTGCAATAAATTATTTCATCAAAGGTTGCGCACAATCACTGCGCCACCGTGTTCCCATCTTTAATAACATGCTTTAACTCCTATCATCATGAACATTATGTCAAGTATACATCTCAGTATTTTAATTATTCAGAGAGCTGTAATATTACGAATGTAATGGATTCTGTGTCCTGTCGGAGGAAGACAAAGCATGGAAGCTCGTAGTGATTCACACACATAGAGCACATAGAAGATCAATTACAAAACAAAGCATTTAACTTGCTACTTTAGTTACGATGGGATTTGAGAAACTAGTAAATTAAATTAAATGATTTTAAGATGAAGTTTATGATGTTCTACTTTAATAACAAAATAAACTATATGATTAAAATGGAAATTTCGAGATTAAAGTTGACATTTTGTGCTTTTTTCCCCACTGTGTGCCTATTTTTTTTCTCTGTACCCTAATAAGCTTTCATATGAAACTCAGACTTCTTTTTTTATTTCGGGCACTGTGCGACTTTGTGAACTTGAACTTTCGAGTTTCTCCAACACGCTATGTCACTCGATCAACTTTCTTTTCTTGTTTATACCACTGTTTAAACCAAGAAATAGTACATTTTTCCTTGCTTCCACTTAGTATTCGCTGAAATTGTTCTATTTTTCCTCGTGGTTTTGCCATTGTCTTTTCACAGAACACTGAACTTAAGGGCTATTAGTATTTATTTACATATTCAAAGAGGCGTAATTCTGGGAGGAGATGGGGCGGGACAGCAGGCGCGTGCACGTGCGTTAATTTCCACACTGACCGGGATTTATGTAGCGGAAGAACGTGGAAGTTGGCGAACGCATAGATTTATGCATCTGGATTTTTTTTTGTGCGCAAGTACATTTCCACTTTTGTGCTTATGTCATGTTATAGTGCGAATTCTACACACAACGTTATGCATGAGGCCCTGGAAACCTAACAGTTTATTTGCCTTTTGAATTGCTTCAGTGTGTTGCTTAGTCATTAAAAATGTTGTGTCAACATATACCCCTAAATCCTTTTCTGAGATTGTTTCCTGTATGACAGTGTCTCCCATCTTGTATTATAATTGATGTTCCTTTTTGCCAATGTGCAGCCCTTTGCACTTTTCTACATTAAATGTGTTTTTCTAGGTGTTCGCCTAGTTCTGAAGCTCTTCCAGGTCTCTTTGAATTCTTTTTGCTGCCTCTTCAGTGTCTGCCATACATCCAAATTTTATTGTCACTGGTGAATTTTATAAGCTTAAATATAACACCAGGTCATATCACTTGCAGGAATTGTCAGATGACTCTTCACTTATGGACTGTATTGGTAAAGGGGGTGAGACAGAGTCTAAGAGTCAGGTGGAGAACTTCGTTTCTTGGTAAAAACAGAATTGTCTGTAACTTAACACCAGTAAAACCAAGGAACTGGTTATTGACTTTTACTGCACCAAAGAGCCTCTACATCCAGTCACTATTCAAGGAATGGATGTAGAGGTGGTCCACTCCTACAAGTACTTGGGGGTTCATATTAATGACAGGTTGGACAGGTCTTGGAACACCGAGAAACTATATACAGTAATCCCTCCTCCATCGCGGGGGTTGCGTTCCAGACCCCCCCGCGATAGGTGAAAATCCGCGAAGTAGAAACCATATGTTTGTATGGTTATTTTTATATATTTTAAGCCCTTATAAACTCTCCCGCACTGTTTATAAATATTCCCCGCAGCGTTATACAGCATAATCCCTTTGTATTCTCTTAGATATTAGGTAAGATTCATTGAAATTATGTACAGTAATCCCTCCTCCATCGCGGGGGTTGCGTTCCAGACCCCCCCGCGATAGGCGAAAATCCGCAAAGTAGAAACCATATGTTTGTATGGTTATTTTTATATATTTTAAGCCCTTATAAACTCTCCCGCACTGTTTATAAATATTCCCCGCAGCGTTATACAGCATAATCCCTTTGTACTGTCTTAGATATTAGGTAAGATTCATTGAAATTATGTATATAAACACACACTGTTTATATACAGTAAAACCTAAATATTAT
>JANRMT010028174.1:132694303-132715412 GCA_026402145.1 Polypterus bichir lapradei
TTTTTTTTTTTTTTTTTTTTTTTTTTAAATTTTCTCCAAATACTTTCATTCCACAGACCATAAGTACATCCTGGAGGGCTTCAGTGGTTACAGGTCTTTGCTTTAATCAGTTAATTAGAACCCATTTATTTACTACTAAACCAATATTTTATTTTTTGGAACACATAACTACATTTAGGTTTTAATTGTTGCCAGTTTTCTTAACCAGTCATCAGTTAATGAGGTCCAAATAATAATGAAACCACCAGCTCTCCAGCTAATGAGCTTCCGTTTAAACCTGTGTATATGCATCATGAAGTTATGTTTTATTAAAACGTTTTAAAATGAGAAAGAGAAGGGAGTGACTAAGAGGTGCAAATCTGTTCCAGGGCACAAACATATGTATAATGTCCCCAGAAAATCAAAATTTCTCTAACATACTAAAGATTTGTGTTGGAAGATTGAAGATCACTAACAAGGCATATAATGTCAAATTTCATTATCTGTTAGGCCTGGCTTCTGATTAAGAAACTGGTTATAACAAACACATGCAGTCCACTAGGGCCACAATTCAGAAACCCTGCCACAGAGCATTTTTCAAGATGTAGGGTTAGTTGATGGACAACTTCAAACTGGCCTATTATGAGTGAATGTGTCCCATGATGAGTTAACATCTTACCTTGGATTGGTTCATGTCTTGTTCATTGCTGCCAAGGTAAAGGTGTGTTTCTGTAGAGCTTCAGAAAATGAGTTTATCATTTATGTCCCTAGCTTTATAGCAAACAACCATGTATTGTCTAAATCTGTTTATTTCCATTACAGTATAATGGGGAGTCAGAGACTCTGCAGGATGCATCAACGTCACTGTGTGTTTTGACATCAGTCCCCTACAGCGGGCACCGACAACCACAATCGTACTGAGCCAGTCAGGAGTGCAAAGATAATAGTTAATACAACATGAATGGCCTCAGAAACCAAAAAACCCTCTTAACCATGGTCTAAACTTGCAGACTGGATCCACATAGACAATGACCAAGACTTAAACCATACTTTGATTCTAAAGCTGCAAGGTGGTATCTTCCAAACTCGGTTTCACTTTGTGACACAATTGCAAGTATAGACAAAATTAAAAGTAATAACCTGCTGTCTGGTTGAAGTAGTAGCCCCTGAATCACAGTTCCAAGTGGTCTGGGGATAGTTTTAAGAGTCGGTTTGGCACTTATGAGTAAATTTGCAAGTGGAAGTCTGTCGCACACAATTGTGCCGTAAGCAGGGTGAGCCTTTATGAAAGTGAGGTAGCAAAATAAAGATAAATACATAGAGCAGGAGCAGGCAAAGTCGGTCCTGAAGGGCATAGTAGCTGCAGGTTTTTGTTCTAAACCTAGTTGTTTAGAAAAACAATCCTTACCACTAATTTCATGGCTTGTTAGTACTTTAACTCTGCCATGTTAGGTCATTCTCATATCTGAGATTTTTTTTTTTCCTTTCTAAGGATATCATCCAAATAATTTTGAAGTCTAAAATGGATGAGTAATTCTTATTCCTTCACTTTTTCGCTTCAATTTCCTTCCAGGAATTTAATTAGAACCAAATACTGCACAGTAAATACAAACGGGTATAAATGGAAACAAGCTAAATGGAGAAATGCTGGTTTCTTTTGTCATTTGCATCCTATTGCTAATAAGGAGCAATTAAAAACCGAGAATACAGGTGTTAAAGACTAAAATAAGCAATAAGTGTTCAATATCTTAACAAGCGAGACAACTAAAATGAAGCAGAAGTGTTATTTGTGCAATAAGTGCTTTTTATTAACCAATTGACTCGGGACAAAAACCTGCAGCCACTGCGATCCTCCAGGAATTGCTTTGCCCACCCCGGCATAGAGTATTTTCTTCAAAAACAGGTTAGAAAGAAAATGTAAACTTTAAAAACAATTGTGCCCTTCACAAAAAAAGTTTTTTGTTTTTTTTTTTAGTGTTTATATGTCAGTTTTTTTTATAGCTGCCCCTATTCCAGAATCCTGTATTTGAAGCTATTGCAGTATGTTCTGTTTAACGTGTTATGCCTCCAGTACTCTGTACATGTTAAGTTAACTGACATCTGTAAGGTGGCTTAATATGGGTGGATGTGTTCATGAAAGAGCTTTACAATTCACTGGTGGTCCATCCAGGTTTAGCTCCTATGTCGTCCAGTCCTTCAAACAAGGGTAGCATTTGTCTGTAGTACACAGTACTACAGTACAGTAACGGAACACATCTGAGAAAACCCTGTATTTTGTGATGAACTGATTGGTTCCTGTCTTGTTCTGACATTGCTGGTATGTTCTGTGGGTGCCTTGTATCTGATTTGGTTCAAATAAGGAAGTGGATGGGTGGACATTATAAACATTCTGCAGTTCTCTGGTTAGATACCTACATCAGTTGTCTCTTTGTTTCTCTTACAGCGATCTTGAGAAGACTTGTTTTTCTGCTGGTCTGTGCATTGGCTTGGTACCTGGGACAACTGGTTGCAAACGTTTTGCCCCCAGAGGCCATGTCATTAGCAGCTAGTAGCATTCATAGTGCTTTGGAGCGACCTGTGTTGAGAGGTACAATTTTCTGCATTTTGTTCCTTTGTGTTTAACCTCAGAAAAATGCATTTTTATTTGAATATGGGAAACGGTTATACTCACTTTCACAATGTCCGTAATGTTAGTAAGTGTAACAAAGAAACACTAGAATTATTAAAATGAGCAAAGTTTGAGGTTATTAAGGGTTTAATCTTCCTATTTGTTTAAAATAGTTATAACTCCACATCACCAGAGTAGCCAGAGGTATTATTTAAAAAAAAAAAAAAAAAGGCTTTTGATCGATCTTAATGGGGCTTTTAATTTGATGGATGCAGGTAGGACATAAAATCATAGCCTGGATAAAACTATTGTATTCAAATCCTGAAGCCAAAACAACATGCAAACTGTATACATTTGCCCATTTTTACTACATTGTCACGGTGTAAGGTTAGGCACTTCTTGTTAGTGACATTCACACTAAGCTAGCATTTATGATTTATTTATGTAGACATTTGTAGGAGTTGCTAACAACCGGTTAATCAGGTATACTGGATGAAATTCTTCTTACAATATGGAACACATTTAAATGTACAACAGTCCCTATTAGAAAGCATGCAAATCTATGCATGCAAATTGAAGTGGGAAATATTATTTTCTGTTGGTGTATTAGTGTCTTAAAGGTAATGTCCTTGTGTATGGACTTGTATATGAACTGTGCACTTCTTGAACTGTGTGCAACAAGTGAGCCTACTCCTTTATGAACATTATCCAGTTTGATGTGCACTTCAGTCCGACTGGGGAGTTAATACTGGCTATAGTCCACAGGTACTCCGTATTGAGTTAAGTTGGTTTGATGATGTATGTATATTTAAAGCTGGTGATCTGAAAGTGGAAAAAGCTCTGTCGTGTCCTATATTTGCTTAGTGGTGGCATGAGTGAGTGAATGAGAAAGAAGCTCTGCTTTCATTGGTTCAAGCAGGGATGTGATTATCTGCTATTGAATCCATTTTAAGTAGCAGAGTTTTAACAGTCATTGACCTCTGTCAAAATACAGCCATACCTGTATGTATAAACTATATAAAAAAGTAAGAGACTTGCTACAACAAGCTTCTCATCAAAATATATTGACAATGAACTGAATACATTGAAATAGCAATACCTCAAGTTCAGGATCCAATGACTTTGAGGTGAAAACTGACAAGTCACAATAACTTGGGAAGAATACACAGACTACACACCCTGCATGACTTGGAACTTCACACTAAACAGGGTAACCTGCGTTAACTACTAAGTTAATTTGTTATTTACAAATTTATTTGAATGAAATTTATTCATTAAATATGTATTTTCTTTGATAATCAATCCTGATCTAATAAAATCTAGAAAAAAGTGAATACATTGGTATATTTGTGCTCATGAAGGATTTAGCACAGATAACCCTAATAGGGCCTTCAAGAATTTTTAGAGCACTTTGTCTAGAGATGTGTAGAGGGTTTTGGGCTAATAGAAGTGTAGTTGATGGGCGTCAAGAAGGTCACACAGCAGGAATCTAGTGAATAAGGTGGTGAATTGGCTTAATTGCTCATTGTTGGAACCAGAAGGGGCCAGACCACTGAAGAATAGAAGTGTCATTTAAGGCATCAGTAATCAGTGATGTTGCAGTACCAGAGGGTTGTTTTTTTTTTTTGTTTTTTTTTTTTTTTTATTTCATACCAATACCGATGAAACTTTACAATTCTCAATACCTTTTAATGCAATGGCAAAATCAAATCCCATTCAATGGCTTTTTATTAAAGTATGTCCGGTTTCCTCCCACAGTCCGAAGACATGCAGGTTAGGTGGATTGGCAATTCTAAATTGCCCCTAGTGTGTGCTTGGGGTTTGTTTCCTGCCTTGCACCCTGTGTTGGCTGGGATTGACTCCAGTAGACCCCCATGACCCTGTAGTTAGGATATAGCGGGTTGGATAATGGATGGATGTCTGCTATTGAAGAGAACAACTTCGGTCCTTTTTCTGTAATAAAATACAAAATATATAATCCTAACTGCAACAACAGCCTTAAAATACTGGTACAGTACATCCGGAAAGTATTCACAGCACATCACTTTTTCCACATTTTGTTATGTTGCAGCCTTATTCCAAAATGGATTCAATTCATTTTTTTCCTCAGAATTCTACACACAACACCCCATAATGTCTACGTGAAAAAAGCTTACTTGAAGTTTTTGCAAATTTATTAAAAATAAAAACTGAGAAATCGCATGTACATACTGTAAGTAATTACAGCCTTTGCTCAATAATTTGTCGATGCACCTTTGGCAGCAATTACAGCCTCAAGTCTTTTTGAATATGATGCCACAAGCTTGGCACATCTATCCTTGTCCGGTTTCGCCCATTCCTCTTTGAAGTGTCGGTGCACAGCCATTTTAAGATCTCTCCAGAGATGTTCAATCTGATTCAAGTCTGGGCTCTGGCTGGGCCACTCAAGGACATTCACAGGGTTGTCCTGAAGCCACGCCTTTGATATCTTGGCTGTGTGCTTAGGGTCGTTGTCTTGCTGAAAAATGAACCGTCGCCCCAGTCTGAGATCAAGAGCGCTCTGGAGCAGGTTTTCATCCAGGATGTCTCTGTACATTGCTGCAGTCATCTTTTCCCTTTATCCTGACTAGTTTCCCAGTTCCTGCCGCTGAAAAACATCCCCACAGCATGATGCTGCCACAACCATGCTTCATTGTAGGGATGGTATTGGCCTGGTGATGAGCGGTGCCTGGTTTCCTCCAAACGTGACACCTGGCATTCACACCAAAGAGTTCAATCTTTGTCTCATTAGACCAGAGAATTTTGTTTCTCATGGTCTGAGAGTCCTTCAGGTGCCTTTTGGCAAACTCCAGGCGGGCTGCCATGTGCCTTTTACTAAGGAGTGGCTTCCGTCTGGCCACTCTACCATACAGGTCTGATTGGTGGATTGCTGCAGAGATGGTTGTCCTTCTTGAAGGTTTTTCTCTCTCCACAGAGGACCTCTGGAGCTCTGACAGAGTGACCATTGGGTTCTTGGTCACCCCCCTGACTAAGGCCCTTCTCCCCCGATTGCTCAGTTTAGATAGCCGGCCAGCTCTAGGAAGAGTCCTGGTGGTTTCGGACTTCTTCCACTTACTGATGATGGAGGCCACTGTGCTCATTGGGACCTTCAAAGCAGCAGAAATTTTTCTGTAACCTTCCCCAGATTTGTGCCTTGTGACAATCCTGTCTCGGAGGTCTACAGACAATTCCTTTGACTTCATGCTTGGTTTGTGCTCTGACATGAACTGTCAACTGTGGAACCTTATATAGACAGATGTTTGCCTTTCCAAATCATGTCCAATCAACTGAATTTTCCACAGGTGGACTCGAATTAAGCTGCTGAAACATCTCAAGGATGATCAGGGGAAATAGGATGCAGCTGAGCTCAATTTTGAGCTTCATGGCAAAGGCTGTGAATACTTATGTGCATGTGCTTTCTCAATTTTTATTTTTAATAAATTTGCAAAAATCTCAAGTAAACTTTTTTTCACGTTGTCATTCTGGGGTGTTGTGTGTAGAATTCTGAGGAAAAAAATGAATTGAATCCATTTTGGAATAAGGCTGTAACATAACAAAATGTGGAAAAAGTGATGCGCTGTGAATACTTTCCGGATGCACTGTATATCCATCGAGTAGTTGCATAACTATAATTTAAGTAAACAAATATTGGCTGTCATAAATGACAGCAGGTCATGCCCCTTGCAGAAATTGTCAGTTGATTTTGCACTTCTGGTGGATTGGTGAAGGGGGTGAGTATATGAGTCAGGTAGAGATGTTCATTTTTTTTTTTTTTTTTTTTTTTTTTTTTGATGAAAAGAGAACTGTCTGCATCTTAACATCAGCAAATCCAAGAAACTGGATATTGTCTTTTGCCACACCAAAGAGCCTCAATGTCCGGTCATTCATTCAAGGAGTGGATGTAGATGTGGTCGAATCCTACATGCTGGGTCCACATTAATTACAGATTGACACAGCGGAACTATATAAGAAAGGGGAGAGCAGGCTCCTTTTCCTTCACATCTTTTATAACTTTGTGATGCGCAGAGCAATATTTTGCGCTGTGGTGTGCTGGGCCAGTAACGTCAATTCAAGTGAGCACTACTGAATTAACAAGCTAATTAAAAGGGCAAACTCCATTACAGGTCACATTCGAAGTCCCTGGAGATTGTAATAAGGAGTGAATTAAAACAACAAACTGGTGAGGATCCCTGCAGTAAAATACCAAATGAGGTTGGTTGTTTGTAACAAAGCCCCCATTCATCAGGACTGTGCAGGGCACAATTAAAAGCGATTCATTTTGTCTTTTCTCTCCCCTTACCAATGCATGACAACGCATGTTAAGTGATTACACCTCATGATGTTTTGCTTTTAAAGCATGCACAAATCTGTTTCTGAACTTAGTGTAAGTTTAAATAATGTGAGTCCCGTGCGCATGGTGGGGTTTTTTTTTTTTTTTTTTTTTTTTTTGGATATGTATTGATGCACTACTTTAGCATCACCATTGTGATCCATTTTTATTCATTGGTTTTACTCTCGTTTTTCTTGTGTATTATTGTGACTTCTGAAGTAATTCGTATAGTTGCTGTCTCATACGAGCACAGTACCAACTGTCTCTGGTACTACTGTGAAATCACAGGTAATGTTTTCAGACTTATGTATGTATTGCAAACCATCTGTCAGAAATAACATCACTAGTTCTCACTCATGTATCTCAAAGATGTTAAGATTATAGGGTTTGGTTATTATTTAAAATACCCTGCAAAAACCTCATTCCGCCCTTTCACCTTTCTTTGGAAACCTCACTGTCACCCCCCCATTATAGTAAGGGGAGGAGGAGCGGAACAGTGCCGCACATAAATGATGTAAACGAAAAGCAGCACTTGTTGCCCTCAGAAGAAGGAAGAGTAAGTTTTGCAAGTATTATCCGAGTCTCCTTTAAGCACAAGTCATGCTAGATAGTCGGACCCTCTTCAGGGGAACATCCATGTCTAGGTCTATTTTATTGCTGTTTTTCTGAAACACAATAGAGTAACAAAGGCCATCTCCTAAAAGGCAGTTGTACAGCAGGATTGGAAAGATATTTCAAATGACAAAATGTATAGTGCATAAGATAAACCATGGAAAACCTAGGCTTGAAAAACATACATTCACATGGGGCCAAATTTAAAATCTGCAGTTAACTCAGCATTATTTTATTTTGAGAGGACACTGCATTTTATATCTCTTCAGATAACTTGCATCACTCCTTTTTGGTATTGTTATGCCTAATGCCCACTTCCCTTTTCTTAGCTGTCCATTTCTTCTCTTTTCAGCACCACCTCCTAAACGACAGAAGTGCGATCATTGGACACCTTGCCCTCCAGAACATTTTGCCTATCGGATACTAAGTGGTGCAAATACCATGAAGCATCCCAAAATCTGTTTTGAAGATGAACTGTTAGTTTGCTTCATTTATTTCTGTCACACATACTATATTTTCAAATAGTTTTCATTTTGTATGTCCAGGCTTTGACTTTTCCTTAAAAGACAAAATGTTTATGAGAAATTTTGAAGCTTTTATATTTTGTTTTTTTAGATCTAAAGTTTAAGTACGCATGGTAGAAGAAGCCTTTGTCTGAAGTTGTTTCCTTTCATAGTAATTAACAGGAAAATTTAAACTCCATCGTAACAAAAATATTATTTTGAGAAGACTCGCTGTTTTGTGTCCAAAGCATTTCCAGCCATATACAATGTCCTTTATATTATCCTCCCTTCAAATGTGGAGGATAGGAAAGGATAAAAGTTACTCTAAACCTGGAAATCCTATGTGTTCTGAAATTTTCAGAAATAAAAAAACTGCATTTTGCATTTTCCCAGTCATTCTTCTTTGCATCTAAAAACTGAAGTGCTTGACTATATAGCATAACAGTAGTTTTCACTTTACCAGCACATAAGGATTCTGTAACATCACCGTTTTTATTAGTTTAAAACCTATGAGATATTCTGAAAATGTTTAATTCCAATTTTAGGTTTTAGTGCATTGTCTAGGGTTATTTTGTAAATACAAAATCACAAAGACGGTGTGATACAACTTGTTATAAATGCGTATGGTTTTTGAGTGAAGGAAAACCAAATGAAAACCAGACCTAGAGTAATAGAATAATCCAGTAGGCTATTTTACTGTGCTAAGAAAGAAAATGTAATTTCACTACAAACACAAAATACACAGCAATTTTCATTGTATTTTCATGTTATAAATATATTTGATAGGTTGCTATAACATGAGAGCCTAGCAAATGTGGAAGCTTTTCTGGACTTTAACGTGACACACGCTTAAATCAATCTCCCTTTTTAACTAGCAGTTCCAGTAATTTCTGTTGTAGCCTTCATTTATATAATCTTGGCAAATTCAAGGCAGTCAGTGTCTTGCTTATGTGAAGCTGATCACCTAATGTGACATACCCAATGATTCACTACAAGTAGTCTGTGAGTCGCTGTGATAAAATCAAGTAGGTTTGACTTTGTTTTTAGTCGGAGGGGCAGACAGTGTGTGTAGGAGAGCTGATAACCAATGAATGCTCATCCCTTTGTACAGAATGCAGTTGCGAGGAAAAAGGAGCACACGTTTTGAACCTCACAAATAGAAGTGGAGCTTGTCTGTCTGACGTGTCATATTTTACATACCATGTCGGAAGGGTGGGGGTGGTGAAAGGGGCCAAGATTTCTGCTGAACCCGCCGCAGCTGGTAAGCCTTCTTGTATAATGCCGTCTCTGACTACTCTGGAACATTGGCACTCAATTGGTGAATGTGAAAAGGGCTGTTTTTTTTTTTTTTTATTTGTGTAATATGACATAGTGCAGTAATAAGGTCAGGGGCTGTGGTTTCTGACAAACCCCACAACAAAAAATCACTTAATGTGATATCGACTTTTATTGTTACTTTCATTAACCACTAATGTAGCAAGGGTTGTACAATATAGACCAGTGTAGGTCATGGTTGTTTTGGCTACTAAAGGAGGTCAACTCTGGTCTCCAGAGGATAAAAGAAGAGTAACCGGAGATATGGCGAAGTTGAACATTTTTAGTCTAGGATAGCAAAACCTGATGTAGTAGTAATGTATATGATGATACGGATTACCTAAACCTGTACATTATTTAAAAGTTAATATATAAAGTATATAAGAGAGAATAGTTGAAAAGTAATATATAAAGTAGAGTAGAAAAGTCTTTTTTTTTCACATTTATATACATTACATTTATATATTTTAGCTTTTCTTTCACCTTCAGTTTTCTTAATGTCCATTTACATTATTTTCAGCCTAATGGGGGAGGAGAAAGGTAACACAGGAAGAGGAATGAATGTTGCAATAGTGAATGGTAAGTTAAAGATCAACCTTGATAGTGTAAAAATATGATGCAATGTATTAAGTCATTTGTCTGCTTCTGTGGTTTTCACTTGCTATGGCAGTAAAATACCTTCTGTCTAGCACTGAAATTCTTTAGCTGTTTGAGCTACCTAATGTATGTTAACGGTTTTCCATTATTTTTTTTACATTACTTAAACAATACATCTGTTTGTGTTTGTCTTTTCAGCAATATCTGGGAAATTGCTTAATGCAAAAAGTTTTGACATGTGGGAAGGCGGTAAGACCCTTAAGATTCTTTCTCTCAACTTCAGGCATTTTCGATAACTAATCCATATGTACAATAATTATTGATGCAAAATAAAATCTCCTATTTAGGCTATGTGGCTCTTTCAGTACCTGTATTGACAGCTTTTTGTGTTTCATTCTTTCCTTATGTTTTTGAAGTCTTCAATTTTAAGAAGAGTCTTGTTTAACAATTCTGTCGCAAGGCCTGGAGGGGGAAAAAAATAAAAAAGGGATTAATCCTTTTATTTAGAAAACGGGCAAGACTTGAGCTAAAAAGCAACATACAGGAGTGTCACCAATAGTGCTAGTTCAAATGGGGAAAGTGCAACAGAGTTTAAGAGACCAAAACAGAAACTAAGGCAAGAATAAGAAAGTGGTCAAAATCAGAAAATAGTATACAGTAATCCAAAGGCACTGACTTAACACTAGAATTACCAGAGCCTACGAGGAAAACTCGTAAATCTGGCCCACCTTAAATCCATTCTCACCTCTCCATCAGCGTCTTTTGTCCTGTAAATGTGTCCATAACAGCAAGCAGCCTGCTATCCCATCCCCTGCCCACTGACGCAGTTCAATTCGCAAAGAAGTTTCTCAGTGCTCAGTGTTTATCTTCGAGTGAAGTGCTGGAGCTTTATAGGGTAAAAGTACATCGTCATTTGGAATACATACATTCATGTGTGTTCAGTGTCATCAACAATCTATGTAAAAACGTCGTTAACACAAACGTTTTTCATGTTTTATTAATAATTGACAAAATGTAGACATGAAATGTATAATGTGTGAAGCCTGAATACAAATGTGAAATAAACACCTTTCACAAAAGGTACAAGTATAACAAACAAGTGTGCTTTTATTCAAGAATATAACCGAAGAAAAAAGAAAGCAGGTTACAGTAGGCGATTGATATGACAGCTTGCGTATTGCAATATTTTTTTCTTTTCAGTTTTATTCTCTGTCGAGTTCACGCTCACCCCGATCTGACACTGCCGTTTTCAAATAGACACGCTGTAACAGAGGTGAACTCAGATCGGAGAATGAGAACAGAAGCCCTCCCCGCAAGAAACGTCCACTCGCATATAACAACGCAGCTGCACCAGGCGTAAAGGCGAAAGATGGCACCGTTTCAATACAGGACGGCGTCATCCTGCCAATCATACTATTTATTGTATAATAAGAACGGCTCACTATTCAAAATGTTAAGTTTGGGAGACGTTGTAGCGGTCAAGTGCCGCTAAGATTCACACCGTCAATGTGACGGTGATTTATTTATTTTAGTGGTGGCTTACCAGGGACAACCCCAGCCTTGGAACGACACACTCGCACACTACAGAGACCAAATAAAGCACCCTGGGAGCATTAAGCGATAAAGAATTTAATTAAATAAAATTATGTAAATGAAAACAATAATACCACCCCTGACCCCTTCCGCGATATTACATTTAACAAAGAAACACAAACACGCAGCAAAGTCCATGTAAACCAAACCGGATGAAATGAGAAGTGGTGAAGTTAAGTCCAGCGATCTGTATGTTGAAAGGGTGAAAAAACTCCGTACTACCGGTAGTTACTGCAAGGATGAAGTCTGATGGATGGCTCAGGAGCGCTCCAATCTTCCGGAAAACCAATAAATTCCAACACAGTCCTCAGTGCACAGGTAGACAGATGATCCAGACCCCAACAAAGGAATACAGTCCAGGACACAATGATTAATTAAGGTTCAACAACAGCAGGAAGCACGACAGATAAACATAACACACAACGCACCAAGACGGAACAAACCTTTTTTTCTTTCTTTGACACCTGCCCTCCTTTTAAACCCCTCTGGCCACCTTTGACCCCAACAGCCCCTGCAAGGACTGCTGGGTGATATTTGGACTTCAGTCTTCACACATTATACACTTCATGTATACATTTTATTGTTAGTAATAAAACATGGACAAAGTTTGTCATTTAGGTATGTGTTCAACATTTCCTGTCATCCTACACTTAAACAGATCTTTGACACGGAACACACATGGAATGCATGTGTTCCGAATAACAACATATTTTTTTTTAGCCTAGGTACCTGCCTCACTGATAAACAAGGCTTCATTTGGGAGATGTTTTTGCAGTTTCTCCGGTGGGGGGGATGGTATAGAAGACTGCTTGCTGCTTGGGATTATCGACATATTTAGAAGACAATACACTGAATGGAGACGTGCGAGTGGATTTAAGGTGGGTCAGATTTAAGAGTTTTCTCGTAAGCTTTGATAATTCTAGTGTTAACTAACCCTATAATGACCATGAACATTGTTTTTACAAAACTGATTCAATACTAGGATACTGGCTGCTGCAGCCACCATCATTTACAGGCAGAACAAAGTGACCTAATAACAAGGGGACCTAAACAGTCACATGACTGGCAGAGAAACCAGTAAACAATATACTCTACATACAGCCATGCAAATATCATAATGGTCACAAACACAAGTAATCAATTCAGAATGGCACTGTGATGGGTTCACCATCATAATATTTAAAATACCAAACAACAAGAAATATAATAACAAAAATCCCAATAACTTGTTTGTTAGGTTTGTAGATAATACCAAGCTAGGTGAATTGGCAGATAATCAAGAATCTGTTGAATTATTACAGAGGGATTTGGAGAGCATAAAGTCTTCGGCATATCTGTGACAGATGAAATTTAATGTAGGTAAATGTCATTTTAATGTAAATATAAAGCATTACATGTAGGAAGTAAAATTGTTAGATTTGAATACAAATTAGAGGTAAAAAAAAAAAAAAAATTCAAAGTACACCTTTGAGTAGTGTTGATGAGCAAATTTCGCCAAAGCGTTATTCACGTTGAATTTGCAACATTCATGTTGGCTTTGTTCATCAGATTATTTACTGATAATTTGGCCCATTTAGGAGAATATTTATTATTTATTTATTTATTTTTTACCAGTGCCCCATAATGCTTTGCGAGGCCAGTGCAACATCCCCCAGAGCTGTAATAGCCAACATTGATGGGACTACGCCCACCCCCCCATGGGGGTATAATGCTAATCATTTGCATTACAGACTCTGTGGGACAAGATATCTGTGCTTGTACCTAAATGTGCTCTTCCAGTTCCACGTCAATTTAAGAGAAGGAGGAGTGTGTCCTTTGCATGCATAAAAAAAAATAGCCACGTGCATGGCATGGCAAGAGTGAAAACAAATCTTGAAGGAGCCCAACACACACAACCTAAACACCGGAAACTATGAAATTAAAAACGAAAAATTTGTTACTATTTACATGTCGCTTTTATCTTTTTGTAAGAAGGAAAAAGTGCAAAGCATCAGCACAAACAGTTTGGAGAGCCTTCAACTTGACTTCAAAAAAACAGAACTATCCAGTGTCTTCAATTATGACAAGCCACTTTGAATTTTCTGCCTTTAAAAGACCTATGTGTTTTACTTTTGGCATTTCCACCTTGTTTTAACAAAACATATGATTGTATGTCTCTGACCGTGTTTCTTTTTTGATCTCACAGGAGCACAGTGGTGTAGTGGTTGGCATTGCTGCCGCATAGCTCAGATCACCTTTATGACTATAATAATCAGTCCAGTCTAGTTCAGTTAGTCCTTCCCCATTAACTTCAGAGCGTTTCACACGCTTCTGTGATTTCTCCAAACTGGAGGCGAAGTGAACATCATGGAGTTCGCTCATCACTACTTATGAGAAGGATTTAGGAGTTGTAATGGATTTGTTGCTATCAACTTCCAGACAGTGTTCAGAAGCCATTTAGAAGGCCAATAGAAAGTTATATAGCATAGTGTGTAGAATATAATAAGTCCAAGGAGGTTATGCTCATCCTTCTATAATGTACTGATTAGACCTCATCTGGAGTGCTGTGTACAGTTTTGTTCTCTAGGCTACAAAATGGACATAGAAGCATTAAAAAATGTCCAGAGAAGTGTGACTTTGCAGATGCCAGGTCTGCATGAGAATGTTATGAGGAAAGATTAAAAGAGCTGAGCCTTTTCAGTTTAAGCAAAAGGAGATTAAGAGGAGACATTATTGAACTGAGGCTGTTACTTTAAAATTAATTCAATGATAACATCGAGACACAGTTGGAAACTTGTTTGAGCAAAATTTACCTTTAACATTAAAAGGTTTTTCATTACACAGAGAACCACAGACATACGTATTAAGTTACCGAGTAGTGTGGTAAATAGTATGACTTTAATGACCTATAAAACTAGACTTGATTATTATTTTACAGAAATTAAGTGGATAAGACTGGCAATCTTTGTTTCTAAATTTTCCTAATGTTCTAATATTTTACCCTTCACTAGAATTGAGGGGCCTAGCCCAAAGTGTGATTCATCACTCCAGAATAAGCTTTTACTGCTCTAGATTCCAGAGTTGGTGTGCTTTACACTATTCCAGCTGACCTGTAGTAGTGCAGATATTAGGCTTGTGTGTATTTGCTCAATTTCTTGTGTTAATGTTGCTTCCAGAGGCAGTTTGAAACTCTAGTCTGACTCACTCAGAGGATAGGTTATTATTTATTTTTTTAATTTTTTTTTTTTTTTTTAAACTGTGCTTCAGCACTCATCAACTCTACTCTGAGTTTGTGGCTGAGTTGTTGCTCCATGATGCTTCCCCAGTTAACCGTTAAGTGCTATTATTGGAAGATCTACCAGACCACAAATGTTATGTACTGTCTTGTGGCAAAGCTGGAATCTTGTGATAGTACCACATTTAAAGTCATTGTGTTCTTAGTATGGTCCATTTTACTGCCTGTGTATGTCCATGGAGATTGTATGGATATATGTTTGATTTTTATGTACCTATTAACAATGAGTGAAGCTGAAATTATATAAATTGATGACCCTCACCAGATCCACACAGCCACAATTGCAATGATCAGTAGGCTTTGTCACCAATATACAGCCAGTTTGACGTACGGCCAAATAGCTGGATTTAAATGGAGCTGTTAGTCGGAGCGTGACTGTTAAAGTATTCATTAATTTTCAAAGCCTACTCATTCCATTATAGAATCAATCGCTGGTAGTCCAGAGTGTGAACCAGCAGAGTCCATATTACTTAACCTGTAAAACTGCAGCAGTACTATGTCACTATACAGTCTTAAGTAAATAAATTATATCCATAAAAGAAAACGAATGCACATATTAACATCCATAATTGGATTTCCATAATGTGCAGTATATAGTGGTTAATCAGACAATTCTTCTGTTCTGATACAATGGACAATATTATGGTTTTTTTAAGACACACTGCACAATACAGTCAAAAAGAAGCATGAAAGAAATGAAAGTCCATTCATTGTTATTCATGTAGAGTATACAGATATTATGAATTTTTAAAAAGACAAAAATACTAATTTTAGTAACGTGTGCATTTTACTCCACTTGATTACTGTACTCAGGCTCTTCATGTTGCTAGAACATGAATGATTTTTCATTCCTTGCTCTACATAAATGATTCTGTTCTCGCTGTATTCAAATCCTAAACAAAATTTCCAAAAAAAGTCTGTTCACTTTCAAGAGATAGCAATGGCAAAGATACAGTGTATTCAATTATACAGTATTTGCTGCTACTAAATGAGGCATTTACCATTTGATTATAGCTGAAGCATATTAACTTAATAGAATTTCAAGAGCAATTCACTGTTGTAAATAACTGGAAAAAAAAGTAATTGCATATATAGTGTATTAAGTGTTCAACTGTACTGTCTAAAATTATTAAGCATATTCAAGAACAAGTGAATCGTATTCCTTCTGTCTTGGCTCATTGTACTGTGCAGAGGGCACACACTGTAATTCTCATCTGTGTATTAAAATGACCTTTTTAAATTGGCTCTTAGAAGGAAGATTCTTCCACATTTTCACTGTTTCTTTAGTAATTTCCATAATTTGTCTTTATTTCCTATCTTCCAATTACAATAATTTCAACATAATTTACTTCCATTGTTTCCGTTCTTTTATACAACCCTTGACAATTTTAACACTTTTTTACATGGAGTTATAACTGGGATAATTTTTGGATGTTTTCATTTACATGATCTGTGACTTTAGCTTTTGCTTAAATTCTGAAAATTCCAGAATATGATGTTATTATATAAGTTATACAAAGCATGAAAACAGTGTGTTCAGGCAGAGATGCTGTAAGCAAATACAGAATCAGTTTTGTTTCCTTTTTAACACTCTAACTATACTGTAACAAGTACACAAACCTTTTTAGAGCTCTGTTTTAATAAGCACTTGTATTCCTATACCATTGTATATAGCACAGTAAAAGTTCTAAGAATACCCTTTACCACCTTTCAAATCAGTTCATTTATTTATTTTGTCATTATTTATCTACATTTAGTATACCTGTAGTGTGTTATGGGCTTTTTGAATTCCCCACTATAATTAGGCTTTAAATATAAAAATCAGTGTTTAAATATATACAGTTGTAACCACCCCGAACCACAGACATGGTAGCACCCAACACAACTCCAGTCTTCTAAATACAAGTTTTAATTCTCTCAACACCTTTCAGGAAATGAATATTATCAAAATAATAAATACACAAACACTTTCTCCTTCAGCGCCTCCAGGTCAGTTTTGACTGCTTTCTACCGACTCTGACTCCCCAAGACAAGGTTGTCAGCTTCTTTTAAAGCAGACCCAGGACTACTGCTTGTGTTACGGCATTACTCATCCAGAACACTTCCGTGTTGTGGAAACCAGAGCAGTCTTTAAACAGCTGTGCCTTCTGGCAGCATTCAGCACCAACAGGGTTGCTCTTCCAGACACCAGTGCCCATGTCACCCTGCAGGTGTTCTAACTGGGTTCAGCCCAGAGGAACACCGCCACTTGCTATGTTGGGGAATGAGCTGCTCCCAGCAGGTTTGCTAAGTCCATCCATTATTCTTCTCTCCCAGCCGAGATGAAGATTGTAAGGCATTCTGGCCTGGTTAAGTGTCTACTTCTGCCATGTTTCCATTATGGCCTTCTGCCCAAATATGAAATCATCCTCCATCCCAGCCAGGATACTTGTCCTTCCTCCATGGCACTTGCAGGTTTTGAGAATGACACAATAATTAATTTTCACAAAGTTTGCTGCCTCAGTAGTTATGCTGGAAATTTGCATATACTCCAGAATGTTATGAAGAGTGATCAGATGAATTGCAATTGCAGTGGTACCTCTGTATACGTCCTTAATCCGTTCCAGATCCTTTGACTTATACCAAACAGGACGTATACCAAACAAATTTTTCCCATAAGAAATAAAGAGAAAATGATTAATCTGTTCCCATGGAAAAAAATCCTATTGTTATACATTGATGGGGTTGTATAAAATAATTTAAACACTGCTTAATACTAAAATACATAAATACAAAAGCAATTAGCTGAAATAAATGAAAATTGAACCTCACTGTTTAATAATATCTTTGTTTTTCACAATCGTAGATTCCGTCGTTCTCGGCATATGGTATGCAGCAGCCAAGTCCCGGATACGCATGGCACCTTCATACTTTTCAACAATCAATTCAAATTAATGCGAAAAATCACAATCACATGAAAATTCAGAGAGTTATAGCGCGTACAGACGCTTGTGGGCAGTTGTGGCTTTGTCTTGAGAGAGGTAATCCAGGGTAACGCACGGGTTGTTCACTGAATGCTAGCAACTGGTGTACTGACGCTCGTGGGCAGTCGTGACTTTGGCTCGAGAGAGGTAAACAAGGGTAGCGCGCAGTGTTCTAGCACGTAAGTCGTATTCCAAACAAAGGTCATATACCAAGCAAAATTTTTCGCGTCCAAACTGGACATATACCAAGGTACCACTGTAATTGCAGAGTTCCTCTTTGCCATGAAAATAAACTTAATCCCATAAAACCCATTTCCACTGCATTTCAACTCACAAAAGGACCTGCTGACATCATTTCAGTGATCCTCTCGTTAACACAGGTGAGAGTGTTGACAAGGTAGGAGATCACTTCTTCATGCTGATTGAATTAGAATAGAGAAGTTCAATTCTTCTGGAGGCTTCAGGGCACCCAAGAAAGTCCAGCAAGTGCCAGGACTGTCTCCTAAAGTTGGTTCAGCTATGGGATTGGGGCACCACCAGTGCAGAGTTTGCTCAGGAATGGCAGCAGGCAGGTGTGAAGAAAAGGTGAGTGCTACCATCAGTCCTGGGCCGTGCCAACAGTAAAGCATCCTGAGACCATGTTTGGGGTTGCTTCTCAGCCAAGGGATTGGGCTCATTCAAAATTTTGCCTAAGAACATAGCCATGAATAAAGAATGGTACCAAAACACCCTCCGAGAGCAATTTCTCCTAACCATCCAAGAACAGTTTGGTGATGAACAATGCTTTTTCCAGCATGATGGAGCTCTGTGCCATAAGGCAAAAGTGATAACTAAGTGGCTCGGGGAACAAAATATCAAAGTGTTGTGTCCATGGCCAGAAAACTCAGACCTTAATCCCATTGAGAACTTGTGGTCAATCCTCAAGAAGCGGGTGGCCAAACAAAAACCCCAAAATTCCGACAAACTCCAAGCATTGATTATGCAAGAATAGGCTGCCATCAGTCTGGATTTGGCCCAGAAGCTGATTGACCGCATGCCAGGGCGAATTGCAGAGGCCTTGAAAAAGAAGAGCCAACACTGCAAATATTGACTCTTTGGATAAACTTAACGTAATTGTCAATAAAAGCCTTTGAAACTTATGAAATGCTTGTATTTATACTTCAGTATACCATAGAAACATCTGACAAAAATATCTGAAAACACTGAAGCAGCAAACTTTGTGAAAACCAATACTTGTGTCATTCTCAGAACGTTTGGCCATGACTGTATATGTAAGGAATACATCCATTTAAAAAAATGACTATTCACAAATGGAAGGCTGAAAAGCATAAAAGACCCCTCCCCCAAATAATCATTATATAACATAATTATTCAATTGTACAGACTTAGTTGTTTAGAAATGAATGCAATTTAATTATTATAAATAACAAACTAATTTCAGGGGCAAACTATTAAAAATCAAACAACTTGTTGGTTAAGAAAGAAGAAATGATGCATAGAGCAAAATAAAAAGAAAAGAAAGACTTTTAATCTTTCACAACTCATGTTGAGAATCCAAAACCCTAACTAAACCTCAAGTTCAAAAGGCAGGCCTGAACAAAAATTCAAATTATTGAAGTAAAAATATAATAAAATGAGCAACGATTAACTTCACAGAAATATGTCTAAACTACAATTGGGTCTAGAAAGAGTTTTGCAACATAATGTTAAAATTAACTCTAAGTAATGGAGGCCAAAACACAGCCACATAATTAAAGCAAAATTAAGTCTGTGTGGCACTGATGCAGGACAAACAACAAATATATAAGCCTGGACATTTAAAATATAGTCCTAGGAAACAAAGAAAAGGGTTTGCAGTCTTGTTATTGCTTATTACTGCTGCATACAATCTGTTTATAAAGTATGCCTTTTAACCTGCTAGGCTGCATTAGAAAATGTCTGATTTTCAGTTAAAGTGAGGGCATCTCCCCTTCTTTTTGACACCCACTGCACGCCCAACCTACCTGGAAAAGGGTCTCTCTTTGAACTGCCTTTCCCAAGGTCTCTTCCATTTTTTCCCTACAAGGGTTTTTTTGGGAGTTTTTCCTCATTTTCTTAAAGAGTCAAGGTTAGGGGCTGTCAAGAGGCTGTGTGTGATTTTGGGCTATACAGACCCCCGTGATCCTGTAGTTAGGATATAGCGGGTTGGATAATGGATGGAAGGACAATAATAAATTGTATTGTATCTCCTTTTTTGGCATGAATTTAGAAATCTTGACCACTGAACTATACAGTTAATTTGAGACACAAGTTTTTATTTTTTCATTACAATATGTGGAAACTCTGAACTATTTCTAATCTCACCCACCCTGAGCCAATGGCAGGTTATATGTCCAATATCCAAGATAGTTGTTAATAATGTACAAGCAAAACAAAGCAACACTTCATGAAAATTTACCTTTTGTCCACATAAGCATGAGATGTGCTTGTACAGAATCCTGAGTGGAGCGCTTTTAAGCAAAAAGCTTCCCTAAGCAAACACATAGGTACACTCATTTACTTATAAAGTTATTTTTTGCAATATGTTTTCTCTTTATAATTTGTTTAATTTGACTAATCTATACTAATAAACGGCAAAGCACTCACTCACTCACTCACTCACTCACTCACTGACTGACTCATCACTAATTCTCCAACTTCCCGTGTAGGTAGAAGGCTGAAATTTGGCAGGCTTATTCCTTACAGCTTCCTTACAAAAGTTGGGCAGGTTTCATTTCGAAATTCTACGCGTAATGGTCATAACTGGAAGCTGTTTTTCTCCATTTACTGTAATGGAGATGAGCTTGAAACCCGTGGGGGCGGAGTTTCGTCTGACATCATCACGCCTCCTACGTAATCACGCAGTACGTAGAAAACCAGGAAGAGGCCCAAAAAGCGCTTTAGAAAACATGCATTATATAATTGAGAAGGCAGCGAAACAATAAGAAGCGAGCGAGTGATATATACAACCATATTCATGAGTTCTGCTACTTCGGAAACAAAGCACAGTGTAAACCTACACTTTAAATTAAGTTCATAGACAGGCTGCCGCTGGCGTTTGTAATTTAGTGCCTGCCCATATAAGGCCGTCCGTCAGCGGCAATCCAATAGCAAACTGCCACGGGTAAATATTCACGGGTGAAGGACTGTGCTTATGCAGAGGAAGATGAGATAGTCAGGGTGGTGTTTGGCACAAACTCAGCGAAACTGCGAGAGAAAGTTTTAAGTACCGGGACTTCGGTAGCATTAGATACAGCTATGGACATAGCACGACATGGCACCAGCACAGCTGGGAAACTT
>JANRMT010028174.1:132715812-132738714 GCA_026402145.1 Polypterus bichir lapradei
ATATATATATATATATGACAGCAACACTCATCACTCACAACAGTGACAAAACAATTACATTGACAATCATGTTACGTTATTTTCAAAATGTTTCCTTTTCTTTTTCATTGCTTCTTTAACACACTACTTCTCCACTGCGAAGCGCGGGTATTTTGCTAGTATTAATTATAACTGCCAGAATGCCAACACTATGAAGCTATTAAGAGTGCAGGATAACCTAATTGAGAAACTGACCTTATTTAAGAATAATATATTACTTCATGTAAAGTATACTAACATTCATTTAATTGAAAATAACATAACAGTACATTTTAAAACTGCTCAGTCAAATTCAGGGTCAGGTTTGGGCCTAAACTTATTCTCCAGACAGATAACCAGTTACAGGGTTCAAACCCAGAAGTACTACGCCACATTTACCTAAAAATGAAGAACCTTAAAAGATTGTCAAAATTGATTGTTAAAAGAACATTCTCATTTTATGTAGTTTTTCTTTTGCCTGTTTTTGGAATAGTGGGTGATAAAGCCCAGGAAAACCTTTAAGTTCTTACATTATCCGTTTTAATTCAGATACAGTAAAATTGGATGAAAACTTATCTAAGATAACTGCATTGTGTAGATGTCAGCATTGTGAATTCCCACCCCTCACAGGTTTTTGTCTTATGTCCTGTGAAGATGATCTTCTATATTTACTGTGAACTAATTGTGGCTTTATAAAATTTTTATTTAGGTGTAATGGCACATTAACAGTAAAAGCAGAGAAAAAACCAATAGTGAATTACAATATTTTTTCATATTAAATACTTTAGACAGTTATTGCATCAGAATATTTTTATTTTTGTGCTATCTGAGAAATGTGGAAGTAGTACACTTTAATGCTAGCATAACAAAACACATTGTTTTATCCCAAAGATAGAATGCTAATGTTAGCTCTGTTCCATAGCTCACAATCATAAATGCTTTGTCCACACATTTATGCTAAATATTTTTCTTTGTACAAGGGCTTAATGAGAGTCTTTCATTTTCAAGAACTGTCATATACAGCACAAATCAAGTGCTCAGGCATACTTGTGTTGTGAAATCCTGCAAAAAGCACAAAAAGGGAGAGCAGACTTCCAAAAGCCGACCAGCCCTTATTTCTGGTGTGCGCCCACTTGAAAGGCCCCAACACCAGTCTGATTAGCCCATGTTCAAAAGGCAGACTTTCAGGCCTACACCAGCCTAAAATGAAACTAAGACTTTTAAACTTACAGAAATAGCCACCAGTATCAAATAAGAGAGAGAGGAAAACCGTAAACCCTCTGGCCAAAAAAAAATGTTCATTGAATATTTTGTAACCTTTATTATAAAGAATTTCTAGTAATAAGAACACAGTGAAGAAATCGTAATAAAACAGCAAAAATTAGTTTTGCTCTAAAGGCAAGCATAAAGTAAACAAAACCAATAAGCAAGAAACCAAATATCAGTACCTTTTTATAATCATAAGAGGGTCAAAACCAGGAAATTCAACAAAGAGTCATAGCAATGACAAAGTAGCTGTGAGACCAGCATCATCTTCATATATACTGCTGGGACAGGGCCCAGCTGCATAATCTGGTGGCCCTGCCCCCTCAGATTGTACATAACAGACACAAGGCAGTTGAAAATAATAAAGCAGATGTGTATATACAGGTAAAATTCTGTTACAACTAATATCTTTACAACAAAATTTTCATTACAACAAAGTATTTTTATGGTCTCGACAGTTTCCCCATATAACACGAGTCTATAGAAATCTCGTTACTACGAAATACATTCAGCAGATACTTTCATTACAACAAAGTGCCCAAAAGACCTTGAAATCCCTGAATGAATCCGCCACAGACTGTGGTCGCAGCTCAGTTGTATACAACGATCCCCAAACAGAAACATTTTTTTTTTTTTTTTCTTTCTTTCTTCAAACTTTCCTCGTACTGTTTTTGTTTTCAGTGCTTTTCAGTGACTTATTGCTCGTCAACATTTGAAAAACATCCACTGGAATTTAACTTCATGTCACCCTCCTATAGAAACGTCAGACACGAAAAAACGATAACCGTTCATATTAGAAAAAAACTTTTTTGCAGCTCTCAATTCCGGCAAAAAGAAAAAAGACATTGCCAGTGAATTCAGAATTTTGCCATTGACACTGTCAGCTTTCTTGAAGGTCCGAGCAGAAAAAGAAGAAAATTCTCGGGTTGTAAATGTATGCAAACGTCTGCATTTGAAGACGTTGAAAAATCAGTTTTTATGTGGTTCAGTGATGCTCGTTCAAGAAACATTCTTATTAATGTGGCACTCATTCAAGAAAATGTGAGGTTTCTAAACTCTCTTGGGACCTCCCCCAACTGGACAACATGCCGAAGAGCGTCCTGAGGTGCGATCACCGCGTTTGTGGAAGACTGTTTATCCATTGCCGGGGCAACAGCACCCTCGCAGCTCTGCTGCGTCTCGCCACCAAAGCAAACAAAAAAGATCTCGATGGGTGATGTAAGGAACATTGTAAATGCAGGGCACAGTATTACTTCGCCACTAACCTGGCCACAACCCTGTCTGACTGTTGTGTCTGTGTAAAGGAGAGTGGCAGATCCCGCTACAATAAATAACCCTGCTGTTCCTGTTTTAAGCTGAATAAAGCTCGTTTTGCTAAAGTACTGAGATTCCGCCCCCTGTTTTGGGGTGTAAGACAAGGACTTATAGTGCGCCAATTATCTTTTAGTATTTGCTTCTGTGGCACTTCACTGCAGCAATGTGAGCCTGCTGTTTCCTTGCCCTGGCAATGGAAAAACAATCTTCCACTAACGCGGCAGTCGCGCTTCGGGATGCACTTCAGTGTGGTGTTCCCATTGGGGGGGGGGTTCCCAAAAGAGTTCAGTAACCTCACAATATGAAGAAGAAGATAAAGATGATTCGGCTTCTGACTGTGCTGCCCACAACATGCTTCCACATTTAGGTAGTGTTTCCATTGAATTCCTCCCACCCAATGGCACAGCAGTGCTTCAGCCATTGGATTTGGGCATCATTCACATAATGAAAGTGTATTATCACAAGGAAATGCTGAGAAAAATTCTCGTCAGCATAACTTGTGGACAGGAAGAGATTATAATTATCGTGAAAGAAGCTATTGAAATGATTGCAAACGCCTGGACCCAAGTTATAGAAAGCACTACAGTGACAAATACAGAATCTCCTTACTATGAATTTTTCATTACAGCTAAATATTTTTTAGGTCCCTGGGAGTTTGTTGTAATGGAATTTTACCTGTATACATAACACAATATTACACAATAATTAATAAACACTATCAAATACATAAAACACAAACAAAGCAAAACCAAAAACAGATTGATTAATACAATATGACATTTGAATAACAAAAAGACTAAATCAACTTGAGCCATGGTGTCAGGCTGCCCCATAACAATTACAAATTAGGACCTTCTCTCCCCATCACATCTTTTTTTTTTTTATGTCACACACAGAGAATTAGAGTTATATATAGGGTGGCCCAGATCTAATTATGCAATTTTAATTACGCTATAACTTAAGTTTATTTCATAGAAAATCACCCAAAAAATCCCGGACCATCGAGAAGTATGTGAACTGACGACATGAAGAATCGTCTTCGCGACGAACTGGAATCGTCCCCACATAAATCCAAAGTTATCCAGATGATCTGGATCTGCATAGTTAGATCTGGACCACCCTGTATTTAGTAGGTTTCGGGTTAAATCACTGCTTATATTTGGTTTCTTTCTTCAAACTGTTTGGCTTCATAATGGGCCCAGTTTGTTTTTTAGTAAAATTACGAATCTCGTCTGTGGAGCCAAAGCCACAGAAATGCTTTTCTTCCACTGGTTAAGTAAGGAGGAATCTTCAAATATATTGGAGCAAGCAGTGTTTTATCCTCTGCAATGCCCCTACTTCCTTTTTTTTTTCTCTTCATGCAAGGTAAAAAGTTTCCAAAATATTAACCTTATTATATTTTCTTGTAGTGTTAGCCTTTTGAATAAACTGCCATTTATAATTTTATTGTTTTAATACTGCCATAGAACCACTTTTTCAAAGCTATATTCAATCTGGCAACATTTCATAAATAATCTATTGTTAAAACTACTAAAATGCTTCTCCTTGTTCTCCTTCAGATTTTGCTGTAAAAATGCTTCAGTTTATGAAGGATATCCCTGAAAATTCTATTGTCTTGATGGCAACCCATGATGAAGGAAGTACCAGGTGTGAATTGCACATGTTTATATGAGAAAGTTGGTATTGAAAGTGACTGAGCATTATTCAGAGTAACATCTGCTCGAGAGAGATAGCTGGGAAGGCTGACATTGAAGAGCTGCCTAGTTCTCAAATGCTATCATCGCAACAGAGTGAATATGATAACATGTTGAAAGTGGCATTTTAACACAAATAATGCAAAGTGCGAGAATGCTGGAAAAAGATTTCACATTCTTAAGAATGACCAAACTGACAGCAACATCACAGTATAACATTGTCACTTCACAACGTTTGGACTTATGTTCATTTACTGGCTGGGTACTCCCTGTTTTGGGTTTTGCATGTTTTCCTTATGTTTTTCTTGCAATTCTTTTGGGTTTAGAAATCTGGATAGGCACAGTGTGCTCGAGTGCCCCTTTCTGCATTTTACTTCAAACTTAAGAGGGCACATATAAAAACTGGAGTGATAAATGGTTTACAGTAATTAAGGGCATACATGTGTACAGTATATAAAAGGTAGTTATTTAGCATTGTAACAGACATTTTTTAAATAATCTACATGTTTTAAAATATGTGAAAAACTTGTACGTCGTCTTTCCTGTTCAGGCTATCCAGTGATCTTAAGACAGAGATTACCAATCTTGGGAGTAAGGAGATTCAAAAGATTGCTTTTCGATCAAGTTGGGTGTTTATAGGAGCAAAAGGATTTGTGCTTCCTTCTAACATCAGATCAGAACAGGTAATGTATTACTGATTAGCATACTTTCATTATATGTAATTTATTATTAATGTTGTACTACTAGCATTAAATGTTATTTCTTTCAAATGTGCATAGTGCTAATGTGTAGTTGTTTGGTGTTTATTCAAATTATGTTTATTTCCTTTTTTCCTCCAATGACTAACACAGATAAATCATTCTGACCAAGGAAAAAACAGGTATAATGGCTGGCCAGCAGAAGTCCAAATAGAAGGCTGCATTCCAAGGGCATATCAGTGAAGTTACTATTGTGGTAATTCTGATTCAGCAAGGTTAGAAAAACACTGTTAATATTCCAGATGCTATATGAATTTGTCTTTACTAAGGGTGAAACTGCACTGCTATGCAGCCTTTGGCCCTCACCAAACTCAGAAATTCATGTTTAAATTTAAATGTGTATTTGTTATATGGATCAGACCTTGAAAATGTTCAGAAGTAAATGAAGACGTACAATATATTGTAACTGTTCTTATTTTAAATCATCTGACTTTAAACAATGTTTTGGTGTTTATATACAATACAGTGATTCCAAGATGCTGTTGAACACAAGTGTCTAAAATAATTAACTGATACATTTGTGGGTACTGTTCACACAACATAGGAGTAGACAATCTGTATTTGCATTTAAAAAAATTCAGCCATTGCCAATTAAAAAATACTACCTCACTGATTCCTACATATTTGTTTTTCTTTGATGTCAAAGTAAAAATGAGATACAACATTTTGCTCAAATCAAATATTTGATTTGTGCAAAGTGTCCAAGGCTGTCATGACTATAACTGGGTCAACAAGTAAATTAGTACATCAATAATAGTCATTGGCAGAGGAAATGCCAAAACTGGAACCCAGCTGTGGATTATATGCTTCATATACAGTGCCTTGAAAACGTATTCAGCCCATCACCTTTTTTCCACATAAATGATTTCTAAAATCCTTGGATTTTTGATTAATTTGATTTTTTTTATTTTTTTTATTCATAAGTCAAACACTCTTTTTCACAGTGCTGTCAAAAAAAGGAAAGGAAACTGTAAGCATTAAAAATTGAATTTAAAAAACTGAATTGTTTTAACAGTTTGTAAGAATTCATTGCCTCCTTCAGTTATTGGTTGTATTACAGCTCACACCTATAACAGTTAGTAGTCTTTTTGGACAAGTCTGTATTACGTTTGCACATGATATAGCAAGATCTGCCCATTTCAACCTTGCAAAATTGCTCAATCTGTGGCATGGAAGTTGGGGATTGGAGATGGACAGCAATGTTTAGGTCTTATCGCAGATGTTCAGGGACACTCAAAGAAATCAGTTTTCCTCATTAAAAGCCACTCTCTTATTGCAGTGGCAGTTTACTTTGGGTCATTGTCATATTGAAAAACAAAGTTCCTCTCCAGTTTACATTTTCTGGCAGAGGAGAGCAGGTCTTCTTTTAGGATTTGTCTGTATTCTGTAGCATTTTCTCCCCATCATTCCTCAGCAGAGTGCAACTCTCTGCGGCTGAAAAGTGTCTCTACAACATGATGCTGTCAGCTGGCTGATGTGCAGTGTTAGATTTACATCACACATACTGACCTAGTGTTCAAGCCAAAAGATTCCACTTTAATCTCATCAGAACCTAAGACCACACCTTTGCAACATTGCCGAGGTAACATTTTGCCAATTGGTCGTCTTTTTATTTTTGGCATTCTTACAAAAAAGCCCTCTTTGTGCAGTGCCTTGGAGGTTGTTGAGCTGTGAACATCCTCTTCAGTTACAGTCACTTACTTCTGTAATTTAGTCAGTGACAGCAGGCATTAAAGTACTGTATGTTCTCTGACGAGTGCTGTTCTTCTTTGGCAGCTAAATTTAGAGGAGTACGGTTGTGTGGATGTAGTTCCAACATTTTTCACTTTCATATCATGGACCCTTTCCCAGATCTGTGCTTCTTTAAAATGATATCCCTGATTTGCTCAGTTGTCTTCATTTTGTTTTGTAGAAGGTGTAGTTATTGTGAGAAATTTAATTTAGAATAGCTGATCATGCCATTGTTGACACAATGGGACATCATCAATGCATTTTGTGGGTTGGTAAGGTAATAGCAAAGCCTTATATTTACAAACGGTATGAATACTTTTTAAATTTCATAACGATGATTTTCTTATTAATTGTTGAAATGTTTTCAATTTGTTTCTGTTGTAATGGTGCACGCTATATTGTAGATCAGCTAGAAAATTCTGAATTTTAATATGCAAGTGTATGTATGTGAGACCATTAAATGTGAACATAGCTTTTTGGGTCTGAATACTTTTTCTAGGCACTCTACGACCATAAACAAATTATGAAAGAGCCATATAACACTGCGCTTCCGTACAGGTCATCAGATTCCAACCACTAACAAAACAGTTAATGCTGCCAACAAAAAATAAATACTTAAGGAATACA
Organism: Polypterus bichir lapradei; assembly: GCA_026402145.1. Taxonomy (NCBI): domain Eukaryota; kingdom Metazoa; phylum Chordata; class Cladistia; order Polypteriformes; family Polypteridae; genus Polypterus; species Polypterus bichir. The sequence goes on from JANRMT010028174.1 coordinate 132,723,221, forward strand.
GAAACTGACAGCGTGATAAAGGGCAGTCAGACATCACAAGCTGCTACTTGAACTTCACCCTAGAATTGTTCATTTTGTTATTTGCTAGTTTTTCTTTTTTAATGTTGCACTCCAGATTTAAATTATGTATTTAATATTATGAGCACATCTGTTGTGCTGCTTTTGTTTGTTGATAAAATTTGATTTTTTTTTTTTTATTATTGTACTTGAGAAAACTGAAAATTAAATACTTGGGTTATAAAGGGCACACTGAGGCTGCTGAGTTATCTTCATAAAATGTAGTCATCTGTGAGTACTGGACCTTCTCATATTTTGTGAATTGCTTTGGTAAGATCTTGTCCGACCTTTTTGAGTTTTTGCTTGTTTTCATTTTCTAAACTGTCAGGTGTTTTTGTCAGGACTCGCACTTAGAGAAAAAGGACGGGTAACAAGCATAATTGAGGACTTTTCTTTGTTATAGTCATTCTGGGGGGAAAAGAAAATCTGTAATGTTTTTGGCTGGAGATGGTGTTTAATTTACTGAATCACCAAAGAAATAACAATCATATTTGTTGTACTTAATAAATATTTTATTTTTGATTCATTTGCACACCTTTTGTTTTTGTTTTTTTTTTTTTTTTTAAAAAAAAAAAAAAAAATCCAAAGCCAACGTATATGAAATACAAATGAAAAAGCAGTTGGCACAGTGGTTAGCATTCTTTGACACTGACCTGGGGCCTCATCTATAACGCTGTGCGTAGAATTTGCACTATAACATGACGTAAGCACAAAAGCCGAAATGTGCTTATGCACAGAAAATTCCAGATGCAGGTATCTGTGCGTACTCCAACTTCTGCGTTCTTCTGCTCCATAAATCCCGATCAGCGTGAAAACTAACGCACGTGCACGCGCCTTCTGTCTTGCCCCATCTCCTCCCAGAATTACACCTCTTTGAATATGCAAATCACTATATAAAGAGACCTTAAGATCAGCGTTCTGTAAAAGGCAATGGCAAAAGCAGGAGGGAAAATATAAGAATTTCAGCGAATACCAAGTGGAGGCAAAAAAAAACGTACTATTTGTTGGTTTATACAGTGGTATAATCAACAAAAGGAAGTTGATTGAGTGACATAGCGTGTTGGAGAAACAAGCTCAAGTTCACAAAGTCGCACAGTGCCCAACATAAAAAAGAAGTTGTCACATATCAAAGTCGCCGTGAAAAGGTGAGACGTAGCCCACCGTCTGAGTGTCATATGGAAGCTGGTTAGGGTACAGTGAGAACAAAAAAGGCACAGAGTAGGAAAAAAGCATGAAATGTTAACTTCAATCTCAAAATATCCACTTTAATCACATAGTTTATTTTGTCATTAAAGTAGAACATAAACTTCATCTTAAAATCATTTAATTTACTAGTTTCTCAAATCCCATCGTAACTAAAGTAGCACGTTAAATGCTTTGTTTTGTATTTGATCTTCAATGTGCTGTATGTGTGTGAATCACTACGTGTTTCTGTTCTTTCTCTTTATCCGACAGGACACAGAATCCATTGCATTCATGATATTACAGCTCTCTGAATAATTAAAATACTGAGATGTATACGTGATATCATTTTCATGATGACTGGAATGAAAGCAAGTTATTAAGAACACGATGGCGCAGTGATTTGTTTATGTCTCATACAAGATGCTGCTGCGCCATGTGTGACCTTCGATGAAATAATTTATTGCAGCAGTACTGTTTTCTTTTAAACGTACTAACCTTCAATTCTTGTCCTTACTTTTCTTTCCCCAAATACCCAATCGCCACACAATCAGTTTTGTAATAGACGTTAAGCCATCTGTAAGCTTACAACAATGATTCTTCAAAACTTTTAAGGAACATTGAAATATCTTCATAGTACATGTTTAATTATTCTATCCATCTATCCTTCCACTATTGCGCCTGTCTCAGCAAATCTACAGCGTGAGGCAGGAACAATACGTGAACATGCAAGCGCTGCGGCACCGTGTCCTCACATGTTTAATTATTAACAGTACAGATTATTTAAATGAAGTTTTATCTGTATAATCAACATATTTTGCTGCATTTCATCTTACAAATGATACCATCATCATATGTAAATATGCACTTTATAAAGTGGCGCAGGTTGTGCAATATTAGAACTGTAGTGTAAGTTTACAGTGAGGTAATTGTACTTATAAGTGCAAACAGTTCTACAATGAGCAATTGATTGATTGTGTTTATAGTTCTTGGAATGAAACTGTTTCTGAACCGCGAGGTCCGTACAGGAAAGGCTTTGAAATGTTTTGCCGTGGCTGAGGCTGCATGGGCTTGATGCTGTATACCGATAATTCCCTTTCCAATCAGCTGCTGCTGTGATTCCCCACTCAGATACAGTCATATAATTACTTCGAATGGTGCAGTGAGAGTAATATGGAAAAAGATGATCCGCTATGGCAACCCCTAAAGGGAGCAGCTGAAAGAAGAAGGTGCAGTGAGAGTAACAATGCTAAAGCAGTTATGATATTTGGAATACTATGGCTATTCCCTGGACCATTATATTGTTGCAAGTGAATTACAATCAGATGTATTACACTAAAACAATATGCGGTTAGTTTCAGTGTATTTATAAAGCCGCGTCAGGAAAATAAAGAGTAACCACACATGAACAGTAGCACTGCTTTGACTCTGGGTGCTGCCAGTCTGCAAAACCGAGCGGAGAACTTGCGTACGACAAGGTATGAGGTACCATGGAAAAGTGCGTTTGTTTACGCCAAGTGTAGGTTTTATACATCGCGATCTGAACGTGGAAAAGTTCTTGCGCAACATTTCTGTGCGTACGCACCGTTCGTACATGAGGCCTCTGGTCCGTATGTCTGTGAATTTTTTCTTATTTTCCACTTGCCCAAGTATTTATTGACCTGAAATAAATGAATGTGGGTAGTGTGCCCTGTGAAAGATTGGCACTCCATTCAGGGTTTGCCTTAAGAAATCGTGCAACAACACAAGCAAGATATGTAAGCTGACAACTCTGCTGTTTTTAATATGAATGAAAGATCAGCATAACTACACATGACATGAGTTTCTGTAAGAGCGTCAAAGAACCTGATCCTGGGGTCTTCTGGTGGCTTCCCCTTTTATTGGGACTCCTAGCCTAATTAAGTGAGATGTTGTTTTCCAGTTTTTAAGATTATTACCATTGTGGTTTTTAAATTATTTGATTATTTAATCCATTATTTACCAATGAATAAATAATGCAAGACGAGGCAGTAAGTGGTAGCTGAAGCTGACAACTCTAAGTAAATAACCGGCGTTGTAGTGTTGAACAGTTAAAAGTAACAACGATTTCTTAGTGGTGTGTAAGTCGCATATAAAGAATAATTGGATACAGCACCATACAACTCTCATCCAGTTGAACATTAATGCTAGTAAGAAAGCAAGGGCACAAACATTCATAAGTAAGAAAGCATTCATTTTAGGTACAGGTAAGTGGCTGACTTTTTAAAGTGGTTAAGAGAAGGGCTCCATGGTACATAGACAGGCGTCTAGCGAGAAGGCCCAAATCGGGCACAAGCAGCTGTAGGAACAGACAAGAGAATAAGGAAACAACTAGCAGTGGATATTCACTAAGTGAGTTTTCTTACTAAGAAGGAAGAAGAGTGTAATAAGTTTACCAGAATGAACAGCGGCCAGGAAAGTAGGGCAGTTAAGAGGGCGACAGTGTACGGGCTCATTAGTACAAGGGAACACGAGCAGTGCTAGTGCAGAGCTTTTAAGTAAGGAATAAGAGGGGTTTAAATTTAGGAGAATAGTAAAGTTAACCTACTAGAAAGACTAGGGGCCCTAAGAAGTAAAACAACTGCAGCAGTTCTTCATGTGTTTTTTTTTTTTAATTATTTAGTCTTACCATTCAAGTTAAAATATTTTTAGTTTTAATTAGAAAAGGTTGAGCAGTTTTAGTATTATAAAGCCAAATTTTAATAATGAGGCCAGTGCAATACAAGTACTGCTAGAATTTTAACTTTTTGGAAAATGCCTTGGAGGTTCCAGTCTTCTATGAGGGCAACATCTGCAGAAGATGCCAGCTGATCCAGCACTGCAATCCCCAGGTCATTGAACTGGAAAAGGAACTTGATGGCCTGTGTTTTAGAAGAGAATTGGCAGACCTGGCTGACGTGTCCTTTAGAGAGATAATGTGCACCCCAAGGTGGTGTGGGAGGAGACTCCTGACCAGACAGGTGGGCTGGATGGTGTTTTTGAAGATTCTTAGGTGGTAGGCAGACATGGGCAGTCCCAACAGGTCACCTCAAAACCAGTTCCCAGAAAGAGAGGGGTAGTGAATCATTGGGGAATCAACATTATGAAGCATAATGGTTATAAATGTAAATGTATCACATGTTGGAAGAAAAAAAATGTTAGGTTTGAATATAGAGGTCAAAAATTTCATAGTACACCTTCTGTGAAGGATTTAGGAGTCGTAGTGGGCTTGACACTATCAATGGCCAGATGGACAGTGTTCAGAAGCCAATAAAAAGGCAAACAAAATGTTAGGTTATACAGCAGGATGGGTGGAGTACAAGTCCAAGGAGGTTACGCTCAACCTTCCTAATGTACTGGTGAGGCCTTGTCTGGAGTACTGTGTGCAGTTTTGGTCTCCAGCCTACGAAAAAGACATAGGAGAGCTAGAAAAATTCCAGTGAACAGAGACTGAGCTGATTTCAGGACTACAGGGGATGAATTATGAGGAAAGAAGAAAAGAGCTGAGCCTTTTCAGTTCAAGCAAAAGAAGATGAACAGGTGACGTGATTGAAATGTTTAAAATTATGAAGGGAATTAGTCCAGTGGATCGAGACTGTTATTTTAAAATTAGTTCATCAAGAACACAGGGAAACTTGTTAAGGGGTACATTTCACATGTTAGGAAGTTTTTCTTTATACAGAGAACCATAGCCACTTGGAATAAGCTACCAGGTAGTGTAGTAGATAGTAGGAATTTACGGACTTTCAAAACTAGACGATGTTATTTTGGAGAAATTAAGCCGATCGGACTGGTGAGCTTTGTTGGGCTTATTGTTGTAAGGAGCACGTCGGTGTGCCTGACACTGAAGTAGTTGCAGCTTTTCAGCATCGTCTGTTATATGCCTGGGAGTCTGTGCTGCTTCTTATTAATTGTCATTATTAGGATAAAGTTAAGGAAGCAAACTCCACAGAAGAAAGGCACATTAACAGGAAAACAACAACAAAAAAAAAAAGTGTAGCATTAAAAGTTACAGAAAAATACTTCAACCATCACTCTAGTGTGCTTTTCTGAATGCAAAATCAAGAAGAGGAAAAAAAGAATCAACTAGTTAAATGAGATCAAAATAAAATAACTTGCTGGTTAACGTACCGCCAACCACTAAACAAGAACTCGGCAAACATTTTCAGCAAGTGAGTAAGGTGCCTGTTCAAGAGGGTGCAGAATGTGACCCCTTATTACTTGATTACAAGGTTGGCTGCTCCTTCCCATGTCTAGAACAGAAGCTGCATACCCCTTCTCTTCTCACAACAGAAAGCAAAAGATAATGTGAGACTTACAAAAACTGGACTGCAGTGTGGCTGATCCATAACGGGCAAAAACATGGCCCAACGATGGGTGCTTTGTAATCCTGAAGTTTGTCTTTCAAGTAAAAATGTCCACTTTTGAGTTTGCTCCTTTAAGGCCGCTGTCAGATGCATGTTTGCCATTTTACATTTGGTTGACACCTTTAGGTGATGTATGAGTCCACAATTCCATTCAATTTTTTTTAATAATAATAATTGCAGTACATGCAGGTTAAGTGACTTGTACAGTGTCACTTAAACTTAGGGTTTAAAATCCCATGACCTCACCAGTATGCCAAGCTGCCTAAAATACAAGATTTATTCAAGCAAATTATTAGAAATTGAGATGAACTGCTTACTCATGCAGTTTAGATACAACTTAAAATCTTTGTGTCCACTTTTGATTTCTCACAAAAATGCAAGACATACAAAATGCAACACACCCAGGGTCAGATTTATACAACGCACAAAAAGAGGCTTGAAATGCGCATATGCAGCTTTCCATGAAAACGTCAGGAGTTAGAAAAGAACACTTCGAGAGGAGAACCTGCTTATATCAACAGCAGCTCTGAGCATGCGTACGCACCATGTCAGAGAAACTGGGAAATCCAGCCAGATCTGCTAAATAACAACTCGCACATATAAGGAATTGTTATTCGTATTATAATGGGTGTTGATGTGACAGACATGTTTAGCCTCAAAAAAAAAGATGATATGCAGACTCTATTATTTATTAAGACAATTTTATTTAACTTGACTCCTCTGTCCGTTTGTTTGCCTAGGTCGAATTTTGCAACTGATTTTAAACCCACTTTTGGCAAAGAGAATGTTTTCAAATTTGCATATGTGTTCAGTATCGATGACAATACAATAATCCATCAAAACCAATGCAATTACCTAACAAATTTCACCGTAGTCATTGGTTATGCGATTCCAATTAACGCGCACCCAATGACAGAGAGGGAATAGTGCGATATAGGGGCATACAAGCAATCGGATTGCCCCCACTTGCCTCTTAAGTGAGTTGAGTGGGTAAATATGAGTGCCAACTGTACTTGTTTATTCTTGTGAAGGAGTAGCCGCGATGATCACGGTGAGGAAGTATTGCCGTTTTGTCGTCGACATTTTTTTCGCAGCGACCGAGTGCTAATCCCATAAGAGCCTGAACAGAAAAATAGTGACCAAAATAGAATTCTTTTTAGTATTCAAATAATTCTCCAAAGAAGATATATTATGTAATACTTTTAAAGAAGCTTCCCATTCATGAAAAATGATAAAAGAAAAATCATTTGCAAAATACTCAAAAACTAAAAAAGTATTTTTTAAGTAAAACAATTTTATTTACTTTAGTGATACATGGAATACACGGCAGCACGGTGGCGCAGTGGGTAGCGTTGCTGCCTCACAGTTGGGAGACCGGGGTTCGCTTCCCAGGTCCTCCCTGCGTGGAGTTTGCATGTTCTCCCCGTGCCTGTGTGGGTTTCCTCCCACAGTCCAAAGACATGCAGGTTAGGTTCATTGGCGATCCTAAATTGTCCCGTGTGTGTGCTCTGTGGTCGGCTGGGCCCTGCCCTTGGTTTGTTTCCTGCCTTGCGCCCTGTGACCCTGTAGTTAGGATATAGTGGGTTGGATGATGGATGGATACATGCTGTCCCATTCTGTACCCATTTCCCAGAGATTTTCACAGAGTTCCTTGGAGTGCTCTTTTGTTTTCATTGTGTAGTTTCGGTCCCCACTCTGTGATTCACTCCAAGCTGGACCTTCCACATGCGGATGCATTTATAATTCAAGCAGCTGAGACCAAAGACAGGCTCTCTCAAATTTGTTATGCGACTTCTAAAACTAGTTGTTTGCTCCGGTGATGATTTAGATGTCATATTAAAGGAAGGAATTGCTTACATAATCGGTTGTTTTGTATTTTAGATTTGTAATTAATGTAAACCACTTTCCCTTTTCACATTCACTTATTAAAGAGTACTTTTCTGTTGCTCACTACCAAAATAAAAAAAATTAAATCCACCGTGATTCAATGTTCTTTAACAGAGTTTTTCAACCCCGATGGGCCATGGAAATAATAGTGTGGATCAGCTGGGTCCGAACCTGACAGGGACAAGCTCCTCGGGTGGTCGAGACCTGACTGAGGAGGACAGGCATAAAAGCAGCTCCGTGATTGGAGTGTTGCAGACTCAGCCTTTAGAGTCTCCGGGCTGCTAGAGCCCATCTTCCTGGGCGTGTGGTCACTAGCGAGTATCACGGGCATACGAGATTCCTCTGAAACGGAGAGAGCGCGGGCAAAAGGACGAAGCAGATGGCATAGGTCAAACCCCCCACCCCTCCGCCTACCGTGCGAACGCTTATCTTGGACTGGCTTCTTTTTTTAACCGATTTCTCCGGTAGTCCCGCCCCCTACGGACATTCGAGCACGTGTATGAGGTGTGACGTGTTTGTAATTAGTAGAACAGTGGTGTGCCAGAGCGGTGGGGCTGTGTAGGGGAGGTAATGGCAGAAAGAAAGCGAAGCGTTGTTTGGAGTTCTTGTACTCCACTAAACAATAATGAGGCAAAACGTAATCAGTAGCAGAAGGACGTACGTTCCACAAACCAGGTAAAACAAATGGAAGTCAGTCACATTGCCGAACATGAGGAGTTACAGTGGAGGCGATCAGAAGAGGACACAGATGCTTAGCTAAAAAGCCTGGCATGGTTGCCAGAGGGCTGCAGACTGCTCTTAACGAAAGGCAGGAGGTGCCCAGGTAATGTCAGTGCGGTAAACTCGTGAAGGTTTGTTGTAATTGTTTGAAGAGAACAAAAAATCAATGTCTGTTGTTAAGGAGGAGGATATTACATTTATATCTTGATGGATGGACATACTGTACTTAGAACACATTTTCATGAACACAAAAATACATGATTAGAATGTTTATATCATGTCAAATTTAAATAATAAATAGAAATGAAATGTCATTAAAATTTAACAAATTAAAATGTATAAAGTATATTTGGTTAATCTAATATTTTGTAATGTTTACAACACAAACTGATTGGCTCACATTTAATGTCTCTAGTTTTTGTCACTTCTCGGTTTTTCTGATCTAAATCTTTGGGGGCCTGTCTTTGTGCACTTTTTTTGCGCAACCCAAGGCATCATCCCGCGGCAGTTCTCCATCTTACTGACATCACCTCAGACAAACCGAGGAAATTCAGAAACACACACGTCATTTAGGCTCCTCGTTGTGACAGGGCTTTGACAAACTGCTTCGCTAAACCGAGCTTAAAATGAAAGGGTTACAGCAGCACCTTAGCTGGAACCAGCAAGCTACAGTACGTCTGATGAGGTTTCTGGACACCACACTATAGCTTTTGTTCTAGCTGGCCACTCCATCGGAACCCAATGTCAGTTCCTGGTCCTGCTGTTAACAAAACTATTGTAATAATCGTAACCTGTTTTTTCATCTGAACAACTGTAAACCTGCTTTTGCTGCCCCCTGTATATACTGCAACGAACACCCAATGGGAGTGGGAAGTTAGCCCAATAACGGACACACTTATTCCGCAACAAATAGCTTACAGCAGTGTTCTAGGAGAATCAAACTTGCAAACGCCCTGTCACTTCACTATGCAGGCTATTCCACTCTCGCGGTGTTCCCGATCGTCGTCCAGCGTCACGGGTCGTGTCCCTTTTCCCCAGTTACTCAGTTATCATCAGCAAGGCTGTATTTATAATGCCATGGGAGTCTCCACGTGCCTTCTTGGACTTCAAATGGATAACGAGACAGTTCCGAGGGTTCCTGTCACCGCAGAGCTCAGCACATCTGTGAATGCCCGGAGTCAATCACTTGTCCGGAACCCGCCCATCTCTAGAGTGACAATGCTGGCCATTTATTCTATCACATTTAGGAAGTTATTTGTAAGCTTTGACTGAAAAAAAATGACTTATTTTTTGAATAGTAAGGCTTTAGTTTGGGGTGAGGTGGTGGAAATTGCTGAAAAATGTCTCCAAGGAGTGAGGGGAATATGATTTAAGTTGTGTGAATGGCTGAGATGATGTTAAACGCGAGGACTAATCTTGGTTTTATGTCCTTTTGTGAGTTTGAAACTGCTAGGAGAGACGGCTGTTCTCTTACCTCGCAGATGGGTGTGTTCGCAGCCTGCTTGTGTGGAGACTTATTTTGTCGATCCTCCCACCGGCGTCGGGCTATTCAATCCTGAGAGAGAGAGGACGGGAAGTCAGCCTCGGACACGCCCCAGGGGCTTTTGCCTGCTTATTTGCCTTCGAACTTGGATATTTAATCACGCTCTGTTCACGTTTGTGGAGTCTCCCCCCTTGTCACCTAAATTCCTTATTTCAGTTATATATGCAGGTGCTCAAAATCTATATGCAATATTATCATCTCTTTAATCGCAGGTGACAGACATAGAACAAACAGCCCCTTGAACACGAGGGCATGTTCCATCTCTGGCATGTTTTTCATTCCAAATTAGGGGTCTTGCTCCCCCACTTCTGAGTTATTTAATAATATCCTCTTTGACAGGAATGCCCTCTATGCAAGAGGAGCTCGCGTGGGTACAGTGTGACCCCCCTCTCCCACCACATTTCGGGTCTCCATTCGGCAAAACGAATATACGTAGTAGTCACTACCACTTTTCAAACGTCCTGGAATCGTTTGCTGTCTTTTTTTCCACTTTTATTTTTGGCCTTTTGTGCCCATCGCCCTTCTTCTGCCTCCACGAGTCCTCTTTTTTCCTTTGTTAGCGAACATCAGTCCAGTTTAATTTCAGTTTCAACACACGCGAAAAATTAAATATAATTACAAACAAGTGAATTCAGTTAAACGTACCACAAAGTGCAATCTACCTACTCAACAATAAAACATACTTTAACGATTAAAAAAGAAATCATCCGTGCATTAACATACAATAACAGTGACGGATTGAAGTTTTACTTTTAAACTTTCATTCTCTATCTCTAGACTACTGACCCTTTACACTTTTGCATATTCTGCTGTTGATCTGCTAAAGTCATTTTCAATCTGGTTGTTATCGTCTGCTTTAGTGACCGGTTCAACTTTTCAGCTATCCAAAGTTTTTACAGGTTATACACTAATCTTGTTGCAAAACTTTCTCAGTTGCTCGCACAAAATTTTCAGCCCCTCCATACGCGGGGACGCGCAGCTATGCTAAACTCCTTCGTCCGTCAGCTCCCCAGAGAGCGAGAGAGAGAGAGACGCACACGGGCACGCGCAGCTGCTCGCTTTAACTGTGAGACGCGGGCACGCGTAGCACCTCTCATTGTCTGTTCAGTTTGAGGCCTGCGGGTGTGGAGGTTTACTGCCTGCTCGTTCTCCAGAGCTCTTTGAAGCTGTGTGTGCAGCGTCTGGCTTTTTCTGGCCAGACCCCTGTTCTTTGCCTCAGCAGTTTGAATCATTAATACTAGTTTCTCTGCTTTTCCAGTTATGCAAAGCTGCAAACCTTCGTGGAGTTTCCAATAGGTGAGCTGGCCTGCTAGTCTTGACTTCCTTTTAGCAGCCCTTGGCACTCCTGCATTCACGTTCTCTTAATTGCACTTAAAATGGCAAGTCCATAACTGCGTTTTATAAAGGGGGCACCTAGTCTCTCTCAAACAAGTTAAGGAACACATTCTGCCTCAAGTGACAGGGGTGGGCATGTTTAATGGGAAGGGTGCCAGAAGCAGTGACACAGACCAGTGCCCTCTACAGGCACAATTCTCTCTCAGTGATGTTTCTGTTTGCTTCACTTCCAGGGCACTAGGCATACTAGGCATGAGAAGGTGTATGCCACTTCAACAGGGCCTTTCAAAATGGAGACTTGAGTCATCATCCATCCATCCATCTTCTTAACCTACTTATCCAGGCAGGGTCAAGGGGACGCTGAAGACAGCTGTGTCTGTCAATGCAGAGGTCTGTTTTGAAGGTTTCCTGTAGCACTTTGTCTTGCCCAGGAGTATTACTATATGAGGGTTTCTTTGCCCTGACCAGACTCCTCATTGCAAAATTTTGAATATTAATTAATACTTTGATACATATTAGTATAAAATGTACTACTAGCTTAGCAAACAGCTACAACAATTAGTAATCAACTTTAACTCTTTCAGGGTGGATGTCGACTTTTGTTTGAGAGTAGTAAGCAACTGCAAACGGTGACAAAACCCTCCATTACCTTTTAGTTCAGCTGTCTTTGCTAGAAGGAAAGTTAAATTTGTTAGTTTGACCGAGATTCCCATACGCTTGCGGGAATAGTGAAGAGCAAACAATGACAAAAATAGCATCGACATCTGGTGAGATATCAAAGTGAATGCACAAAGCTAACTACTCCGTGGACGACGTTTTGCATATTATCGCTGGATTGGACTCTGACCTGTCAGACATCGATTCTCATGCACGTGATCTGGAGATCGAGACCAAAAAACGAAAGTGAGGTACCGACATCAGCTGATCGATCTCCAGCTAATCGTGATGCCGAACACGTTTGTGTAGATGAAGACCGGTACAAACCAGATTGCATTGCACTGTGACCGTGACGGCTGCTGCCGTCCCCGCCGCTTTCACAAGAAGAAAGCCTGGCAGCTACCCTGCCACGCATTCCTGCCAGCCGTCTTACCGCCCATGAGCATCTTGAGCCACAAGAGATTATGAACTGGCGCACACAGCACCCAGCAACTGACATTTTAGGTTGATTTATGTGAAAGACCCTTGCTTTGGGTGCTTTTCAGAAAACTGCATGTTTTGGAGAAAATATTCAGCCCTCAAAGAGTTAAATGACTTTGCAGACATGTAGGCTTAATTTTTATAGAATTTATGTATGCATTAACATATACAGTTGGCTTTCTGAACAAATGTATTAAAGTGTTAGGTTGAAAGAGAAGAAAAATTTTACTTGATGTCAGATGCTTATGAAATGATGAAGTTTTCAAGAGTCAATCAATAGTCCTTACTCGAACCAGCAGCAGCGAGCACATCACACCCATCCTGCTCCGTCTTCACTGGCTCCCTGTGTCTTACAGAATCAAATATAAAATCATACTAATAACCTACAAAGCCTTAAATAACCTCGCACCAAACTACATCAGTGACCTTCTCCATCACTATGTGCCTGTGCGCCCACTAAGGTCCTCTGATTCTGGTAATCTTGTTGTGCCCCACATTAATCTACACTCCATGGGTGACAGGGCCTTCAGCTGTATAGCGCCCAGACTCTGGAATGACCTACCGACATTAATCAGGTCAGCTGACTCCATGAATTCTTTTAAAAAACAACTCAAAACTCATCTGTTCAGGAAGGCTTTTAGCTCTACTTGACTTTATTACCCTTCTCTCAGTTTACCTCTCTGTCAAGATGCTCATGTAACCTGTGTGTGTGTGCTAGACCATCAATTATGTTGTCTGTTAGGCTTTCTCTGAATTTACTGTCTTAATCTTCTTTATTTATTTATTTGGTTTGTACAATGCTATATACTGTATACCCTGCCGTTCTTTCTAATATTCTGTAAGTGCCTTGAGCGCGGGAAAGGCGCTATATAAATAAAATGTATTATTATTATCATTAATAATAACAGTATAATTTTGTCAGTTCCAGCCTTATATTTTATAGTATCATTCTCACCATGCCCTGTAACAAAGTGTGCACATAACTGAAGAATAGTACAAGTCTGGAAAAAGTTCTGTTTAACAAAAAAAAATATATCTATATACAGTGCATACAGAAAGTATTCACAGCGCATCACTTTTCCCACATTTTGTTATGTTACAGCCTTATTCCAAAATGGATAAATTCATTTTTTCCTCAGAGTTGTACACACAACACCCCATAATGACAACATGAAAAAAGTTTACTTGAGATTTTTGCAAATTTATTAAAAATAAAAAAAAAAACTGAGACAGCACATGTACATTAGTATTCACAGCCTTTGCCATGAAGCTCAAAATTAAGCTCAGGTGCATCCTGTTTCCCCTGATCATCCTTGAGATGTTTCTGCAGCTTAATTGGAGTCCACCTGTGGTAAATTCAGTTGATTGGACATGATTTGGAAAGGCACACACCTGTCTATATAAGGTCCCACAGTTGACAGTTCATGTCAGAGCACAAACCAAGCATGAAGTCAAAGGAATTGTCTGTAGACCTCCGAAACAGGATTGTCACGAGGCACAAATCTGGGGAAGGTTAAAGTAAAATTTCTGCTGCTTTGAAAGTCCCAATGAGCACAGTGGCCTCCATCATCCATAAGTGGAAGAAGTTCGAAACCACCAAGACTCTTCCTAGAGCTGGCCGGCCATCTAAACTGAGCGATCGGTTGAGAAGGGCCTTAGTCAGGGGGGTGACCAAGAACCCGATGTCACTCTGTCAGAGCTCCAGAGGTCCTCTGTGGAGACAAGAGAACTTTCCAGAAGGACAACCATCTCTGCAGCAATCCATCAATCAGGCCTGTATGGTAGAGTGGCCAGACGGAAGCCACTCCTTAGTAAAAGGCACATGGCAGCCCGTCTGGAGTTTGCCAAAAGGCACCTGAAGGACTCTCAGACCATGAGAAACAAAATTCTCTGGTCTGATGAGACAAAGATTGAACTCTTTGGTGTGAATGCCAGGCGTCAAGTTTGGAGGAAACCAGGCACCGCTCATCACCAGGCCAATACAATCCCTACAGTGAAGCATGATGGTGGCAGCATCATGCTGTGGGGATGTTTTTCAGCGGCAGGAACTGGGAGCCTAGTCAGGATAAAGGGAAAGATGACTGCAGCAATGTACAGAGACATCCTGGATGAAAACCTGCTCCAGAGCGCTCTTGACCTCAGACTGGGGCGACGGTTCATCTTTCAGCAGGACACAGCACACAGCCAAGATATCAAAGGAGTGGCTTCAGGACAACTCTGTGAATGTCCTTGAGTGGCCCAGCCAGAGCCCAGACTTGAATCCGATTGAACACCTCTGGAGAGATCTTAAAATGGCTGTGCACCGACGCTTCCCATTCAACCTGATGGAGCTTGAGAGGTGCTGCAAAGAGGAATGGGCGAAACTGGCCAAGGATAGGTGTGCCAAGCTTGTGGCATCATATTCAAAAAGACTTGAGGCTGTAATTGCTGCCAAAGGTGCATCGACAAAGTATTGAGCAAAGGCTGTGAATACTTATGTACATGCGATTTCTCAGTTTTTTTTATTTTTAATAAATTTGCAAAAATCTCAAGTAAACTTTTTTCACGTCATTATGGGGTGTTGTGTGTAGAATTCTGAGGAAAAAAATGAATTTAATCCATTTTGGAATAAGGCTGTAACATAACAAAATGTGGAAAAAGTGATGCACTGTATATATATAAATCTACTCTATATCTATACTAATAAAAAGGCAAAGTCCTCACTGACTCACTGACTCACTCACTCACTGACTGACTCATCACTAATTCTCCAACTTCCCGTGTGGGTCGAAGGCTGAAATTTGGCAGGCTCATTCCTTACAGCTTACTTACAAAAGTTAGGCAGGTTTCATTTCGAAATTCTACGCATAATGGTCATAACTAGAAGCTATTTTTCTCCATTTACTGTAATGGAGTTCAGCTCGAGGGGCAGAGTTTCGTGTGACATCATCACGCCTCTCACGTAATCACGCATTACGTAGAAAACCAGGAAGAGCTACAAAACGCGCTGAAGAAAACATGCATTATATAATTAAGAAGGCAGCGAAACAATTAGAAGCGAGCGAGTGACATATAAAACCATATTCAGCGGCTCAAGTGAACTGACGCAGTGCGCAGACAAAAAGTAACAGTTCCAAGGAGTGCTGAACAAAAACCGAATTACACTGCTACGCTCAAATAGACAAACCACATGCCGTGGCGCAATAGTAGATCATTCGCCTGTAGCGCCCACGTCCGAGGTTCGATTCCCGAGAGGGGATGCACTAAGTATGTACGCGCGCTTCTCGATT
>JANRMT010028174.1:132743714-132765871 GCA_026402145.1 Polypterus bichir lapradei
ATATATATATATATATATATATATATATATATATATAGATATGGGAACAACACTAATATCAATGACAAAACAATTACATTAACAATCATGTTACGTTATTTTTAAAATTTTTCCTTTTCTTTTTCATACCTTCTTTAACTCACTACTTCTCCGCTGCGAAGCGCGGGTATTCTGCTAGTATATATATATAATCCTAAATTTAAAAGTGCAATGATTTTGTACAACGATTTTATGTGACATTTTTATGTCACATTTTTTGTCACGCTTAAAATTGGGCTTATTTTAAAACCTACATATGTATCTTTGGTATCATTCTTTCAGAATTTATCAAACTTTAATGTGATGTTGTTACATTTTCAGATTCTTATTCCATTTTTAAATTATAAACTAAAAAATATCAAGAACTCACGTCCTGTGAGACAAGACTTTATGCCAGCAGATTTAACCACGCCTGGGGCCAGAAATAAAACACAAAGAGTGGATGCAGGCCCGGTTCTAGAGGCGGAGCCGCCATCGTGCCATTTAATTTCAGCCACCCCCTCACCCTATAATACCTTCACTCGTTTTCTAAACCAGTGTATTTAAAATTCAAATTTTTCGCAATTTCCTTAATGTCAAAAAAAAAAATTAAAGAAAATTTCTTTGTAGGTAGAAGAAAACTTGACTTACGCATTTAACAAATCGGCAACAAGTTTATTTAATTCATCAGTAAAATTACGATTAACACTACAAAAACTTTTCATTGAGGTGGCGAAGTGGTAGCGCTGCTGCCTCGCAGTTAGGAGACCCGGGTTCGCTTTCCAGGTCCTCCCTGCATGGAGTTTGCATGTTCTCCCCGTGTCTTTCTGGGTTTCCTCCGGGTGCTCTGGTTTCCTCCCACAGTCCAAAGACATGCAGGTTAGGTGGATTGGCGATTCTAAATTGGCCCTAGTGTGTGCTTGGTGTGTGGGTGTGTTTGTGTGTGTCCTGTGGTGGGTTGGCACCCTGCCCGGGATTGGATTCCTGCCTTGTGCCCTGTGTTGGCTGGGATTGGCTCCAGCAGACACCCATGACCCTGTAGTTAGGATACAGCAGATTGGATGATGGATGGATGGAAAACTTTTGATTGATGTGCTGCGTACTTGAGCTGCCACAATTCACGTGTTGTGACTTGCCCGTTTTTCTTTGAAGTGATCTTTCCAAAAAATCATATCACAATCCACAATCTGAATTGCAATCTATCTTTTCAATGTGGCATACACTTAAGAGAATATCCAGACTCAAACTCATCAAGATCTAAGTAACACTTTATTTTAAATATCAAACAAAGTTGAATTCAATTGTTCTCTTGTTCGCTAGCTAAGCAGAGTCAAGGAAGACGCCCTAAGGCTGGTGAGTGAGTGAGGAAGGCCCCTCCCCTCAGCCCGGTGCGTGTTTCTCGGATTCGCGCAAATAAATCAGTACCGCAAGCGAACTATGATACATAGCGAAATGAGAGAAGTCATAAAATCAACTGGAATGTTCAAGCAAATTATAGAAATAAACAATCTAAATCTGTTAAGTAGTCCTCTCGTGAAAAGCGGACAGACAGACAGATGTTGAATTTTATAGATATAGACATTTTGTATAAGTAGATCTCAGGGGGAAAAAAGGTTGGAGACCCCTGTTCTAGACAAACTGTTCCTGCCTTTTGCTGCTAATTAACTTTTTTTACCCTTTTTAAAATTACATACTATTTAGAACTCAGACCACTTAAATGTTCGTTTTTTTTTTCCTCAATTATCCCCCAAACAACGAGATACAAAACGAGCCAACACATCACCAGCAAGCTGTGTCCGTCACACAATATTTGAAAATAAAGAAAGGTCAAGGTCTCAGTTATGTTGATCTGCTGAGGTCCCAAAAATTTTGATGCTGGTCTTAGAAAAAAATAAATCAACAGTTTTGTAAATGTCTGCTGTGGCAGAATGAGAACAGCAACAAGCTATGGAGATAAATCCTGAGCTTAATTAAGAAGAATTGGGTTCTAATTAAGAAACTGGTTGGAATGAAATTGGTTGGTGTTTCAGGTCCTGACTTACCTGGTCATGTTGTTGGCTCACTTATGCTGCATTTGACTAAATTTCGGAATTTTAATTTCTGAATCCGACTCAGAAACCAAAGAAAACCTGCCCTGATCTCCTAGTTGCAAATTCAGGCCTGGTCTTTCAGGTCTTAGTTTTTCTGATTTCAGACTATGATGTCAATCCATAATGGTGATGTACACCATGAACAGTTATGTACTGTAACACAATATCAGATTATTTTGTTTTTTAGAAGAGTTTACTTTAAATTAATCTCCTCAGTCCATAATACTTAATATTGAGAAGGTAAAGATTAATACTACCAGTGTGAACAGCAACAGACTAACCAATATTACCTTGATACGTGCTACTGTTCATACATCACACTCAATGGTTGCTTTGTTAATTTGTAGCTTCCAAGCAGAAACATTACTATTTATCATGGCCAACAGCATAAACATCTTTTTTGGACATGACAACTTTACTTTATGCGCCTTTCTTACTTAACAATTTCTCCTTTGATCTGGGCTATAGAACTATTTAGTTAATGATTATTACTGAAACACCAGGCATACATGTTTAGTTTCCAATTGAGTAACGCAAACGCTTGGAGGTTGCAAATGAGGCAGTTGCAACCTCCGACTTTCTAGCTCCGTCATATGACAAATGCAGCATAACATCACATCTCATTTTTGTTTGCCAGCCATTTAAGGAAAAATGTAGTCATTTCATGAGACTGAGTCTTAAAAAACACAATAATAATAATAATTATTTGCATTTTATATAGCGCTTTTCTCACTACTCAAAGCGCTCAGCAATTGCAGGTTAAGGGCCTTGCTCAAGGGCCCAACAGAGTAGAGTCCCTTTTGGCATTTACAGGATTCAAACCGGCAACCTTCCGATTGCCACTGCAGATCCCTAGCCTCAGAGCCATCACTCCAGGAAAAGAAGTCAGAAACTGGTCACTGATAGAGAAAGTCAGAGGAAGAAAAATTTGCAGCCAAGGCAGTCCTCCAGGATCAGAGCTGGACACCTCTGGTATATTCTGTAAATGTTTCAAGACGATTTAAAGAATGTCGTCGCTTGTGCTCACCTCTAAGAACTGCAAATGTGTGCCGCTTGACTTATTTTCCCATTTAAATCAGTATCTGTCTGTCCATCCATCCATCCATCCATCCATCATCTTCTGCTTATCCAAGGTCAGGTCGCGGGGGCAGCAGCTTGAGCAGAGAGGCCCAGACTTCCCTCTCACCAGCCACTTCATCTAACTCTTCCGGGAGAATTCAAGGCGTTCCCAGGCCAGCCAGAAGACACAGTCCCTCCAGTGTGTCCTGGGTCTTTCCCGGGGCCTTCTCCCGGTTGGACGTGCCCAGAACACCTCACCAGGGAGGCGTCCAGGGGGCATCCTGATCAGATGCCCGAGCCACCTCATCTGACTCCTCTCAATGTGGAGGAGCAGCAGCTCTACTCTGAGCCCCTCCCGGATGACTGAGCTTCTCACCTTATCTTTAAGGGAGAGCCCAGACACCCTGCGGAGGAAGCTCATTTCAGCCGCTTGTATTCGCAATCTCATTCTTTCAGTCACTACCCATAGCTCATGACCATAGGTGAGGGTAGGAACGTAGATCGACTGGTAAATTGAGAGCTTTGCCTTGCGGCTCAGCTCCTTTTTTACCACGACAGACCGATGCAGAGCCTGCATCACTGCGGATGCCGCACCGATCCGCCTGTCGATCTCGCGCTCCATTCTTCCCTCACTCGTGAACAAGGCCCCAAGATACTTGAACTCCTCCACTTGGGGCAGGATCTCGCCTCCAACCCTGAGAAAGCACTCCACCATTTTCTAGCTGAGGACCATGGTCTTGGATTTGGAGGTGCTGATTCCCATCCCAGCCGCTTCACACTCAGCTGCGAACCGATCCAGAGAGAGCTGAAGATCATGGCCTGATGAAGCAAACAGGACAACATCATCTGCAAAAAGCAGTGACCCAATCCTTAGTCCACCAAACTGGACCCCCTCAACACCCTGGCTGCGCCTAGAAATTCTGTCCGTAAAAGTTATGAACAGAATCGGTGACAAAGAGCAGCCCTGGTGGAGTCCAACTCTCACTGGAAACGGGTTTGACTTACTGCTGGCAATGCGGACCAAGATCTGACACCGGTTGTACAGGGACCGAACAGCCCTTATCAAGGGGTCCGGTACCCCATACTCCCGGAGCACCCCCACAGGATTCCCTGAGGGACACGGTCGAACGCCTTTTCCAAGTCCACAAAACACATGTAGACTGGTTGGGCAAACTCCCATGCACCCTCCAGGATTCTGCTAAGGGTGTAGAGCTGGTCCACTGTTCCGTGACCAGGACAAAAACCACACTGTTCCTCCTGAATCCGAGGTTCGACTATCCGATGGACCCTTCTCTCCAGAACCCCTAAATAGACTTTTCCAGGGAGGCTGAGGAGTGTGATCCCTCTGTAGTTGGAACACACCCTCCGGTCCCCCTTCTTAAAGAGGGGGACCACCACCCCGGTCTACCAATCCAGAGGCACTGTCCCTGATGTCCATGCAATGTTGCAGAGACGTGTCAACCAAGGCAATGTATGTAGATGTTGTAGGACAGTATCTGTCCATGAAAGAAAAATAAGCAGAGAGGATGCTTAAAATAAAGAAGAATTCAATCAAAAAAACTGAGCATA
Organism: Polypterus bichir lapradei; assembly: GCA_026402145.1. Lineage (NCBI taxonomy): Eukaryota > Metazoa > Chordata > Cladistia > Polypteriformes > Polypteridae > Polypterus > Polypterus bichir. Next base: position 132,748,451 of record JANRMT010028174.1, read on the forward strand.
GCTAAATCAAAAGTCAATATCTTGATAGAAGAAAAGAGCGACAACAAAGTCAGAGCTGATGACAGACAATGTACAACATTAGAGCCCATCACTAAAATTGGGAACAACTTCCACAAAGCAAGAGCATCTGTAATTAAAGATGTAAAACTCTGAATGGCACCAAAAACTGAAAGGTGAGACAAACCGTTTTTAAAAGACAGACAGCTGACTCAGGAACCAAAGTGTTACAGACTGATTATACAAACAAAGCACCGGGAATAAACTGTAAATGACCACTTAACATGCCAGACTTGGTGGAGGTAGTTTCATGGCGTATACATGTCTGAGCATCTCAAGAACAGACATATTCATCTTATTAATAATTTTAACTAATGATTCTTTTGGCAGTGTACAAACATTTCTGCTTATGTACAAGACAATATCTCCAAACTAAGTGGCCTGTGCTTTGTAATGAGATCAGATGATGACCAAAAGCACAGACAACACAACACACAAGTCTGCTAGGGATAAAAGGAGCTGAATCTTACCTGATCTTACCTTTACCAGAAATAGCAAAGGTGGCAACTACAGGTTTTCTTTTAAGTGAACTCCTTTCAAATTGGTAGCTCTCAGTGAGATGATTCACAAAAAAAATGCTGACTGAACTGCTCCAGTTTTAATGTAAAGTTGACCTTTTACCTTCTTATAATAAAATAATTGTAATTTTGTGGTCAAATTGTATTTGGTGTGATGCAATGCATGCTTAATGCATTTAGTTTACTTTTTATTTTCAGGTGAAAACTACAGCTTATTTTTAATTAGTTTTTTTTTTTTTTTTTTTTTGTGAACCAAACACCAAATTAACAGAAAACTCTTGTTTCTTGAGAAATGCCAAAAAGAAACTTGCGGGAACACAACTGGAAAGGTAAAGTGTTAACAAGTTCCATAGCACGTGAATGCAGCATACGACTGAAGTTTAATGTTTTTATTTAAATGCAAAGTCAGACACCTGTAAAGCACACAAACCAAAAATGACTGCAACTGGGAGACACAGTCTGTCCCGGCTAAATCAGGCCCTAGGCCGGAACAAACGGTCTGTTGCTGGGCATATTCGCTCACACAGGATCTTTTTACTGACAAAATGAATCAACATGTACAACTTTGGAATGCTGGAGAGAAAACCAAAGCTTGAGACTGGAGATGTTAAGAAGCAGCAATAAGCCCTGGCCCACCAAATTCTTCAGGCTTCTCAATCTTTATTTTAATAGCACATTTTCATACACAGGATGTAGCTCAAAGTGCTTTACAAAATGTCAAAGAACAAGTCACAAGAGAAGAAAAAACAATTCAAATTACATAGAAGTAAAAATGAATAAATACATGATAAATCCATATGCACTTATATAAAATAAATACACAATTGATTGAAAACAATGGAGTCCTTATATATAGCATCAGTTTGTAAGTCTCTAAATATGAGTCTGACAATAAACAGAGACAGCTGAGAGGACAAAAGAAAGACAAAAAAAACCTGCAAGGGTTCCAATGCCAAAGAAAAAATATGAGAATATAAATATAAAATAGAATATAAAAAGTGGAGACAACGCACAGACAGTGGTATTTTGTTAAAAATGATGACATACTGTAGATTCACAAAAGTAAAGGTGGCATCACTTTTACTTCAGATTAATTAAAGAACTATTTTGATTTTATTGGCCAGTAGGTATGGCAAAATTTGTAATAACTAAAGTCCTGAATCTAACGTGTAGATAGTTTTATACAGATAATTAGATAATTCTGGTCCCTTAATATTTAGTATTTTAGAAAGATGCAATTGCCATGTGATTTTTGACACATGCACTATTAATATAATGAACAGAGAGAAACGCAACACATTTAATGATTCATTCTTTTTTATTGTTGTTTTTATAATTAATGTTTCAAGAAACTAAAAAAAAAATAATTTCCAACATTTTGTTTTATTATATTTATGCCACAAATCCAAAACTACCTACAATGCACATTAATCTGGAGCCAAAAATCAAGCACAGATTAGTGGAGCTTAAAACTTCAAAGAAAACATAATAAAAGGTGCATCATTGGAAAAATTGTTTCTGTTAAAGCAAGAGCTTCAAGAAAGACATACAACAAATAAAAGAGGCTAGGAGCATAAACTATTAATATAATGCAATATAAATGATACAGCACAGACATATGTCATAAAACAAAAATTTATTTAGGGTAAAATAACACACTCAGAGGGCGGCACGGTGGCGCACCTGGGTTCGCTTCCCGGGTCCTTTCTGTGTGGAGTTTGCATGTTCTCCCCGTGTCTGCATGGGTTTCCTCCGGGTGCTCCGGTTTCCTCCCACAGTCCAAAGACATGCAGGTTAGGTGCATTGGTGATTCTAAATTGTCCCTGGTGTATGCATGGTGGGTGTGTGTGTGTGCCCTGCAGTGGGCTGGCGCCCTGCCAGGTTTTGTTTCCTGCCTTGTGCCCTGTGTTAGCTGGGATTGGCTCCAGCAGACCCCCGTGACCCTGTAGTTAGGATATAGCAGGTTGGATAATGGATGGATGGATGGATAACACACTCAGCGCCACTATCTAAATGTGTTGCATGTGAAGTGTAGAAATAAAGTGTAGTTTAAAATGTGGGGCTTGTTACATCTTTACATGGCAATACATTTCATCACATAGCTTTGAAATTGTATAAAAAATAGTGCATTGTATTTTACTTTGTTCTGATTCTAAATCTGTAGCTGTACAAAAATTAAATAAATGTATTATAAAATATATGGTGCTTCCATAAATTATTACAGGCCTTTATAAATAAAAAAAACTTTATAAATATAATTTTATAAAATGTAAGTGTTTGCTTCACTCTTGTATAAATCAAACATTTCATGTATTCTTAACAGCAGATATTATCCCAAAAACTTAGCTACTAAACTACTTATCTTCAAAGCATTTTGGATTTTCTTATTGTTACAGTACTTTAAAATTATTGGCATTCATCAGCTGGTAATTGTAACTCCAGTTTAAAGTAACAATATTGAGCTGTGTCTTTTGATCTTGGGGCTTAAGAAAATATCTTATTAGGCAGCTGCCAATATAAAGTGCTCCACAGTTACACCTGAAGGTTTATGGCTATATAACAATCTCTTAAAAAGCTTCAGTAACGGAAAATCATATGCACTTTGGAAAAATGTGTTTCAGTTCTAGCACAAATATAACCAAACCTCTCTTGGAAGTATACTGAAAAAGAACTGCAGTACAACTGAAATCAAGGACATTCACGTTGTTGTTTTTCTTATTTATAGGTCTGGGAAAAAAAAAGAAAAAAGAAAATGAATATTCTGCAAAATCTAGTTTATTTAAAAGAACTACAGAATAATGATTAGCTTGTAACATCTAATTCACCTCTTTAATTTTAAAGTTGGAGTTGGTTTAAGAAACCTAAAGTAAAAACCGCTGAAAAAACAGTCCTAGATGCTGGTTCCAAGCAAAGCAGCAGCACACACACACAAACACACACATATATACACACACACACTAAGACAATTTAGAGACTTCAGTAAATCTCACCACATGTTCTCAGAGTTCTAAGAGTCATTATTAGCAAGAGAAACCGGAATCAAACGTGGTGCTCAAGTATTGTGTGATTGCCAGGCTTCTTGTGTTTGCCATCACCAATTTTAGGTGAGTAGTTTAGTAAGTAGTATAGGACAGAATCATATGGAATCAGTTTTTCAATCCAACCAATTCTTACTTTTAACTTAACTCGTAAATGAAAACACTGTTATTGCCCAGTTCCTGGCTTTACTGTGTCAATAACAGGGATCTCCCAACAACACATACGTAAGTCTTGGCACTGATATGCATTTTGCATGGCTTAACACAACATACAATTTCTTCTTCCATTTTTTTCACACCTGAACCCACACTTCAGAATTTCATGATAAACATATTGGATATGTGCGGCACGGTGATGCAGTAGTAGTGCTGCTGCCTCACAGTAAGGAGACCTGGGTTCGCTTCCCAGGTCCTCCCAGCATGGAGTTTGCTTGTTCTCCCCGTGGTTTCCTTCGGGTGCTCCAGTTTCCTCCCACGGTCCAAAGACATGCAGGTCAGGTGCACTGGCAATCCCACATTGTCCCTAGTGTGTGCTGTGTGTTGTGTGTGCCCTGCGGTAGCGCCCTGCCTGGGATTTGTTCCTGCCTTGCGCCCTGTGTTGGCAGGGATTGGCTCCAGCAGACCCCCATGACCCTGTGTTAGGATATAGCGGGTTGGAAAATGACTGACTGACTGACATATTGGACATGGATTTGTCTGTTATCAATTTGCTTTAATGCAATTTGCCTCACAGAACCAGTTACTTGGGTTTGATTCCTGTACCTTGGGTTTGTTCGTTCTCCATGGTTCTGGATGGGCTTTCTTTTGGGTATCTAGACTCTAAATTGGCCAGTGTGTATGTGTTTGCCCTGTGATGGACTACTATAAGCTACTCAACCTCACACTTTATAGCACTGCCCGATATGCTTTGCGCATGCATGAATTATTTATGGCATGTTCATGCATGCGTGATGTTACTACCCAATTGATACTCCAGCCTGATCTGCATCCCACATGTGTTAAAAAAAAAAAACTAAACTTGCAGTGTTTTTATTTGATGGGCACATTAGCTGAACATACCACATTGATCTTAATCCTCACTTCATTGCTTCTAATCATGGCAGATAAAGGTACAGCACTCTTCTCCCCAGATTGCTGGAGACTAAAGTGCATCGCTCTTTTTCAAAGAGGGATGGCCATAAATTCATTGTTGACTGTGGTACCTCGAAATTGGGCCAAAAAATATTATTGCATACACACATCATACCCACTTGTTGCCCCCAAGCTCCTCAGTATGTAGCACAGATTGAGTAGTGACAGGGACAATGCCAACCATGTACATAATGCTGATGCTTTGCATCACAGGCTCTGTGGGTGTTAGTTAGTTGTAGTGACAGGAACTTAGGAGATGAAGAGAGAGATAAAGGACTTAGAGTACTGTACTGTGAACCTGGAGTATAATTTTTATTTCTGGGATGCGAAGTAGTTTGCACTCTTGCCTCACAGCTCAGGTCACATTGTTGGCTACAATTAGTAGTCCAGCATAGTTGGCAGACATTTCTCTAGCCCTCCGGCACACTTAAAAGACAACTGCACCATTATATTCCACTTAAAACTAGTTCAGTTTTTCCTTCCCTATTAACTTCAATGCGTTTCGCATTTTTGCCAAACTCATGATGAATTAAAATCAAGTGGGGATTGCTTATCACTAGTCAAGACTGGCAGACTGGATACAAAAGAGGAGACAAAGGGTGTGTTCCATATAAATATACATCACATATCTTAGCTAGTCTGGAAAAGGATATGCCTGGGTACTGTCAGGAAAAAAAAGAATATCTTGACTCCAGTTCCACTTACATAAAAATGTTCTTCAGACTTGAACAATAAAGTATAGTATAAGAAATTTATTTTAAAAAAGATGTCTTTGGAGTACACCATATATGCAGGTTACTGTTGTTAAACAAATCAGGTTATGCTAGAAATCTCCTGTAAGACAAAGCCTTTGTAGTGTCTGAGAAAAGCATTTAGGCAAATGCAATAATATCTGAAAAGATTACCAAACTAAAAATGTTACCTAAAGGTGTTCCACTACAGTACTGGGAATGAGATTCTGGTTGACAGTTGAATCATAGGTTCATGCAGAATAATTCAGATTCTGTCGTGACTGTGGATAAATGGAGCAACTTTGTGTCCTTGTGCAGAAATGTGATAGGTCATGAGACTCAGCCAGTCCATCCTACACATGTTTCATAAGCTTGGGAAAGGCTTATTGACCTTCTTCGATAATATATCCTAATCTTCCATCACATTGTTTTAAGTTTAATCGCTAAAACTGATGTGCTATGGAGCAAGTGAATTTGACTGCCTACATTCTGGTTGTAGAATAAGCTCTGCCATATGTGTAAAATGTTTAAGGTAATGATGACGATGAATTATGCTGTTCACAATAAAGGTCATGTTTAAAGTACTCATTTCTTAAAATGAAGTACACAGTCTGAATCCAAAACTACTATTCTTGATACTATCTGTATGCAGACATGTGGGGTGTATTATTAATTAGGAAACAAAACCAACCACTACAACTTAACAAATTCAAAGATGAGTAAAACTAACTTACTTGCATGATAGAAAAGATCCATGGAAGGAATTCTGTAATATTGCCATATACACCAGGCCTATTTGCTTGAGCACATCCATAACCCCAGCTTGTATCTCCTATAAGCCACCATATGTTGTTTAACTTTGTTACTAAAGGACCACCACTATCACCCTGAAAAACAAACAAAATCAGAAAAACTTACTTACTTAAAAAATGTGGTGTAGATATAATCGGGTGAAACTGCCATTACTGGGCTACTATTACATCAAAATGTACACTCATCATCACTCACTCACCCACAACCACTTACTCAAGGCAATTTAGATTTGCCAATCAACTTAAATATATTAATGTCTTTGGTATGCAAGTAAAAGGATAAAGTATCTGAGAAAAAAAAAAAACACGAGGCCCATATCTAAATTCCACACAAATAGTGACTGAACTGGATTTTAAAGCCAATCTCCCGTGAAATGCAAGATCATCCAATGCATTAAATAATACAATTACAGTAATCCCTCCTCAATCGCGGGGGTTGCGTTCCAGACCCCCCCGCGATAGGTGAAAATCCACGAAGTAGAAACCATATGTTTGTATGGTTATTTTTATATATTTTAAGCCCTTATAAACTCTCCCACACTGTTTATAAATATTCCCCGCAGAGTTATACAGCATAATCCCTTTGTATTCTCTTAGATATTAGGTAAGATTCATTGAAATTATGTATATAAACACACTGTTTATATACAGTAAAACCTAAATATTATTTTAAAGATATTGAGTGTCTCCGATATCACATATGTTACAGCCATTACGATAGACAGGCCACCAGCAATAAATACGTACAATGCAAGAAATATAGTATACAGTAAATGTGTGTACAGTGACACTAAACGTACGTACATGTACTAAGCACTGTAAGAAGAAAATTAATTATGGTTACTCACCAACAATGACACGTTGACTTGTCCGATAACAATGAGTTTAATTTTACTGCACAACAAAGGAGAGCGTTACAGCCCTTGTAAAGGAGCTACTTCAGGCGATTGTGTAGCACTGCCGTTGTTCTTCTTCTGGCAGTCTTCAATCCAAATCCCTAAAGCAGATTCCATCCAGACTACTGCCTTATTACATCCACTTACAACTCGTTTTGCACCCTGGTTAAACGGACACTGCGGCCGTAGATCTTATATTCCTTTCCTACTTTTTAAATAAAAAGAATCGTAGCCTTCAACAAATCCAAAACGTTTACCTTTTCGGCAATCGTTAACATCTTCTTCTTGCGCTTGGGCACAGCCCCTGAAGCAGTAGCAGATCGTTTTGGAGCCATAATGAAGGGCTTGACTATGCACAAAGATAAACACTAAAGAGCACAACTCTTTACACAGCGAAACACGATCCTGAATGAGCATGCAGGAACTCAACTGCGTGCTCTGATTGGTTAGCTTCTCAGTCAGGAGAACTTAACTGCGTGCTCTGATTGGTTAGCTTCTCAGCCATCCGCCAATAGCGTCCCTTGTATGAAATTAACTGGGCAAACCAACTGAGGAAGCATGTACAGGAAGTAAAAAGGCACATTGTCCGCAGAACCCGCGAAGCAGCGAAAAATCCGCGTTATATATTTAGTTATGCTTTCATATAAAATCCGCGATAGAGTGAAGCCGCGAAAGTCGAATCGCGATATAGCGAGGGATTACTGTATTATGCTTTTAGAGTTAATCAAATGATCACAAAAGTCAATGACATAGACTAAACCATAATACTAGACTGTCAGGCACTGCTCTTACAGTAGATAGGTTAACTTCTACTTATAAAATTTCTTTCAGGAGTCTAATCTTTGGACTTTTGCAGGAAACTTTCAAGAAGTTTATAATTTTTAGTCCTCTTCATTCAAATCAGTTTAGATTATAAAAAATGTAAAATTCAAGAAGGAGTAAGAACTAGTAACAAATAGGAGAAACAAAAACAAAGAAAACCCCCACTAGGGCCCACACTCTCTTTCATTCTAATCCATGTGAGACCACACACTGGTTGACACTTAAAGGACCTGATCTTGACATTTTTTTTCAAACTCTTTTAAATTGTCCTTCAGTCCTTCCTATTTGCTGTCCTACTGTTGTACTTCTATCCTTTCATTTTTTTCTCAAGGTTAGGAGGGTAATTTGGTGATTTTCCTTTTTTCTGTTGGTAGCCTCCTTATTGTTATTTTTACCACTGAAAAAAACAAGCCAAATTCTTTTTTTTTCAGTTTTTTTCAACAAGACAAAATGTTAATATGTGTAACAGAAACATATAAATACTAAAACATCAACATAAATACAGTACAAAAGGTATGTCTAGTGTTCACTCATGTACAGTACCATTGTAGAATTAGTTCATGTCCTTCGTGTGTTGTTTTGTAACAGTCACCAACGTACAGCCTGATGCTGCAATCAGGACAATAAAAGTGTGTTTCTTGGCACACTTTTCTCCTTTTTTTTTGCTTATTTACAAGTGGGTATAATGTCACTGCCTTATCTGCACCATTGATACCATCATTTTTGTTATTGTAGGCTACCATAGAGCCATATTTCTCCTAACGCAAAACTGACAGTTTCTGCATTGTGAACAGTACTTAGGGGCTAACGTCTTTCTTGCTTTTCCACTTGAGCGCAATCAGTTTGCCTTTTTGCCAAACACCTACATGCACCATGGTGAACCTTCAAGTGATCGAATTCACCAGGTATACCATGGCAGTTCAATCATACAGTGCCATATGTATCAGTTTAATTACCCATGTCAGCATCTGATAACCAAATCACATTATTATATTATTAAATCATTATCCCTTGATTTAACTAATGGTTCCGTTTCAGTTTGTGGAAAAACTGGCTTTACAGCTCCTAATTTACATGCAGTTGTATTTTAGTTGAAGGCTATACCCCACTCATAAATACTGATCAGTTACCACAGAGTGGCAAAATGCATAAAAGTATACATTATGTTTCTGCAGCAAAATGTTATTTTATCCACTAGATGGTATCAGAATAATGTTCTGATCAGGTTTCAGGATTAACAATGTACATCGCAATATAAGAACCTATCCCAAGCGATATTCTGGGTTAAACATTTTAACATAGAATTCTAAGCCTAAAAGACATTCGGGGTTAACGCCAAAGAGATTAATATGGTCAAAATGGTGGAATAACCATGTTCAATACAAATATTTTTCATAGCGTGTGCCTCAGCTATAAATACCTGATGATTGGAGCAGATCTGTATGATGGTGTGTGTTGCGTTCAGTGAGCCTCTTGAACCTGTCACCATTAATAACGTAACCAAGATGAGCTGGGCAAATGAGGATACACACATAGCAAGGGGTAGGTGCAAAAGTGATAAAGTGTTTTTATTAAAACAATCAAAAACAGTTTCCAAATTAAAGTGCAATGTAATCTTCAATCAAAAAATAAATAATCCATTAAAAGTCAGTAATCATAATTCTTTAAAATCAAGGTTAAAAAGCAAGGCAGAAAGCTGTCCTTTAAAACTGAGTCCCCGGTGTAATCCTTTTTTCCTGGTGGCTTTTCCCCTTATCCTGTCTGGATCTTGCAGAAGAAGGAGATGCTCAACTAACAGTTACAGCCATCCAGCTTCTACTGGTCTGGTTCCCTGCTGTCCCATGGCCCTAACAGGGCTCCTCATCTGAGCCTTCCCGATTTCCCCGCCTTCCTGGAGTTACATGGCAAGTCTCACCAATGAGTTAGTCCAGCTCCATGATTGTACAGCTGGAGTAGCCCCTGAGCATCATGTTGGCCACATGCTCCCCTCAAGGGGCTCTCCTCCTGGCTGTCTGCTTTTTCTCTTTCTTTCTCACATGCACACTGGCTCTCTGTCACTCCTGCCTTCTCTTCTGTCTTTTCTTTTAACCTCTAACTACTTCTCTCTCTTTCTGCTGATCTGTTAATGCAGGCTCCTTACATACTCTGCTGCCTAGTTGCACACAGATGTGATGAGCTGCATCCTCCGCAGCACCATTTAGGCACCAACGTGAGCTGCCAACCTCTACATGTATATGTAGCACGGTCAGCCACCTCTACAATGATTAACCACAGAATGAAATGCACTCACCCACTCTTTCTTGGGATGATATTATTTATTTAAAATTTACCTGATGCCAAGGACCATGTTTCACAATCTAACACAGGTTTAGTTTTTAATGAGAGATCAAAGATGATAACTTGATGAGTACCTGCAATCTGCAGGCTTCTAATACAATCCTTAACATATATGTAAATATCCAAAAATGAAATTAGATTTGACATAATTTTATGTAAATGACAAATTAGGATTGCAAGCTTTCAGCAAACAATGAAATGACAAAAGCAATTCAGTACTGCTCTTCCAGACGAGAAATATATTGCAAAGGTGCTGGACAAATTGCCTCAGCCCAGGAGGAGTCACCAAAACTATGAGCTGGAATTATATCACCAATGGCATGGGGGTTTATAAAAATGGCCACTCTGGAAAGTCACACGCTTTTTCGATCTTTGTGTGGCTTAAAGGTAATAATCCTTTTAAGGATAGCAAGCAACTAAAAGAGCATAAAAGTAGCACAAATCCATCGGGTCATCACTGGAAGGCACCATGCAGCATTACAATATCATCAGCATAAGATATCATCCTTGACCTCTCATTAATAACTTGCCAGTTTCACAGTTATGCTGTTCTGTTCTGTGTTAAGCCACAACAGTTTCCACCTATTTTGGACCTGCTTTAGTTATCAGGTATTTATCACTGAGGCACACTCTATGAAAAATAGGTTTATTGATCTTAATTATTCGACTTCCTTCATGTGGAGGGACTTCAAAATAACTTAAAATTCTGATATTGGTAAGCCTGCTCTAAGACTTGCCACATAGACTTTGCCTTATTTGGCTGTTTAAGCCTGGAGAATTAATTATTTGCCTTATAATTCGTATCCTTGTATATTCTCACATTGGTGGTTATATTTGTGTTGTTATGTTCAGAACACACTAATACAAACATCAGTTTTACCACACTTCGGTTGAAATATATAACCTATGTTAAACAATAACCTGCTTTGTTAATCATTGTTGCTTAGTTGCTTTGTGGGTAATATACTGTATTATATTAATGGGAAGTTATTCTTTTGTAGTTTAACAAGTATGATCATAGACATATTTTTGCATATATTTCTTTCTTTTTTTAGTAAACTATTGAATTGTTAACTCTATTCAATTCTACTCAATGAACTTCCAACTCTGAGGTTGTGGGTACTGATTCTGCAGCTAACACATTGAGATTATGAGCAACTTACAGTTAGGTCCATAAATATTTGGACAGAGACAACTTTTTTCTAATTTTGGTTCTGCACATTACTACAATGAATTTAAAATGAAACAACTCAGATGCAGCTGAAGTGCAGAATTTCAGCTTTAATTCAGTGGGTTGAACAAAAAGATTGCATGAAAATGTGAGGCAACTAAAGTATTGTTTTAACACAATCCCTTTATTTCAGGGGCTCAAAAGTAATTGGACAATTGACTCAAAGGCTATTTCATAGGCAGGTGTGGGCAAGTCCGCCGTTATGTCATTATCAATTAAGCAGATAAAAGGCCTGGAGTTGATTTGAGGTGTGGTGCTTGCATGTGGAAGATTTTGCTGTGAGCAGACAACATTTGGTCAAAAGAGCTCTCCATGCAGGTGAAAGAAGCCATCCTTAAGCTGCGAAAACAGAAAAAACTTATCTGAGAAATTGCTACAATATTACAAGTGGCAAAATTTACAGTTTGGTACATCCTGAGAAAGAAAGCAAGCACTGGTGAACTCAGCAACGCAAAAAGACCTGGACATCCACAGAAGACAACAGTGGTGGATGATCGCAGAATCACTTCCATGATGAAGAGAAATCCCTTCACAACAGCCAACCAAGTGAACAACACTCTCCAGGGGGCAGCGTATCGATATCCAAGTCTACCATAAAGAGGAGACTGCATGAAAGTAAATACAGAGGGTGCACTGCAAGGTGCAAGCCACTCATAAGCCTCAAGAATAGAAAGGCTACATTGGACTTTGCTAAAGAACATCTAAAAAAGCCAGCACAGTTCTGGAAAAACATTCTTTGGACAGATGAAACTAAGATCAACCTCTACCAAAATTGATGGCAAGAAAAAAGTATGGAAAAGGCGTGGAACAGCTCATTATCCAAAGCAGACCACATCATCTGTAAAACATGGTGGAGGCAGTGTGATGGCTTGGGCGTGCATGGCTGCCAGTGGCACTGGGACACTAGTGTTTATTGATGATGTGACACAGGACAGAAGCAGCCGAATGAATTCTGAGGTGTTCAGAGACATACTGTCTGCTCAAATCCAGCTAAATGCAGTCAAATTGATTGGGCGGCGTTTCATGATACAGATGGACAATGACCCAAAACATACAGCCAAAGCAACCCAGGAGTTTATTAAAGCAAAGTGGAAAATTCTTGAATGGCCAAGTCAGTCACCTGATCTTAACCCAATTGAGCATGCATTTCGCTTGTTGAAGACTAAACTTCGGACAGAAAGGCCCACAAACAAACAGCAACTGAAAGCCGCTGCAGTAAAGGCCTGGCAGAGCATTAAAAACGAGGAAACCCAGAATCTGGTGATGTCCATGAGTTCAAGACTTCAGGCTATCATTGCCAGCAAAGGGTTTTCAACCAAGTATTAGAAATGAACATTTTTTTTCCAGTTATTTAATTTGTCCAATTACTTTTGAGCCCCTGAAATAAATGGACTGTGTTAACAAAATGCTTTAGTTGCCTCACATTTTTATGCAATCTTTTTGTTCAACCCACTGAATTAAAGCTGAAAGTCTGCACTTCAACTGCATCTGAGTTGTTTCATTTAAAATTCATTGTGGTAATGTACAGAACCAAAATTAGAAAAAAATTGTCTCTGTCCAAATAGTACATCACCTGTCTGTACTCCAATTGGAAAAAATATAAATGCAAATGTAAATGCATGTCATAAAAAATATTTAGTGTTATATTGCTAGATTGTATGCATTAATGAATTTGCCTGAAATTTATAGTACTGATGACAGTCATGCACTGACTTACGACTCCATTTGGGAATGGCCGTTCAGCCATATGTCAAATTGGCTGTATGTCAGTCACAAAGTGTACAGGGTATTGCAACTGAGGCACTGTGGGTGTGGTATGGGTCACCTGTATATGTACTTTAAATGGCATTATTGGGTAGCACAAACCTATCTTTGGGTCTCAGCAGCCGCATGCCTATTCCATGTAAAGAATTGTTTTTTAGCCACTGCATTGCGCTGCCGGTGGATTACAGGCTCCCATCACTGGTTTGTAAGTGAGTTGTGGTGGATTGCCTGATTGGCAGCACTGTGAGATATGTTTCTTCTTTTCTAAGTGAGCTTGTTTCAGCAAGGGGGACCTTAGATCACGCTGATTTCACCAAGGAGGCGATTTACAATTGCTGCTAGTGTGTCATCAATTATCTTAAAAGAGCAAAACTGGGGGGCAGGACCATAAAGGATGGGAAATACTTTACTGATGTAAGGAAGGCAGTGACGGCTGAATACTTAAGAATTAGCCACATTGAGCAGTGCCAATCAAAACAAAACTTAAAGGGCCCTCCAAGAGACAGAAAACATAAAGGGCCCTGTGAATAATAATAATAACAATAATAATAAAAACAAAAAATGTATTTCTGCGGCTGGGTTTAGTCATTTCTATAATATTATTACTCCATTGTTTTTCTGTCTCCCTCGAACTGTAAGTACAAATTGCCTCAAATTGGCAGGCTGTAAATCGGTCCATGACTGTATTTAAATAACTGACCCAATTATTCATTCTTTTGTTTATCTTATCTTTCTATTATTTTCTGACTATCTGTATTGGTTTCAAGCTAATTATGTATTGATAATAGAAATAATTTTGATTTTATTAAATTATGTAATAAAAATGTAACATAACTTTAGTTTTGTTGTGACATTTTTATTAGCTCTCCTATCAACAAAAATACTCAAATGTTCTGTCAACCAAACAAAATCTATGCAAAAACTGCTAATTTTCCCATTTTGTCTGAAAAAATTATTCATGTCATACAATTTCAAAATCCTATACAGTATCCTTATTTACAACAAACAACCTGTATAAAATAAAAAACACAATCTTGAGTTACAGTTTGAATTCTATGTAATACCGACAGTCTTAAATATCAAATAATATAGCTTGCAAAAAATCTAAAGATATCTTCATCAAATAATGTGGCTGATACATAAAGCAATTTTATATTTACCTGGCATGAATCTACTCCACCTTCAAGATATCCAGCGCAGAACATGGTTTTTGTTATCAATCCACCATAAACATTACGATTGTTGCAGACACTTGAGCTTATTAAATATATCCGGGCATAATTTAGCATGTCACTGGTGCTTCCTGTAATAAGATAAAGCAAGGAAAGAAAATGTTTGATACATTTGCAAGCAGAAAAAATATGATTAATGATTGTAATGGTATTTTAATTGCTCATAACATTCACCTTTACAGTTAGTACACAAGCTCCATAAAAGTAGCTTTGAAGCTAAATTAAAGTTAATCAACAGTTGATTGGGTCAATGCAGCTGCAGATACAGTATTAGGAGGAGAGCAAAGAGATTGAAATCCTAAAGATATGTACTGCATCATGAAGAGATTTCTACAATTTCTGTAGACTGGACACAGAGACAGTTCAGATGATCATGGGAAACTTATTCCAGACCTTGGGATCAAGAAATGATGAACTGCTTTATCACAACTGGCAAAGTGAGGTAAAGTCAGTAGAACACATACCATTTGTAAGAATAGACCCAAGGCTTAAGTTATTGAGTAGTACAGTTATGCTGGGATCTGTATATCAGGACAGGAGTTCTGAACTAGATCTTTGTTGCTGTTGAAAGCTAGTGGAAAGAGTGATTCTGAAAATGTATTGTGTGGTGAAAGAAGAATATATTAGTCGGACAGGAGCCATCTAAAGTGTTTGCAAAGGTCAGACAGTGGTATCTTGAAGCCCCTTCAGGAGAGATCATCAATAGTTCGGCCAAGAGAGAGAACAAGACTCAGAAAAATGAGCTGAGTGGGATTCACAGTGAAAGAAAACAGACAACTGGATGATTGAAGAAATGTTTTTAATTGAAAGAGAGGAAATCAATCAGGGCCAGAACAGGATTCCTGACAGTATCACTAGTTTAAGGGTAACTCATTGTTAAGGAAATGCTCAGAGAAAAACTTCAGGATGGAGTCAAGTAATAGACATTGAAGGAGGAGAGGTTACATTTAAGATGATATTAATGTATCCATGGTGAGATTACGAGAAAGAATGTAGAGATTGTTATGATTAAGCTAGGATACCTCCGCAGGTTAAATTTCTTTGTCTTTTTTGTTCATTTTTCTATTAATTAATTGCAATCATTTTTATTTATATTGTTATTTATATTTATTATTTGTAAAATTTTGTCTTCCCTATTCATTTTATTTATTTATTATTTGCTTTCTATATGGGTAATCCTGTTCCTTCATGTTATTTGTGTTTTGTGGACAGACCCGAAGAGGCAGGACCACCATTACATGACTGCTAAGGAACCACAGGCTGGGAAAGTTAAGTTCTTTGTGCTTCATCCAAATGTGCTTTGGTGGAGCTGAGATCTGTTTTCTTTGTGGCGGAAGCACCTGCTGTGTACCCGGATGCACTCCAAGTGTCCGCGATCCTCTTCCCCCCAGCACGTCCGGGTGTGGCGGAAGTGCTGTGGTCCAGGGCTCTCTAGGCATTGGGGCACCCCCTGGCGGCGACCACGGGCCCCTCACTGACTGACTGACTCACTCACTCACTGACTGATTCATCACTAATTCTCCAACTTCCCGTGTAGGTAGAAGGCCGCTAAATATTCGCAGGTAAAGGACTGTGCTTATGCAAACGAAGATGAGATGGTCAGGGTAGTGTTTGGCACAAACTCAGTGAAACTGCGAGAGAAACTTTTAAGTGCCGGGTCTTAGCTAACATTAAATAAAGTCGTGGACATCGCATGAGATAGCACAAGGACAGCTGAGAACCTTCAATGCATGTACTCTGAGCGGCTCACGTGAACTGACTGTGAATGCAGTATGCAGACAAAAAGCAACAGCTCCAAAGAGCGCTGAACAAAAAACGCATTACACAATTGAGAAGGCAGCAAAAGAATATGAAGCGAGTGACGCATACAAGCATATTCATCAGTGCAGCTACTGCGGAAACAAAGCACGGTGTAAACCTTAAGTTTAAATTAAGTTCATAGACACGCTGCCGCTGGCGTTTGTCATGCCTACGACGAATACGATATTCGCAAGATATAAGTTTAATGAGAAGACGCATTGCCGGGTCTGAGCTAACATCGCAACATCACACGAGATAGCACAAGCACAGCTGAGAACCTTTGATGCATGTACTCGGAGCGGCTCACGTGAACTGACTGTGAATGCAGTACACAGACAAAAAGCAACAGCTCCAAAGAGCGCTGAACAAAAAACGCATTACACAATTGAGAAGGCAGCAAAAGAATATGAAGCGAGTGACACATACAAGCATATTCATAAGTGCAGCTACTGCGGAAACAACACGGTGGAAAAAGTCAATGTTCAGCTAAAGGAAGACAGTGTAAAAAAACCCGTGCATGCAGTGTGTGATGTCTCAAATAAAGAGGAAGACGAGATGTTTATTGATGCAGTAAGAAAGGAATCGATGAATGAAACCTGTTATCTTTACAACGGTTGACAAACACGGAATGTAACTTGAACACAACACATCCTCCAAATACGAACCAAGGTGGTGCGAGGCTAAAATGAATTGGGATGCGCTGATCAATGTTATCGGTGTACCAGGAAATCATGCATTGACAAAAGTTCCCCTTTGATTGTAATGCAAAGTGTGATTAAATGCATTATTTTTTAACGCGTTATGGAGCACATGCATCGAAGCTTCTCAGCTGTGCTTGTGCTAAGAAAATTAAACATTTTAAAAATAACGTAACACGATTGTCAATGTAACCTTTTGTAAGTAGTGCCTGGAGGATTCAGTGTGGAGAAAGTCTAGAGACAGAGTGTGTATTAACGTGGATTTCTCTGTATTTGGTGGCAGTGTGACGAAGTTGCTTCGGAAGACGGCGTTAGCCGCGGAGCTCAGCTCAGAGCGAAATGAGGTAAATGGGA
>JANRMT010028174.1:132765881-132859305 GCA_026402145.1 Polypterus bichir lapradei
TCAATTATATAATGCATGTTTTGTTCAGCGTATTTTGGAGCTCTTCCTGGTTTTCTACATAGTGCGTTGACAGTCAGTTCACGTGATTACGTGGGCGGCATAATGATGTCACACGAAACTCCGCCCCCACGGCGGTCAAGCTCAACTCCATTACAGTAAATGGAGAAAAATACCTTCCAGTTATGACCATTACGCGTAGAATTTCGAAATGAAACCTGCCCAACTTTTGTAAGGAAGCTGTAAGGAATAAGCCTGCCAAATTTCAGCCTTCTACCTACACGGGAAGTTGGAGAATTAGTGATGAGTCAGTCAGTCAGTCAGTCAGTCAGTGAGTGAGTGAGTGAGGGCTTTGCCTTTTATTAGTATAGATATATATATATATATATATATACATACTGTCAAATAAGTACAGTCAGATTGTGATTCAGACTATGAATGCCTTGAATGTAATTACCCCGATCTACATACTGTCAAATAAATGAACCACACGCTGTGGCGCAACGCAAGAGACTTTGACTCTAGCGCTGACATCCGAGGTTCGATTCCTGAGAGGGGGTGCAGTGAGTGTGTACGCCTGATGAGCCCAGAATTGGGGCGAAACACGTGTCGCGTACTCTTTGCATTATTTGACAGTAAAACTATTTCAACATATATATATGTGTGTATATATCTAGATATGTATATATATATATTCAATGCATTCGTAGTCTGAATCACAATCTGATCGTGTGGGTGGTTACCTACCAAGTAACGCTTGTGGTCGGTCAGCAAGTCGGCTAACGTCCGCCACGTGCCCTCTTTCAGTTGCGAGAAGCAGATCATAGAATGGTTGAAATAGTTTTTACTGTCAAATAATGCAAAGAGTACGCGACACGTGTTTCGCCCTAATTCTGGGCTAATCAGGCGTACACACTCACTGCACTCCCTCTCGGGCGTCAGCGGGCGAAGCTTCTCGCGTTGCACCACGGCGTGTGGTTCGTTTATTTGACAGTCTGTAGATCGGGGTAATTACATGTATATATATGTATATATGTATATATATGTGGATGTATGTGTATATATATATATATGTGTATATGTATATATGTAGATATGTATGTATATGTTTATATGTGTGTGTGCGTATATATATATATATATATATATATATATATATATATATATATATGACAGCAACACTCATAACAGTGACAAAACAATTACACTGACAATCATGTTACGTTATTTTTAAAATGATTCCGTTTCTTTTTCATTACTTCTTTAACACACTACTTCTTGGCTGCGAAGCGCGGGTATTTTGCTAGTAATATATAAAATCCAATGTCTGTCTGTCTGTCTGTCTGTCCACTCTTCACGAGAGAACTACTTCACAGATTTAGATTGTTTTTTTTTCTATAATTTGCTTGAACATTCTGGTTGATTTTGCGACTTCTCTCATTTCACTATGTTTCATAGTTTGCTTGCGGTACCATTTTATTTGCGCGAATCCAAGATCCGCGCAACAGGCCGAGGGGGGTTGGGGTTCTCCTCACTCACTCGCCAGCTTCAGGGCATGTTCCTTAACTCCGCTTAGCTAGCAAACGTGAGAACAATTGAATTCAACTTTGTTTGATATTTAAAATAAAGTGTTACTTAGGTCGTGTTATTAATTTCACCTTTGCTTTTATTCGTATTGTATTCATTTGACTATTGATAAAGTGCTTTAAGCATGGGAAAGACTACTGCCTTAGATACAATTTATTATTATTATTATTATTATTATTATTATTACACAGTGCCATGAGCTCTGGTCTGATTGCTAGCTTGATCATTGTGTATGAAGTTTGCATGTTATTTATCTTTATACTTTTTATATTTTTAATAAAAATGTTAATTTTGCATGTGTCCCTCACTCTACTGTGACGATGCGGACTACTCCATGCTCCCATCTTCCTTTTGGGAGCTCTTGAACCCGACACTGTCGGTAATGTCACCAGATGAGCTGGATAGTAAAGACTTCACAACGAAGCAAGGGAATAGTGCAAAAAGGTGCAGCTGCTTTTATTAAACAACAGAACCAAAAACAGTGTACAAAATACAGTAAACAGTGCAGTGCATCTAAAAGTCAATAAATAAATAATCCATTAAAAACCAGTGAAAAGATGGAGATTAAAATAATCCATTAAAACAAGGTTAAAATACTGGCTGGAAGCAGTCTTTTAAAAACAAACGCAGTGCTTTCTTCAACTGGTGGCTCCCCTGCTTCTCCCATCTGGGCTCTGCACCAGAGGAGTCTCCCTACCTGCAGCTGACCTTCTCTTGTCTAGGCTGTAGTCTTACAGTCCCTGGCTCTGTAGGACTCTCCAGACTATGACTTGGATTCCCCAGCGACCAGGACGCTCACGCTGGGGCTGCCACCTCCCAAGCCTCCTGACTCTCACTACCTTTTGCGGCGAGCCAACCAGTTTCTGGTCACTCCTGCTCCTCCAAGCGTTCACCAGGAGCAACCATTTCTAGTTGCCCTCGAGTGTCGGCCTAACACTCCCAAGGGGCTCTCCTTCCAGCTGCCTGCTCTCCCTACTGAGCTTGCCTTCACCCGCTCGCTCATTCATGCATGCATGCATCGCTTTCAGCTTCCTGCTGCCTTCTTCTCCCTTAACCTCCATTCACTTTACCCTTTTAATTTCTTTTTCCCCCCTCCACACTCGCGCTCCTACTATATATAATGGGGATGTGGCGATTAGCAGTTCCCAGCTTAAATAATGGATGCGGATGACTCCTCACTTGTGCACATAAGCGAGGAAACAGCCGCCTCACGTAACGTCCAAGAACCGCTCCGGCCACACTACCACGCCCACTCTTTAAGCCCCAAGTGTGGCAATTATCTATTTAAAAACTGGACTTTTCTTCTAGACCCACTATACCACACCCACACCTGCACTTGTGATATCAAAACTTATATTATACATCAATACTTTCCAACAATTTTATCAATGCTCGGAATTTAAGTGTTATAAAGACCCTACAATCAGGAAAGTTGTTTCTGAATTATGTGATAAAAATGTGAGATCAAGACTAGGCAGTAGCAGATAACTTAAGAACTGAGTCATATTAGCTTTCTTGAGTCCAATGAGGAACTATATAAAGAAGAGATGTAAGGAATCGGGGACATGAAAAATGGGGCCAGTGTACAGAAAAGAGAAGAAACTGAAGACATGAACTGTTTTTAGGAATCACCAAGCTTGTAAGTGAAAAACAAGAGAAAATCATTAGGTGAAACTGACTGTGAGTTAACAAGAATTTATGACAGACTTGAAGGTTGAGACAGTATATGCAGTTCTTAATGTTCAATGATGTTTTGAAAAAATGACTTCTTTGCTATGAGGACAGTTCGGGAGAAGGAGAAATGAAGGAAGCACTACTTTTCCTTAAGTGATGGGTGTACTTTCTTTGTTAGGCACTTTCGGCCACATGCAGTCTCCTGCTGACTAAGTGGAGAGTAGATGTTAAGGGTTAGCACAGAGACTATTGAAAAAATAGTCAAG
Organism: Polypterus bichir lapradei; assembly: GCA_026402145.1. Taxonomy (NCBI): domain Eukaryota; kingdom Metazoa; phylum Chordata; class Cladistia; order Polypteriformes; family Polypteridae; genus Polypterus; species Polypterus bichir. The sequence goes on from JANRMT010028174.1 coordinate 132,769,406, forward strand.
GGAGGAAAACAGGATATTGCTTGTGGAGTCTGCAAAAGAGGGAGTTTAGAAAGAATAAAATGCGGCAGGCACAGAGAAAAAAAAAAAAGTTTATGGTGAGGAGAGACAATGGAATGCAGAAAAGAAAGATAAAGAAAATTACTTAAAGGTATAAAAATGATATGTAATGGAATGACAGACAGGAGGGGGAAGAGCAGGCTTGATTACAAGTCAGTTAAAAGTGATCAAACAACAGCATCACCTACAGAATAAAACAGAATGACTTTAGAGTAATATTCAGAATAAAAAGGCAATAAAACATGCAAAAGTAAAGTTATGTACTGAATAAATAATCTTCATTGGTATGTATCTATTAAAAGTTTGTCTTCTGGAATGCATTTTGCAGTAGTGCAATACAATTTTAAAACAACAACACATTCTTCTACCATAAATCTATTATATCTCCAGTAATCCAGTATAAGCTTTGACAATACAGTGGAACCTCAGTTCACGACCATAATTCATTCCAAACCTCTGGTCGTAAACCGATTTGGTCGTGAACCGAAGCAATTTCCCCCATAGGATTGTATGTAAATACAATTAATCCATTCCAGACCGTACGAACTGTATGTAAATATATTTTTTAAAAGATTTTTAAGCACAAATATAGTTAATTACACCATAGAATGCACAGTTTAATAGTAAACTAATGTAAAAACATTGAATAACACTGACACAAACACCCAGGCTCCCTGCTCAGCTGCACACGCAGGCTCGCTCGCCCTCTCTCTCTCTAGCATGCGAGCCTGTGCTCTCGCTCTCTCTCTCTCTCTCTCTGTAACATTGCAGCAGTTCGTGCTATAGCCTTGCAAGCCGATCGCTGTATAAACACTTTTTTTAATGAGTTTTAAGCACAGGGGGAAAAAAAGGAACATTTGAACAAATCCGAACTTTATTTAAAAATCAACCACAAGCAACCAAGAAAGTAACATTACAGGAGTTCGTTCGCACTATAGCCTTGCAACCGATCGCTGTATAAACACTTTTTTTTAATGAGTTTTAAGCACAGGGGAAAAAGGAACATTTGTCAAATCTGTAATTTAATAAACCACCAAGAAAAGTAACATTGCAACAAATCACGCTACTAACCACTCGCTGTAAACACTTTTTTTAATGAGTTTTAAGGACAGGGGGAAAAAAATGAACATTTAAAAAAAGTGAAAAGTAACACTGCGACAATTCACGCTACGAACCGAAAAATGAACATTTGAAACATCCGTAATACAAAAACCATAAACTACCAAGAAAACTAACCTTGCATGAGTCGAGTCCTGGCATGAAGTGAGGAGGAACTGGGTGGAGAGGAGGTTACAGTTTTGAGGAAGAGTCTGGCTCCGCAATGGAGGGATGTTTTCCTTCAGGTGTTTTCTCTCTTGTGATTTCTTGGGTTTCTGGTGTTTTTAGCTGTTTAGCTGGTGGGAGCGAAAGCCTCATGCAGCCATTCCAAAAACAAAGTCCTTGTGACCCAACCCTTCGTTTGCCCTCCACATTACTGGCAGTCTGGCTTTGTTTACATTGTGCTGCTTGAAAGCACGAGGGTTCTCAAATTGGTAAATGAGTAAACTGGTAAACAGTCTTTCCACCTCTTCCAGCACTTGAGGCCTCTGCCTGGTTAACGCTGTAACTCCTTTTGCAACATCAGCTGCTTTAATAGATTCTTTCTGCTTTAGAATAGTCGAAATCGTAGGTTTTGACTTCTTGTACTCGGCGGCAAGATCAGTAACACGAACGCCACGCTCATACTTTTCAATAATTTCTTTCTTTACTTCAGTTTCAATTTTCTGCAAAACTTTCTTCTCACCACTCTTCACTTGCTTAGAAGCCATGGTTAACTGCAAAAGCACACGAAATACTGTAGAGCACAAAGAGATCACAGGTAAAGCACGCACGTCTGACTGAGAACTGAGAACGGACTGCGTACGAACTGGAAGGGAAATGAAACAGAGCACAAAGAGTTCACAGCAAAAGCACGCACGCACGTGCAAGCACACATGTCTGACCGAGAACAATGCAACACGTGCGGAAATCATCAGCGCGCACAAACCGAAAGGGAAACTGGCTTGTTCGTATACCGAGTGTGTGGTCGTGAACCAAGGCAAAAGTTTGGCAAACATTTTGGTCGTAAACCGAGTTGTATGTGTACCGAGACGTTCGTGAACCGAGGTTCCACCGTATGTTATTCAGTTACTGTAAATTGAAATCTTACCTGCATATTTTAATGTCCCCCATCCGGATATAAAGCATTCTGCTTGTTGTGATACTGGCAGTCCAAAGTTAGGCAAACAGACAGGAGCCACAGAATCTATGATTGAAACACGTACGTTAATTACGTAGATCTCGTGCTACTATTAATCAACAATGTATATAAAAAATCAATTATGTGATACATTGCTCTTACAAAAAATTGCAGTCATCTTGTATTTTACTATATCATAGGATCTATCGACCATTTTCTACTGATAATGTGATTAGTAGGTTGTAAATAAAATTTCAGTGGTTTCATCAAGATGTTCTTGTAAACATATATTTAGCAATTATATCACAAGCAGCTAGTCTATGGGGCTAGCTACAAAATATTAATAGCAAAAAATATTTAAAAATGGATTGATGAATGCTAAGCAAGGGTCTCAAGGTAAAAAAGCAACTTAGAGAAGGAGGAAGGCAGTCCTGATCAGAACCTCTTTGAAATGGGAAAGTCTGAAATATTATTTTTTAAAATATTTACAAAAGAGGTGTAGTAAAATGAGGTTTCATGTTTAATGGTATTGATTTTTTTGTCATAGACCTAATATTATGTTCCACTTTTTTTCCCAAAATGTTCTGTTATAATCCATATGTGTCCATCTTACAGTAACTGTGGAGTCAAGTGATCACTCCAAACTTCTGTCATTTTTCATTCAGCCCTTGATTTTTGCTACAGAAAGATCATGGACCATATATACTTTTCTCATTGACCAGGTTTTTGACTAAGTAAGTTATGTTAGGTTGTTACCTGTTATAAGTGTGGCGCAGTAGTTAAGACTTTAGACATCAAACTCTCAGGTTGTTGCTTCAAATTTCACTACTGACAATGAGTAAGTCACTTCACCTGCTTGTGTTTCAATTGGGGGAGGGGGAGAAATATAACCAATGTTGTAAGTTGTGTTGGATAAAGGTTTTCAGCCAAATCATTTTCTAATGTGGAATTAAGAGTCTCAGTGCTGCATTATGTTTAGGGGAATGTCTCTGAAAATGTCATTAAATGTTTTATGCACAAATATGTCACTGTTTTTATATTTTCACATTTAATAGAAGTTGGAATAAAAAAAATTGTTCTTCAGCCTATAGGCATAGATTGTCAGAAAAAGATGAAGTATGCTGAGATCTAAGTTCAAATTTAGCATTTGAAATTAGCATTTAGCATTTTACTAAAAAATCAATAAGGAAGCTATATTTAAGAACGACAGAAGCAGAAATTTATGTTGGCAATCATAGAACAGATGGCTGTCTCAAAATTATGTTCTACTGTGGACATCTTGGTTCCCCTCACTACATTCAACTTGCACTGTCACATTTCTTTCATCTGCAACTACTGTTAAATTTGCAGAACTAAGGACATTTTTTCTAATAACAAAACAACTTTAATAAAAGACATATTAACTGATCAGAATATTGATTTCATGTATTAAACATTAACATTGCAGCAGCCTATTGGCTTTTTCTCTTAAATCAAGCTACTATTATAGGGCACACTTGAATCACACTTGAAAAATTGCTCTATAGAATGAGACTGTGGTCTTTCCAATCTTCATGAGTGCATCTAAATGATTAAAATAAAAAATATGGAATGCATCATCTTTTAAAAGATTTGTATTACAACTATTCTGAAATTTGCCAATTTTAACTCTTGCTTATCTATTGCCCTTCTAAATCTTCCTCTATTTTTAATTTTTGAGCTTTTGGATATTAAAACCTGAATGTTCCTTATGTGTGAATACGTAATTATTAGGCAATTTAAATATTCATGTTGATTATAACAATTGTGTATTTTTGCTGATTTTAATACCTTTTACATTGTTTGATCTAATACAAATTTGAATCCTGAATTCTGACAGGGCTATGAGACAACCCACTGAACCTATCCCCAACAAAGATGGGGTTGCTGTCTGAAGGAGAGCACTATGGATAACCTTAGTGATGTTTTTAGCCAAGGTTCTGATACTGAGGTATCTGCCACCGCTTGTCTGACATGCCAGGGAACAGCTATAACTGTGTGCAATGTTCGTACCTCTTAGCCAGCCAAAATGAGACTAATAGTTTCTTGCATTACTCCATTGATGGACAGGATGATGAGGGGACGTCTAGCTGTGAACACCCTGAAGCCCTATTCACAGATGATGGTCATTTGGATTATTTCTGGGACTTCTGGAAAAGCTGTAATGGTGACTGGAGTATCGACCCACGGGTTCCAGACTACAGCTCAGGAAAACCCCAAAGGGAAAAATGTTGTTGAGTGACTCTTCTGTTTTTGCTAGGGGCGATTGGAAGGAACAGAATAAATGTCCATGTCCCGGTTATAAATTATTATCACAGAGAAGGATCAGTCCTATAAGCAAATGCCCAAAATCTGTCTCACATGATTTCCCATCTTCCTTTCTTTGTATAGTACATAATAAGAAAGCTCAGTGTGAAAAGGTCCCTGACAAAAGTGATGGGAACCAAGTAGAACTTGGCCTGACAGATATGACAAACATTTCTGAAGGTTTTCCCCTTCCTGAACCTCGAGTATTGGTGGTTGCTACTCAGACTATAGAGGTCAGGATGGGAAAAGAATTAGGAATGCAGAGTGATGGGATCCTGGACATATGTGAATGCAATCGAGCAGCTGCAGTTCCAATAGGTACCCAAGGTATAATGGTGAATGTCCCAAGGCTTGAGCACCCTGTCAGTGAAATTTCTATTCGGACAAAGTGCCCCAGGCCATCCTTGTACTGCAAAGTAGGAAGGAGAGCCCTGTTTATGTACCAGGTTCCCCTGACAGACAAATATGATAACCCAGGGGGCCATGTGTTCATATTACCTCTGTCTCTGTGGGCCCAGAATATAACAGCCCGATAAAAGGTGAGTAAAAAGATGGAGAGAAGAGAAACGACCAAGATTTCTTTCCTACCATAGAACAAAACATTCAGCAGGGAGACTACGATGCTTTGAGTGTCAAGGACAGGGACAAAAACGGAGGCATTGCCCCTACAACACATAGAAAAGCGCCCATGGTCGAAATAGTAAATGGTAGGGCCATATCATTTCTGACTGTAGTTCTCTGTTCCCATCAGGCCATAAGGACACTTTGGCACACACAGTTAATCTTATGGAACTTTAACTCTCGCTTCGCAGGACTGGCTGCCTTGCCACACAAAGCTCAGCTTGGGATGGGGCAATGTAATGGACAATATGTATTGGCTGGTGTCCCTGCCAGAAATGGCCCCAGCTTCTTAACCAACCGGGAGGCCAATACAACGGAGAGATTGGGGGAGGCTCACACTAGATGGCAGTATCCCTGGGCTTCAATACAAATTTGGACATCTGCAGGGTATGCTGGGAATTATAGTCCAGTAGTGCAGCCCTGCTGGGGTCCATGGGTGCTGCCAGGGGTGCTGCAGGGAGAGTCACTCCCTACTTTATGCGATTTCCATATAACCCAGAAGTACTTCCAATGGGGAATGCCCTGGCATTGGAAGTATTTCTGCGTTTTCAATAAAAAGGACCACTCTGCCCTGTCCAGGTGAGTTTGTGTTGGGAGATGAGAGGAACATTAGTGAGGAGATGAGAGAAAAGAGTGCTTATAATTGTTTTACGGAGGTATGTCTTTAAATTAAAAACCTTTGTTTTGAACCTGGGACTTGTCTTTGCATCCTTACTTGGGGTTTGGGGCTCTGTGACGCCCCCTGTTGATCGCAACACCTTGTACAAAATTATAAAAAGCTCTCATGCAGGAAAGGCCCACTTACAACTTTTATGTAAATTGTGATGCTTGCAGATATCACAAGACCTTCACCCCAGAATTAACAGTATTGCAGCCTTGTAACAACCTTCTACTTCCTTCTTCTATTCAATAAATACATGTAAATAATTTCTTGATTTTCTGAAAATAAAACAATAACTACATACAAATGCAGTAAACACCATCCCTTCCCAATATACATTATCTTTTCATTTCTGAACAAGGCATTTTTCTTATTTTTGTCTCATACAACTGCAACATTCATAAGTGAACTTGTTTCCAAATTGAAAGCAGAGAGAAAAGATAGACTTGAGATGTGTGAGCCATGAGGCAGCAGTGCTAAACATTGCGCGATTGTGTTACCTATTTTATATATATGCATGGCCACTGTTCAGCAGTGCTTGCTTATGTTGTTTCTTATTTTTTTTTTTTTTCAAATTATGCATTTAGAAGATTCTAAACATCATAATATCTTCAATACTGGATGACTCTATATTTATAATATGTAACAAAATAAAATTATGATTGTAATTAGTCTTCTTGATAAACCAAAAGAAAGAGAGAAAATTATAACATTTATATTTATCATCAGTTTTGCTATGGATTATCACAGAATTTTAAATTATTTCTCAGTGTCATTAACCCACTTTATCATGTATATGACATATAAATGCACTTTATGTAAAAAGATTAATATTAAACAACACAACAAAAAAGATAAATACATTGCATTTCATACATAGTATTTTTCTAGAACAATTTATAAAATGAAACTCCAGTTTCTAACATACTAATAATGTGATACAAGAATTCCCTTACTTGAGAATTTTAAGGGCAATGTTAGTTTCATCAAGGCAACATCATTACTTTTTGCACTGGAATCATAATACTTGTTTATTGCAATCAGAGATACAGAGGATCCAATGCTTGTTTTCATTTCTGAAAGGGTTAGTTTTCCAGCATAAACTTTCCACTGAGTAGGAGAATTCTTGCTTTAAAAATGAAAATAGAAAAAAAAAACATTATGTACTATTAACAGCATTTTCAATCTGATTTAAATTATAATCAAAAAAATTACTTGTTAGATAATGTAGATTAGGTATAGACGAGCTCTTTGAAAGTTTTGGGTATCTACAGTAACAGTTTAACTACTTTCTCCTTACATATTCCTGGAATGTTATTTTCTTTCCTCCAGTACCATCTGCCACATACCTACTGTAACACAAATTTCCAAATCTAATAAATCAGTATTATAGGATAAATAGGTAATGTTTTTTAAAACTTCATACTTTATCTAAAGACCTATTAATTTATGGATGCTTATATTTCTAGTTATTACCATGAACATTAATACATTGCTGCACTTTGGCAAAAATGTCCTGGTAATATCCACATCCTATTTAATGTCTTTATGTTAAATAGAAAAGCTTCTGGTTATACCATTATACGAAATGCAAAATATTAATTAAAAATGCTTCATTGCTTCACACTTTTAATTGTGTTATAGTGCCCTAAACATAAGTTTTACATGAAAGAAAAAAGTTTGATTTTTGAAAAGAAAATCTTTCTTATGTATACACATGCACCATCCCATACATAGCTGTACAAATAATGATGAATGGCACATAGGGTACTGTGTAAAATTCCTAGGCACTAGTAAAAAATCCAATAAAGCAAGAATGTTTTAAAAATAATGTGAAGGTTTTATTAATTGATAAACTTCCTAAAAAGTGTAGTAAACAGAAAAAATATTAATGAAATTAGTATTTGGTGTGACCACCCTTTGATTTTAAATCAAAAAAGCAATTTTTTAGGCACACTTGCATGCAGTTTGTGAAGGTTCTCATGTAGCCTGTTAGAGAACTTGCCACAGTTCCACTGCAGACTTTGGCGATCTTACTTGCTTATGTCTCTGCAAGTACTTATAGCCTCTGTTAGGACTATACAATCTGTTGCAGGATCCCTTGCTTCTCTTTTCACTGCAGACAGACTTTGGCCATGTGTTTGGGGTCACTGTCATGCTGTAGATAGTTTTGGGGCCTAATCATATACCTCCTTTTTGGTACCGCATGATGGATAAGAATCTGCCCCTACTTCTCAGCTGTGAGGATTTATCAATTTAGATCAAATCATTAACTTTATTTCAGCTGTGAGGATTTATCAATTTAGATCAAATCATTAACTTTATTTCTGGAAATAAATCCCCAAACTTGGAGAGAGATTCTAACTAAATTGTTACAATTTTTTACTATAGTACTACATAATGCATCAATGTGAATTAATAATTAATTTTAATAATGCATTTGTGACTTCAGTTTTTTTGCCACAAATTTCTAATTCAGAAGTAAATGCAATGCCTTTATCTGAATGCCCAGCATAGTTAACCCAAACTATTATGTCAAACCAAAAATACCAGCCAGGGTTTATTGGCTGTTCAGAAGTATTCACATCACTGCTTTGTAGTGCATTGTTCTTTCTTCATTTCTTGCTGTGCCACACTATTTTTTACTGAAACTTTATTATATTGAGTGCAAACAATTATAACCAAATAATAAGTAATTTGACATAATAATATACAGTCTACAGATTATATTATTCTTTGTTTATAGAATTTTCCCTGCAATAATAACGCTGATGGAAAGAATAATCATAACTTTGTGTAAATTAATAAATTAGATTATACCGTTCCACACAATGTGCTGCAGTAACAATCCAATATGGTGTAATGATAGATCCTCCACACCAATGTTCCCCTTCACTCCACAGGCTAACCTGCCAAGGCCACTGTCCTAAACGAGCTGACGTCCCACCAACAATGCGTGTGGAAACTGAAAATGTCAGCCCACAGTCTGTAAATATGACAATAAAAAGAAATGTTATTAGAAAATTCTTTGGTAAAGCATTTTCAGATATATTCTTAAAATTGTATCAGACTGATACAAATGCTTAGAACTGTAGGAATTCTTAATGAAGAAAACTTTTTATTATTAGTGCTTTATATTAAAAATATTTCAGAATATGATAAAAGTTAATTATCAAATGCTATATTCTATTGGATTTTTTTCATTCCTCTTCTTGTTCACTTGAATTTGACTTATTTCACTCCAACAAGGGCCTGCATACCTGAGATGTTAATAAAGCCAGTACCAGGGTGTATACTTAGCACATTCTTTAAAATGATAAACATATAATATAATAAGTATAAAAAGCATACCTATACACTGAAGAGTCACTACTGATCCAGTTGAACATGAACCACTAAAATCAAATAAAATCATATAAAACCTTTTAATGAAATTTATCTTCAGTAAATAGATTTAAATATTAGAAATATATAACTTTACATCCTATTCATCTTGCTTGTTGTGGTTTAGTCACATTGTTTAGTTGCCTTAAGTACTATCAGAGGACTAGTCTATTTATCCATGCACTGAACCCACCCACTCAAATTCATGGTTTCAGATAGGCCTGTATGATCTGGGGCAAGGCAAACATAAATCCTTTTTATTTTTCTTTCTTACCAGATTACAGTCATCCAGATTTTACATCCATAAAACTCCAAGTGCAAAGAACTCTGGCTGGTGGTGTATGTAGGGGCTCATTGTAGTGTGAGTTACAAGCTCTGGAGCTTCCTTATTGCGAACACCACCTCCAGGCAATGTTGCATCCTCTTGGCTTCTTGCTGTACTACATTACCAATCAGCCAGGTGCCAGACACCTACATACTGCTTTCCCTCTAATTTACTTTCCCTTGCTCTAAATGTACAGGCCTCTAGAATGGCAGGTGTTAAGACATTTAGGCTTGAGGGTTGGGGGAAACAAGCTATAAAAAACAATTGCATTTTTATAGTCTCAGCTACTACTTATTTACATCACACTTCATGTGGTATATATATATGGGTTGGAGAGGGTGGCACTGACCAGAAAGCAGGAGACAGAGCTGGAGGTAGCAGAGTTAAAGATGCTAAGATTTGCATTGGGTGTGACGAGGATGGACAGGATTAGAAATGAGTACATTAGAGGGTCAGCTCAAGTTGGACGGTTGACAGACAAAGTCAGAGAGGCGAGATTGCTTTGGTCTGGACATGTGCAGAGGAGTGATGCTGCGTATATTGGGAAAAGGATGTTAATGATAGAGCTGCCAGGCAAGAAGAAAAAAGGAAGGCCTAAGATAAGGTTTATGGATGTGGTGAGAGAGGACATGCAGGTGGTGGGTGTGACAGAGCAAGATGCAGAAGACAGGACGATATGGATGATGATCTGCTGTGGCAACCCCTAACAGGAGCAGCCGAAAGAAGAAGAAGAAGGATGTTTTTCTTGCACCCCACCCCCAACAAAGACTTTCAGTGTTAAAAAAATTCACACTAATTCATACTGTGTCATAAATTATAAGTTGCATATACTGTAATACATTTACTATTTTAGTAAGTATCCTTTTCTTAAATTATATGACTGCAGACAAATCTATTTTCTAACATAAATATAAAAATATGCAGCTAATTATTAATTATGAAGAAATTAATGGTATTTCATTAAACATATTTTCCATTACTAAATAATTCCAATAATTTTTGAATGCAGAACTTTGATTGAAAATATTACTTTCCGGTAAAGTGTTCTTATATATAAAAAATTTTCATATATTGTTTCAAATGTGAATATACTTTAGTAGAAAAAGCATGCAGCCAATAAAATGATTACTAATTACTCACCCAAAGCTGACTCTCCTGACTCCTGATTATAGTTATGCAGTATACTAGAACTGAAAGAGTACTGAAATGGCCAATTTTAATAATGTTACGATCTAGGGCAGATATAGCTTGGAGGCCTAAAACAGCAAAGGGCCTTTTCAACAAAATGACCGAATATCCGTGAGTCGAAATAATCAAGAGAACTCCGGTTTGGGGTTATACAGTGATCAAGTCTCATGTCAAAATTAACACTAGAATCCCTGAAGCCTACCAAAAAACTCATAGTGCCAGGCCACCTTAAATTCCCCCACACCTCCTCATCAGCATCTTTTGTTTTGCCCTCATCCTCATCTGAGTTCACCTCTGTTATAGTACATCTTTATTTGAAAACAGCAGTGTCAGATCGGGGGGAGCGTGAACGTGACTGAGACATTAAAACTGAATAATAAAAAAATGTAACCTTTACAAGTACCATAAATTTACACCGGCCGTTACAGATTCTAATCAAATATATGTTTTTATTTTAAAATAGTAACAATAAGAGCAGCTCACTACTCAAAATGGTAATTCTGGGAAGTACCCGGAATTGACCAGCGACCTCTTGATAACGAGTCAACAATTCTTACTGCTGCACCACCCAAGGTGTTTAACAAACAGGTGCAACAGAGGAGAAAAGTGAGAATTTGCGACTGTAATGTAAAATTGCTGACATTTCCTTTTATGGTTAAAATATGCATCAGACACCTGGTAATTGCAGACATAATTTGTTCAGAGATTTGAAAAATAGCCACTAGATTTCTATTTCATCTATTGCTAGAATTCCCCCACACCTCCTCATCAGCATCTTTTGTTTTGCCCTCATCCTCATCTGAGTTCACCTCTGTTATAGCACATCTTTATTTGAAAACTAACAGTGTCAGATCAGGGGGAGTGTGAAAGTGACTGAGAGAATAAAAGTGAATAATAAAACAAAACACTTTTACAAGTACCATAAACTTACACCGGCTGTTACAGACTCAAATACATCAAATATATGTTTTTATTTCATAATAGTAATAGCCGCTCACTACTCAAATCAGTTAATGCACGAAGGACCCGGGATCGAACCGGCAACCTCTTGACTTAGAGACAGCAGTTCTTAACTCTGCACCAAACCAAGCAGATGTATACATGTTTGTGTGTGTCGTACCCTATGCCAATTTCTTTTACTTTGGTTAAATCCTAGAAAAAAGCGTACTTGTTTTGTTATATCTGTGTCTTTTGTAAAAAATGTTTATTTGATATTTGGACTTCAGTCTTCACAAAGTATACACTTCACGGCAGCATTTTGCCAATTATTAGTAGAACATGAAAAAAGTTTCTTTTCTATTTATGTGTTCAACATTTCTTGCCTCACATTTCCTGTCATCCTGTATTTACACAGAACGTTGTAGGCACAGAGCACACATCAAATGTGTGTGTTCCAAATAATTATATATTATTTACCCTATACAATTCAAGGCACCACAGACTTGAGCTGGGAGAACTTTGAGTACCACTAAAGCTGTGTCTGTGGGGGATGGGATAGCAGGCTGGTGCTGATTGACACATTTGTAAAACAAAAGACGTTGATGAGGAGGTGCATGGGAATTTAAGGTGGTATGGCATTCTGAGTTCTTTCTTAGGCTTCAGGGATTCTAGTGTTAAATGAAAGAAATACAGCACTGCATTTGACCACAAGCTGATTGTGAGCTGCATTGTTAAAAGTATGATCAACTAAGGACTTAAGCTACCCAGGGGCCTGTGAGGGTCCTAATCCAGCCTTGAGTAAAAAAAACAGCAGTTTAGCACATTTGACACACTAAGTAAATGGTAGGTTTGCAATTTGTTCCTCCACTCTTCAATATGCTGAAGGAAGACTCCATGGGATGACCATGCTCTTCCCTAAAGTACATGACAAGCTGGAAACTTTACACTGAAGATACCATTTCACACCATTTTGACATACAGGGAATTTAAAAATGGGAATTCGTGGAGGGCTGCATGCTTGGGAGGCTTGAGTCAGAGTCTTGCTTTGGTATTGTTTCAGTATTGGTACTAAAGTACGAAAGCTGGTATTAATACCATATTCAAAATTTTAGTACCAATCCAACACTAGTACCTATACTGCCACTTTAGACCCTAGAAACCAAGTATTGGAATAAGCAGATTTGAAATGACTGAATTAGCAGTTAATTAAAAATATTGATAACTGCTACTACAACACTACAGTTTTCCTAAAATATTTACATGTTAGTTAAAAATCAAATTTTAGTGATAAATTATATAGTTATTCTTGTTTTATGTTAATGAAAATGATTAAAGTTGCAATACTATCCTCTACATACATTTTTCATATTATTTATTAAAGTACTATAGTTTTTATGGTGCTAGATGAGATTAAAAATAGGCAACTAGATTATACTATATTTCTTGCTTGTCAGCAATATAATCCAGATTACATGAAATTAGCACTAATGGTATAAATACAAATACCTGGAAAACTTTAGAATATTACTTAGAAAATGCCATTCTGGACTAACCTGTTTGTAAGTTGTACTGATGTTTCTCCAGAACTCGTATCCACTGTCAAAAATTCACTGGAATCTACAGATGCTTGGGTAACAAGTCCAAACTGGAAATATGTGTCACTATAAGAACAAAAATATAAATACTGTAGGCCCTGAAATGACTTTTTAAAATATAATAGATTGGATCTGATAAGGTAAACTTATTCTGTACAGCTTTATGATAAGAAAGTGAAGAGAAAAGTCTCATTTAAGTAGGTAATTTAAATAAGTTTCCTTTACCAAGAACAAAAAGAATAATAATGGTTCACATATTCAGTACTTTAAGACAGTACATTATCTGTAATTTAAATTGAATTATATGTAAAATGAACAATACAAGAAAATCTATGTGAATTTATATGATATCTTAAAGTCTTCAAACAATTATAAATGAGAATGAAATTACTAAATAAACACTGAAACAAAAACTGCAAACTGAGCTATATATGATTTTGTTTTTCTAAACAGCTGACTGTTATCTAGAAGCTTGCCTCTGTTTGTATTAATAAGTCAGGTTAAACACTGCTCTGTGGAGTGTTTTAGAAAAAATAAAAAAACTCTAACCTGCTGTAGCCCATTTGTGAGCAGGTAGCCTTGCCATATTTATCATTCCATTTATCAGCACAAACTGGTTTCCATGATCTGCTTTTAGATGAATATGCTTGTAGAAGAAAGTTGTCTCCAGATAAACGAACTACAACAAGAAAGGAATAGATCTGTTGACCTTTAATTACACTTCATATAAACACCGAAAAAAAGCATGAAACATGAATATGTTTTAATTAAACTGCAAATAATGATTACATGAACATATGTGGTTGTTTCTGTAAAGAATGCTTTATCCATCCATGCCTTTTTGAAACATAAATTCTACGTGGCAGCAACTGTCTCAGGTAAGAACCAGTGCTGGACATGATAACAGCCCATGGGAGGACATAACACAGGCACACACTCACGCTTACTATGAAAAAGATTAGAGCCACCAATACGTACAACAGCATGTGTTTGGAAAAGTAGTGTGAGGTCACAAAAGTATTTGCTATTAAAGTATTAGTTTTAATAAAGTACCGCCAAAGAATTCAGATTTTTATTAAATGTATATAGGACTGTTAAGTATAAGCTATTTTAATGTTAATTCAGAATATTTGAATTGATGCTTAATACTTTTAAAGAGTAAATTCTCACAAAAGAATAGTAAACAAGGGACACAAATGTTAAATAGGATTCAAAAAAATATATTATCTCTGGCAACTGTCTTTAATATATGGTATGCAGGTGTATGACAAAGAATCAGAAAAAAAAACAAAGAGAAGAACATGCTTGAATTTCTGAATCTAGCAAAACATTTCTGATAAAACAAGAATAAGTACAAAAAAAGAAAATATATCTGATAATCACATTGAAGACTATCAAATACTGATTTAATTTTTGAATCAAAATGGTTAGTTTGAAATGAGGAAAGGTGTTTTCACAACTGACAGACTTTCCTCTACAACATGTAGTTTTGTGATGGTTATGATTCAGCCCTGGTGAGCACATAGGATTCCAGAATTCAAAGCTGATTACTGCTGGTACTCTTTTAAGTGACACAAAGTTATCCATAAATGACTCATTTCTAATTTGATTAATAGTTAAATATTAATCATTCAATCATTCAGTAGAAATGTGTCAAGAAACAAAAATGGGGCTCCTTTATACCAACAACAATATGTCATATAATAAATATAAATAATAACAATGATAATAATCTAATATAATAAAATTGCCTCACTGTGACAATCTATCTATCATACTGTGAACATCAGAACGGTTTTGAAGACAATGGGCCATTCAGCCTAACAAAGCTCTCCAATCCCATTTGCCTACTTTTTCCAAACTAAGTTTAACTATCTACCTCACTAGTTGGTAATTTATTTCCTGTGTCAATGGTTCTCTGCATAAAGAAAACCCTTCTGACGTTTATATGGAATTTGCTGTGTGGCTGAGAAAAAGGTACCAGGAGATAAATGAGAGTCAATAAACAAAGTTAAAGGTCACTGACAAAAAGTCTAATCACCAAACCAAAATTAAATCCTATACTCACCGTCAAAAAACTGAACTTAGTTGTGTACAAATAAATTTTAACTCATGCACAATTTGTTTTTAGATTGTATCTGAAAATTCAGAAATGCTTTAAGTCTCCGGCACTGACCTATGTACCTAATGGCTTGTGATGTAACACATAGTGTAAACCTAGATGTCACTCACAGAAACTTCTAAAAATAAGGTACAAAATGGCCATGGAATTCAAGAAAGGAGCTTCAGGAAGATGCAAAAATATTTAAGCACACTCAAAAACCCCTCAATGGAGACTGAAAAGGCAAAAGGAATGCAAATAGTATGAGGAAAACTTAGTAAACAAACCCTAATAACAACATGGACTTTCTCTAGCACAGATACGCCTGTTTTGTAATAAGGAGACCACAACTGCACACACCTTATTGCTGTTCAAATCACCATTTAACATGTTTCATTATGTTGTGTACTGGTTATAAGCCGGTTGACATTCCATGACCAACTTTGGTTGTATGTAATATCATTACTGTTCAACTATATAACATGGTAATGCTGTATTCTTGCTATCCTGCTCTTAGGATTTTCAAAAGAAATACATTGTTGTTTGACTTTGTTTTATTTTGGTCAGGGCACTATTCTTGATTATTGTAACTTCTGAATTCTCCTTGGTGCTTCTGATTTTGAATCTCTCATGCCTCCAACATTTTGTTTACTAGGTTTGTTAGTCCTCTCCTGGTTTCTGAATTTCTTAAACTTTTTGTTTCCTGATTGTTTTACTTACAATAATTGCTACCACAGACATTTTCAAAGTATAAAGTATGTGGTCATAATATGAATAGTAGAATAAGAAGACTAAAAAATCTATACTTCAGGAAGTCTGGACAGTTTTCAAGCAGGTAGGCTGGAAGGCAACAAAAAAGGCTGAAAAGCATCTGTTACAGTGATATTAAAGAAGAACTTGATTTTCTGAACAAGATGTATGGCTTCACATGTGTGCACCAATGAAATCAGAAGGAACTGTATCATTCTCTCCGTCGTTTCTTGAAATAAAGTATAAAGGTTCCTCTTGGAGGCAACACACATTTGAGGCATGTATAAAATGAAGATTAAATGTAACTTTAAATCTATAGTGTGGTTACTTGTTTTTTAAGACAATTTGCACTTATTGCTGTATTACACAGCATATTTACAGGAAATGTGCAAGTAGTAGCAGACATTTTTTATTTTATAAACTGACCGATAGAAACATGGATCAAATTTTTGCAAGGTGGTGGAATTGTTATCCTACTGAGCAAATATAAACTAACAAAATGTCAATTTTTACAAGCATTCTAGCAATTGATGAAACAGAAATCTAGTGGCTATTTTTCAAATCTCTGAACAAATTATGTCTGCAATTACCAGGTGTCTGATGCACATATTAACCATAAAAGGAAATGTCAGCAATTTTACATTACAGTCCCAAATTCTCACTTTTCTCCTCTGTTGCACCTATTTGGTAAACACCTCACTCCTCTTCTCTATCTCCATAATATACAACAAAAGTATATGCTTCCTACTTTTAGTTTAAATTACAATATAAATTAAGTGATGTTAATGTAAGTTATGTTTTATCAATTAAAAATGGACACTTTACTTAGTTTCAGCCCAAAGCTATGGAGAATTTGTATTTTAACACTAGAATCCCTGAAGCCTTCAAAAAAAACTTGCAATTCCGGGCCTACTTAAATTCCTTCGTGCCTCTGCATTAGCGTCTTTTGTTTTGTAAATGTGTCAATCAACACAAGCAGCAAGCAGCCTGCTATTCCATCCCCCCACCGCCACAGCTCAACTCGGACAAAAAGTTCTCCCAGCTCAAGGCACTTATTTGTGTGTGAGGTGCCTGGAGTTGTATAGGGTAAATAATATATCATTATTTGGAACACATGCATTTCATGTGTATTCCATGTGTACAATGATCTGGGTAAATGTAGGATGACAGGAAATGTTGAACACATACCTAAAACAGAAACCTTTTTCATGTTATAGTACTAATATCAAAATTTTGACAAGAAGTGTATAATGTGTCAAGACTGAAGTCCAAATATCAAGTAAACACTTTCAAAAAAAGGTACATATATAACAAAACAAGTGCACTTTTATTCAAGAATATAACCAAAGAAAAAGAAATCTGGCCAGGGTATGATGCTGACAAAACCACTTAGGTGGTGCAGCAGTAAGAATTGTTGACTCGTTATCAAGAGGTCGCTGGTCAATTCCGGGCACATCCCAGAATTACCATTTTGAGTAGTAAGCTGCTCTTATTGTTACTATTTTAAAATAAAAACATATATTTGATTAGAATCTGTAACAGCCAGTGTAAATTTATGGTACTTGTAAAGGTTAAATTTTTTTTATTATTCAGTTTTAATGTCTCAGTCACGTTCACGCTCCCCCCGATCTGACACTGCTGTTTTCCAATAAAGATGTACTATAACAGAGGTGAGGGCAAAACAAAAGATGCTGATGAGGAGGTGTGGGGGAATTTAAGGTGGCCTGGCACTATGAATTTTTTGGTAGGCTTCAGGGATTCTAGTGTTAATTTTGACATGAGACTTGATCACTGTATAACCCCAAACCGGTGTTCTCTTGATTATTTCGACTCATGCATATTCGGTCATTTTGTTGAAAAGGCCCTTTGCTGTTTTAGGCCTTCAAGCTGTATCCAAGCTACATCGGAGAAAGAGAACAGAAACCCTCCCAACAATAAATGTGCAGTCACACATAAGAACAACGCAGCTGCACCAGGCGTAAAGGTGAAAGGTGGCACTGTTTGGATACAGCAAAATGTCAGGCGTCATCCTGCCAGTCAATCTGACACACATGCATGTGCTTCAACGAAACAGCAGGGTTTACAGAGCGCGCCAAGGTATCACGCAAAGTTCTGTTTGTGATTATGTTTTGTGATGGTCTTTATTTGAAAAACATTTATATGTTACTTACATAAAAGCCACATCGAATGTTACTTACCTATTTACCTTGATTTATTTACTTATCTTCCTACAGTGTAAAGTCACAAATAGACTGCAGAGCTTCCTGTGTTTGATTGACACGGCATGCTGGCATTTTACTTACTTTTAAGGTTCACCCATTTTATTAATTTCAATATTATGTACAGTATATTGGTTCTAAAAATTTACCCTGGAAAATCTGTTTTGGTAGGCACTAGCTCAACCCTTAAAGTTTTTGTAGAATATTAATAATCTGATCTGATAACACATACCTTTGTTTTACTGCCCTAATGCCCTTGTAGATCAGCAAATAATGTTACAACATCCATTTGTTCAGGAAATATTTATTGATTATTGTTAAGTTAAAAACCACAACATACTAGTTCTTAAAAGCCAAATTTATATTCATTTATAATTCTCTGTTAAGCCTTTTGTTTTTTTTAAGTTTGTCTGTCTTTGTATTTACAGTGTGATATGACTTGAACATTTGTTAGTATTTTATTTTGGACAAAAGGTCAAACTCTGCTCTGCTCTTCTCTCACTACAAAGGTCACAGGTGGAGAATGATGCCTATTCCTTGATAGGTGTTAAGATAAAATTTGTAAGTTCTGACATTTTTATGTTGTTTTTTCTTATTAGCTTATAACTTATACTCTTAAACAGAACTTTATTTATACATTTTCTAGTTCTATAATGAGTATCTTTTGCTAATTCTAGTATTATATCAGTAAAATAATGTACAATCAATTACAAAGAACAAATAAACTGTTTTAAAATGAATTGGTAAAAAAATACATAATTTCATGAGTAATTTTGTAATTTGTTTAGTCTAGATAAATAATATCAATCAAATGTACAAATCATATATTCTAATGATTTGGAATGCTAGGTTTAGAAAACATAAGTTAGGCATTTAATAAAATTACATTTAGTATAAAATTAAAGCAACACCAACTGATTAATTATGTAAAGACTAATTTACTGTATGGACTTACAACACATCTCTTCATCTTCACCATCAGGACACTGTCTAATGCCATCACACCACTGAGAAGAACTAATGCATTTTCCTGATGTTCCACAGGTAACACCAAAGAGACATGCAACAGTAACTGTAAAAGAGAATGTGTTTTTAAACAAAAGACTGTTTTATACAATTATTTTTTAGTATCAGAAAACTTTATCTAGTTACCTAATTTCTTTCCTAGCATACAGTATTTGTTCATCTAATTGATCTACAACAGAGTATGCACTCCAGATTAATGTTTTTCAATATCTATAGCAAAAGTGAACTACTGAATAAAACAAAATGTTTACTTTTCCATACGTGTTCTGGTGTCTGCATAAAATGCCTCTGAAAGCCCACCTATGTTGCAACAGTTACAATAATATGAGGCAGTCTGTTTCAATAAATCACTTTAATACCACCTCCTCACACTTCTGCAAATATAAAATGATCTGTGAGACAATATTATTATAATGTATAATATTATAGAGTTTTGATTTAAAAAGTCATTCTGAAAAATTTAAGCAAGATTAAGGATAACATGAAACAAGAGTAATACACTTGTTTCCTCCCCCTTGCACATATTTAGCATGTTCCAGGACCAAACTGCATCTTAATAATAATAAAAATAATAATAATTATAATTTAAATGGCATGTCTCCAAAGAAACCACTAGTAAAATATAAAATATCCTAGAACCCTTGTGTAACTCTGAAGCTTGTAAATTCCTCAGATTATTATTTTTAGGATTAATCTGTTCTTCTGTTAAATTATCACCTAAATTAACTGTGCAGTATTGAGAGTTTTGAAGGTCTATAGCCATCCCTACTGCAAGAGGCAGCAACAAGACATAATCAGATTCCTAGTCAACAAATGCATGATCTAATTTAAGTTAAGAAGAAACAGTTCAGCTGTGGTTTAGTGCATACAATGAAAACAATGCATGTCTTATTCCATCTGAAACTCTCTGTAAATTCAAGTATCATTAAATAAGTAAATAAAAAGTTTTCAGGTGAAACTCAGCTTTATTTGTTAAAACATGATTTGTACATCTGGCGTTATTTAACTATTACAATAGTATGATTTACTATATTGGGTATCCGAACATGAGGGTGAGGTACAGACACTGCTGTCAGTCCCAGCGACTTTCTGGCAACAATTCTGTAAACTTGCACAAGCCCACCTCTTAGGTGCCCACTTAGGTACCGAGAAGACCTTAGAGAGAATTAAACTCCATTTCTATTAGCCAGGAATCAATGAGGATGTCTGTCACTTTTGCTTTTCATGTCTGGAATGTCAACTGCAACAGATTCCCCAGCGGGACTGTACTCCTCTTGTTTTGGTTCCTCTCATTGATGTTCCTTTCGAGCAATTAGGAGTCGACATTGTCAGACCACTAGGACCCTCTGGTAGAGGCCACAAATATTTCTTAGTCAGTGAGGATTATGCTACCCGATATCCTGAAGCCATGCCCTTGAGAATGGTTAACTAGAAGTTTATCACATAGGAACTTATTGGGGTCTTTGTGTGAGTTGGAATTCCGAATGAAGTCATAATGGAACAGGGAATGCCATTCACTTTGGAAACTTTCAGGTTGCCAAATTACTCAACAGTAAGCATTTAAAAACCTCCATATACCATCCTCTAACATATGGCTTAGTAGAGTGCTTCAGCCAGCCGCTCAAACAAATGCTATTAAGGTGGTCAGCGAGGATGGAAGAAACTGGGATCAGTTAATTCCCCTTGTCCTGTTTGCCTACTGGGAGGTCTAAGAAGCCTCCTCAGGGTACTCCCCTTTGAGTTACTTTATGGATGACAACCCTGCAGTCTTTTGGACATTCTTAAAGAGGAGGCCAATCCTTAAATAAATATTTTAGAATATATTGCACAGTTACACAACAGAGTTGGCAAAATTAGACCCATTTTAAAAGAGAACATTGAACATGTTCAATCATCTGAGGCTTGTAATTACGACCAGGGTGAGACTCTTTGAGAGATTCGCCCCCGGGAACTCTGTTAGGGTGCTCATTCCCACTACCCATTCCAAATTATTGGCCCATTGGCAAGACCCTTATGAGATTAAGGAGAGGAAGGGTTTGGTTGACTATTTTGTTAAACAACCCAATAGACAACTTGGATGTATCATGTGAACCTATTAAAATCCTTGCGGGAGAGAGGACCCGACCCTTACTCCTGTCAACCTCGCTCCTTCTTCGTATTCCACCAGCTTAATCTTGGAGATAATTTGACACCCCAGCAACAACAAGAGCTTGAAGCAGTTATCTTGTCAGTCCCAGAAGTGGTTAATTGGCAACCTTTCTCACTGAGCACAACATTGTAACGGAACCGGTAGTTGTTGTCAGAGAATGAATACATAGCCTCCTGGAAGCCAAATGAGCCAATGTTGAACTTGAGATCAAACAAATGCTGGACCTGGCTGTTACTGAGAGAGAGTTTTAGCCCTTGATCTAGCTCCATCCTTCTAGTCCCAAAGCCGGGCGGGAGTTGGCGCTTTTGCAATGCATTCTGTCGACTAAGTAAAGTCTCCTGATTTGATGCTTGTCTAATGCCACCAGTAGACAAACTGGGAAAAGCACAAAACTTGACCACTCTTGATATGAAAAAAGGACATTGGCAAATTCCTTTAACAGCGTCCGCAAAGAAAAAAAATAAGTGGTCACTGGCAGTATATGGTTCTCCCATTTGGTTTGCAAGAAGCACCTGCAACATTCCACCATCTGATGGACAGAGTGCTCCAGGCTCTCTGAATGACATTGTCATTTATTGCACATGGAAGGACCATATACAACAGATACATGCAGTGTTACTAACTACGCAAACTATTTGGGCTACTTGGTGGGTAGAGGCACTGTACATCCCCAGTGTTCCAAAGTTAATGCCATACTTAACTGGCCCTGTCCAAAAACCAAGAGGCAAATTCAGTCTTTCTTGGCACTGGTGGGGTATTATCACTGATTCGTAGCCTTGTTCTCCGAGAGGGCTACCCCTATAACAAGGAAAGGGCTCCTAAATCGTTGGTGTGGGATGAAAAGTCAGAAACCACATTTTGTAACTTGAAAAAGACCCTTACAACAAAATCTGCATCAATAAGTCCAGATTTTTCATTGGCTTTAATTTTGCAGACTGATGCTTCAGACACAAGTTTGGGTACCGTGCCGAGCCAAAGCATCGATGATGTTGAATACCCCATTATGCATATCAGCTGGAAACTACTGCATCTGGAGACAAGGTATGTGGCGGTGGAGTGGTAAGCCCTTCTTGCAATCAAATGGGCTATTATCCAACTCAAGTATTACCTTCTGGGAGATGAGTTCACTCTTGTAATGGACCACACCTTTCTACAGTGGATGGCCCTGCACAGGGTGTCGAATCCTTGTGTCGTCAGGTGGTTTCTTGACCAATAGCCTTTCCAGTTTAAAGTCTAGCATCATCGGGGTTCTCTCCACGGCAATGTCGATGCGCTGTTTTGTGTCCATGAGCTCACAGCTCGGGTTAGCCTCATCTGACGGAACTGGGCTGTTGGGGTACTGTCACCCGTGTATGCTTTAAGAACAACCTAAAGGCTTTTGTGAGTGTAATTTACCATTGAGACATGAAGGGGCACCGTGTAATAACATTCTCTCTTTTCCTTCCCCTCCTGCAGAAAGGAAGATTGACATCTCTCCCACTGTGACATCACTTCTGGGGTCAGACCATCTGAACCCGCCTCTTCCTCGCAGAATCAATAGAGGAAAAAACACCATCTTGGGTAGACTGATTGATTTCAAGGAGGTCTCAATTTTGCCTATTACCACATGTTTTATTTTCACACCTTTTCCGTAACTTTAATATACAGGGTTTGGCTGTGGGCACCCCAGACCCTTTATCATGTGCTCTTTTCTCCTCTACAGCCAGAACACATTCAATATTATTTCATCATTCTCAAAACCTTTGGTGCAACCCTTGTGTCTATACTGTATATCTACATTCATTACTGTTATGCATTTAATGTATGGTATTTCTGGTGCATGCAGTTTCAGGTTTTGTTTACTATACTCAAATTTGCTTGAATGAAATTTATACTTCAAAATTGTGCTTACTGCAAGTGATAGATTGATACTCTATCCCTGACTAGTTCCTTTTATTCTGCTATAAGGATAGGTACTGTCACCTTCTACTTCTGAATTAGATTATGTGAGTTCAAAAAATGGATAAGTGATTTTGTAAAAGAATATGGGATTCTTGGCTTAGAAGTGAAAGTACTATTTAAAAGAATAAACAAATTCAAATTGAAAAATGGAATGTTCCTTACTTTAAGTTGTACATGTAACAAAGTAGATGCAGAATGTATGTTTACTTCATGTGAGATTGAGGTTTCTAAATGATATGCACTAATGGTTCACCGGATATATATAGTTTAATGAGAATGCAAACTTCACTGTGAAAATATCTTTTTTTCTTTTTTTTTGTACATTTATTTTATCTCTGGTGAAAATTAATACACTTCCAGTTTTTATATTACAGTAAATTCAGTAACTCTTCAAAGACTAGATTACTAATTCATCCAGAGTCTTTTTGTACTTTAGATTTGAATATATCAACCACCAACTTTACTGCAATATCTTACAGCATATCAATGACCAACTAGGACAGTACTTGTTTTCACATTTAGAAACGCTTTTGAAATCTCTGTGTGTGAAACATTATTGCCATTACCTATAAATTGCATAATAATATACTGAGTGTTCACTTAATTCTTTTTATTATCGTCAAAAGATTTAATTTTTAATTAAGAAATTAATATGTAAAACAACTACTTAAATGGTACTAGCAAGATAAGTTTAAAGACATTACTTACCTAAATACCAAACTATAATCCCAGTCACTGCCAAAATAACAGTAGCAGCAAAAGCACCTAATAACATGCGTACTTTTCTTCTGTCAACTGTTAAGTAAATGAGGAAAAAATGTATGCTTTATGAAAACATCATGTTATAAGATAAAAAAAACAAAAATTCACTTTTATACAGTATAAGGACACATCTATACTAATAAAAGGCAAAGCCCTCACTGACTGACTGACTGACTGACTCACTCACTCACTCACTCACTGACTCACTCACTCACTGACTGACTGACTGACTCATCACTAATTCTCCAACTTCCCGTGTAGGTAGAAGGCTGAAATTTGGCAGGCTCATTCCTTACAGCTTACTTACAAAAGTTAGGCAGGTTTCATTTCGAAATTCTATGCGTAACAGTCATAACTGGAACCTACTTACGTACATATATACAGCCATAGCCTGCAGCTCGGTCGCTGTGTGAGGCGGAGTTGCGTACCTCATTGTCACGCCTCCCACGTAATTGAGTGCCTGCCCATATAAGGCTGTCCGTCAGCAGCTATCCAATAGACACGCTGCCAAGAAATATTCGCGGGTGAAGGACTGTGCTTATGTAAACGAAGATGAGATGGTCAGGGATAGACTAGTGTTTGGCACAAACTCAGCGAAAGTACGAGAGAAACTTTTAAGTGCTGGGTCTTAGCTAACATTAAATAAAGCCGTGGACATCGCAAGATCGCACAACATAGCACAAGCACAGCTGAGAACCTTCGACGCATGTAGTCCGAGCGGCTCACATGAACTGACTTTGCAAGACTGGGAAAGGTAAACCCATGCATGCAGTGTGTGATTTCTCAAATAAAGAGTAAGACAAGCTGTTATTGATGCAGTAGGAAATGAACAACCCTCTGAAGCTGAACAAGCCTTTGTACACATATCAATAGGAAAGCAAGGTGTAAAGCTTAAGTTTAAATTACGTTCATAGACACGCTGCCGCTAAATATTCGCAGGCAAATCCACAACTTAACACCGGGAATGCCTGTTAAACATCTTAGATTCACGAGTACCGATTTGGGTAGTGATCACTTCGATGAATGAAACCTGTTCAAAAAACACATTACACAATTGAGAAGGCAGCAAAAGAATATGAAGTGAGTGACGCATACAAGCATATTCATAAGTGCAGCTACTGCGGAAACAAAGCACAGTGTAAACCTTAAGTTTAAATTAAGTTCATAGACAGGCTGCCGCTGACGTTTGTCATGCCTACGACGAATACGATATTCGTGAGATACAAGTTTAATGAGAAGACACAGGGTATAAATGAGACTTTGGATCACTTTGTAACGGAGTTAAAATTGATGTAACGGAGTTAAAATTGCTGGTGAAGGACTGTGCTTATGCAAACGAATAGGAAAGCAAGGTGTAAAGCTTAACTTTAAATTAGGTTAATAGACACGCTGCCTCTGGCGTTTGTCATGCCTAAGACGAATACGATATTCGCGAGATGCAAGTTTAATGAGAGGATGCAGGGTATAAACAAGACTTTTCATCACTTTGTAATGGAGTTAAAATTGCTGGTGAAGGACTGTGCTTATGCAAACGAAGATGAGATGGTCAGGGATAGAATAGTGTTTGGCACAAACTCAGCAAAAGTGCGAGAGAAACTTTTAAGTGCCGGGTCTGAGCTAACATTAAATAAAGCCGTGGACATCGCAAGATCACACGAGATAGCACAAGCACAGCTGAGAAGCTTCGATGCATGTATTCCGAGCGGCTCACGTGAACTGTCTTTGCAGGACTGGGAAAGGTAAACCCGTGCATGCAGTGTGTGATGTCTCAGATAAAGAGGAAGACGAGCTGTCTTTGTAGACATATCAATAGGAAAGCAAGGTGTAAAGCTTAAGTTTAGATTAAGTTCATAGACACGCTGCCGCTAAATATTCGCTGGCAAATCCACAACTTAATACCGGGAGTGCCTGTTAAACATCTTAGATTCACGAGTACTGATTTGGGTAGTGAACACTTCGATGAATGAAACCTGTTATCTTTACAACGTTTGACAAACACGGAATATAACTTGAACACAACAAATGTTATCCTCCAAATACGAACCTGATTGAAAGAAATAATGATAATCAAATCCTTGATGACAGCAACACTCATAACAGTGACAAAACAATTACATTACAATCATGTTATGTTATTTTTAAAATGTTTCCTTTTCTTTTTCATAACTTCTTTAACATACTACTTCTCTGCTGCAAAGCGCGGGTATTTTGCTAATGATTTATAAAATAGGAAAATGCACTTTTAATAGAAAATCAAATTAAGTTTTTTTCTTTTTAAACAATATGTTTTATATTTCCTTAAAAAGTTTTTGTTCTATTTATAACACTTTTGTGCACATAACTTGATTAACTGATTCAAATACACAATGAGGTATGTTTATGTTTATGTGATGTTTCTTTCACTGATCACTTTTCTGTAATGATGGATCTGCATATTACTGTTGATCTCCCGACTAATAGCCGTCCACCACGCTGCTCGCGCTTTTTAAATTCTTCCATTATATCTGATCTGGGATTCAAACCTGTTAAATAAAGTCTTGTTTATCTTGACATTGTAGAGTGGCAACATGCTACATAATGTTCAGACATGTAGGTAAGAATTTCATTGTACTCTGTACACTTGACAGTACTATTGCTACTACTACTACCACCAGCACTACTACTACTTAATGTACTTAAGTACTTCTTAAGATAAATATGAATTCTTGTTTATGTCATCGAGAGTTAAATAAGCTAATATATGTGCCTCCAAATAAATAGGGCTATTTGAAAATTAGACAGAATATTTTTAACATAGTCAAATGTAAAGATATACAGCAACATACAATAAAGTACATCCATCCTACCATCCATCTTCCAAACCTGCTTATCCAGAGCAGGGCCATGGGAAAGCAGAAGCAGTCCTTGGACAGGGCACCAGTCCATCACAGGGTAAACACACTCATACACACACACACTAAAAATCAATTTAGCATCACCAGTCCACATAACCAGCATGTCTTTGAACTGTGGAAGGAAATCGGAGTAGCCAGAGGAAATTTATGTGGACATGGAGAGAATATGCAAACTCCACACAGGGAGCACCTTGGACATGAACCCTGATCCCCCACTACAAAGTACAATGCATCAATAATATTTTCAAAATTGAACTATTAATACTGTTTCTTCAGACTAATAATAAAATACAATTTAAATGTATTTTAAAATACAGCATTAGGCATTATATAATAGTTTTTTTTAAATATTACATAAGTAGCATGTAGAAAGTCGACGAATTTGGCTTAGATTTAGATAAATTTGTGCAAAGAGTTTATGACTCAGGCGCCGCCACGAGTGGCAGCCATTCCAGCAGCTCCATATATGACTTTATCTTTCTCTATTTTTCTCTATTTCACTGATCACTCCTACCACTTTCTTTTATGTGGACTCGTTCCCTGGACGCTTTTTACTACTTGGACATGGATTTTTACATGCCGAGACTCGTCTATTCAAGTAGTCAACTTCAAGCGCTGAGAACAAATGCCCGCGCCGGTGTGGTTCCCTATTTACCTGACGATGTAAGAAGGCGGTATCGTGGCAGCAGAGCCGGCACTAAGATAAAAGCCAAGTGTCTAGTGAGAAAATGACGCTACAAACCTTCTGTGCCTTCTGTGATCCTAGGAAATGTGAACTCACTACCAAATAAGATCGACAAACTGGCTGCGCTGTTGTGAATTTCCCCTTGGGATTAATAAAGTATCTATCTATCTATCTAAGAGAGAGAGAGAGAGAGAGATGAAATGCTACTCAGCTGATAGTTTACTATGTACAGTATTGAAAACCATTCTTCATGAGGCCTGTATCTACCAATTATACAACATTACCTGTGGAGGAGTTACTATCAAGAGAAGGTGATGTCTGCCTGGAGTATATAAAATGTGGGGGCACTCTTTGTGTATACTGAGGCACTGCTGAGGGTGCTTGTTGAGGAATGTGGTAAACATGTCTGTTATCATATTGACTGTATGGAGTAGGTTGCTCTTGTTCCAAGTTAAATCCATAATTCACAAAATATGGTCCCGAGTTCTGAGAAAAAAGAAAGTGAAACATAAAATTAGTTTATAGATACTAAAAAAAGCATATATTCACATAAATAATAACATGCTTAATCTCCATTGAGGCAAATTAATACCCTAATTACAATATGTAGGAATGTTGTAACTTTTATTATTAAAAGGAGCTTTAATTAAGAGAAGAAAATATACACTTATACATCAAGCAAAAAAATTATTTTCGATGAGCCACAAAGTATTAATTGAAAATCTTTTACATTCTTAAGAAGTTTGACTCAATGGGATAGCAGGAGATTTTACCACATCATACATGGATTTTCATTAATCTCTAATCTCAGATGCAGTTAAAAACAAGAATTCCATACATCCCTGTGCAGTAAAGACCGTGGCTTACTTTATACCCATATAATGACTTACAGTATACCTATGCAGTAAACTGCTGTTGCAATATTCTGAAGCATGAAGAGAGCAGTTCTTGTTTAGAATGTCTGAGGACATTCCATTCCCTTGGTACAAGTGTCATGATATTTTTCTATTTCTGAAACATAGCTCAAATTAGTTCTATATAGTGAGGCTACGTGAAAGATGTCAATTATAGTCTGGAAAATTATTTTTTTTCAATTTAATGTATTGCTCTAATAATGTTAGAATTTGGACTGTAAAGTTGCTGACAGAGTTATGATGTTTCACTGGATATCAAAGGGCAAATACTGTCACTGCAAGTTAGAATCACGATTCTTTGTCATAGTGTTACTTTCTTATTTTATTTCTAAGATCAATTGGGCTTTTGGAACTTTTTGATTTCTAAGCCTTTTGTAAGTTGGTATTTTTCAAAGAATTTTGAAATTATAATCTAGAAATATATTGGATTCAAATTTTTTTAATTTGTTACATTTTAAAGTATTCCAGTATTTATACATACCACCAAAGATTTTAGAATACCTTCCTTGGATACGAATGTGGTTCCAACATGTGCTTTAAGCAATTTGTGCATCTGAGGCAGATAATGTAGGTAATTGTAAATCTGTTTAATTCAGTGACTTGACACTAGTCTAAGTCTGAAATCGAAGTACATTACATCTTAAAATTAAAACTTTTGATTATGTGTTCTACAACCCTGATCTGGTGCCTTTTGGAATAAGGATGAAATTAATTCAACAGATGAAAAGAATATTATATCTTGCATTTATTTTAGACACTGTGAACATTACCCTGGACACAGACAGGCAGACACACTCATGTCACCCAGCACACGTTTATTTTTCATCATTTGATACAGTTCAGTACTCACAAGCCCCCCAATACCCTTCAGTCAAGGCCAATCCAAGGCCAATCCAATGCCTTCTCTCTCTCTCTCTCTCTCTCTTTTCTTTAGACCGCCTCCTGCCTTCTCCAGACCTTGTCACTCTTCCACCCGACTCTTGTCTCTTCTGCAGGTAGGCGGCCCCTTTAAATAAGCACCTGGATGTGCTCCAGGTGTGTTCCCGGCAATCTCCCACCGACACGCCCCAGTGTGGCGGAAGTGCCGGCTGTCTCCTTAAAAGCGCTCTGGGTGTCTCCGTTTTCTCTTCCCCCCAGCACTTCCGGGTGTGGCAGAAGTGCTGAGGTCTAGGGTCTTCCTGGTATTGGGGTCCCCCTGGCGGTAACCCCGGGTCCCTACAGGGTCGAGCTTCCCAGCTCTTTACCCGAGGCCTCCAGGGCGGTCGCCCCCTCGAGGTCTGGAGGAGGCACCAGCCCTCCTCCTGTCTTCTCAGGCGTCCCGGCTGGGTACCACCTCCATCCGGTTGTAACAACACATACATTCAGATTTTCTTAAACTGTATGACCCTGGTTAAATTTGGTTACAATTTTTAACAAAAACTATTACTAATCTCATGTTTTTTTTGTAAGTTAACAAGTATGAAATATACTTGAAACACAATGCACAGTCAAGGGTAATTGCCTAATATTAGAGATCTAAATCTCAAGATCTTTATTGGAAAGCCAAAGCTTGTTTTTTCACAGACATTCTTGAAGAAATGTCTTGTAGTATTCAAATACTGTTTGCCAAAAGGTGACATAAATTCAGTTCTTTTAACAACTGTCAGATTATAAATTGTGTTCTGTGGAAGCCATGCATGTTTGTTTTGACAGAATAGTTACATGACTGGATACACTAATTAGAAGATTGGGTACACTTACTAGATAAACTATTTTCTTTTCAAACTAGCAAATTGTATCATGACTCCTCTGAACTTATTTTTACTTTGACTGGCTTCTGTCACTGAAAATATGCAAAGGAATATTTAGAATGGGCTTAGAATTAATGCAAAAACATTGTTATCTGATGGATTACACATAACAAGAAATGTCATCTGGCACTAAACTAAAGAAATTATTTACATAATTGAAAAGTTTTTTTTGTAAACTATTAATTTCACATCATGTACATGCTATCCTAAATTTGCAAAAGATATTTGAAAATATTGAACAGATGCAGTAAGACTGTAACTGTGAATAATGCAAAAGAAGGCTAAGGTTTGAGTCCTGCACCACCTTTGAAGATATTATTGTAGCCAGCTGGGAGTCAGCTGATATTGCACATTCCTTAGTTACACCTCAACTAAAGAAAATAATGTTCCATTTGATATGGTCAATAAAAATTAACTGTATTCTGTAATTGTAAATTGCTGATCTTGAAGATGTCTGTGAAGTATATAGCAGCCTGATTTTCTAAGCCTATCAGAGAGCAGTTGATGTTGAACTTTTTAGAATTAGTTTTTTCACAAGTTTTATTTTTTTCTTATTTGTAGCAATGTTACAGAGACAACCATTTAGTCAGAGTATTGTTTTGACGATCGTTTACTAATCTACAACATTTTGTAGTGGTACTGAATCTTTTAACAAATACTGTAAAACTAAGCCCAGAACTCCAGAGACAATGTTGGCAAAGTTGTTTCTCTGTCCCCATCTATTGGTGGAAAGGTGTTTTGCAACTAGTTAGCAAGAGAGGTTGGGGTTAGATGATTTTGGTCTAAGAAGCCAGTGACATATTTGTACGTTATGTTTTAGTATAAGTTCATGTATACTGTACTTTAGATTTCAGCAATACCCTCCACACATTTTTTGCAATTATGATTAAGAACAAAAGAGAAATTCACTAGCATGCCTCTATTTATCCTATTTTTTATCCTGCCACAGGTTTTCTTTTATACCTGACATAAGCAGTACTACCAGTGATAAAGTTTGCTAGTATTTTGCAAACTAACCATTTAGAACACATAGGAGAGATAAAAACTGTTTTTTAACAGGAAAATAGACAGGGAATATTTTTGAGATTGCGCCTTTGCCATATACAAAAAATGTGTTAATCATTGTCAGATGCACTATACCATAGCCCTGTTACAAAGGGTACTGACAGGCACACACAGCAATCCACTATTAAGCCACACAGAACCTCACTCTGGTCCTCACAATTATAAATTTATCCAGTCAGACCTAAATAAAAAGCTTTTAAAAGATAAATGAATCCGGAATGGTTGATATTAGTGGAGCACAATCTGAGCAAGTGTCTGATCGGCCACTTTTATTAGATTGTACATTTGATATTACTGTGTCGCAAAAAAGAAAAAAATGGATAGTTATTTAAAACGAGACCCCAGTGGTGCAGCAAAAATAAAAAAAAAATATCTGAAAAATCACTTTGAACAAGCAGTTGAGTCCAAAGAGAGTGGCCTTACAGATGGTCAGAATGGGGCTGATCACTGTTTCTTGCAGCTTTTAGCAGCAATGTGCAGTCCATAGCACCAATATGGACACTGACATCTCAATATAGACAATGAGGCCACTGCAGAAGATAAGACACAGCAAACAGTGCCACCAAAAACAAAGGATCCCCTTTTAATTTTTTTTAATTTTTATTTTATGAAAATATGTGACCCTAAAACACTCAGTAACATATCACCTTTTTGCCACAAAGTGGGAGGGGCCTTTTAAAAATGTTTCATTTATCTTTGGAATCTATGCTATCAGAAGAAAGCTGATTTCTTGCAGATGTGATGTTACACTCATCAATTAGGTTGTTACATGCACTGTACTACCCAAATGAAATAAAAAGGAAGGCGAAGTTGACCCAATGCAAACTTTTTTGTTTTTTTCTAATCCCTGCAATTGATTTATTATTGACATATACAGTATGATGCCTATAGTGTGTAAGTATATGCTTGTGCCTCGTGGGGTTGTCTTCTGTGGAGAATGGGAGATGAGGTGGGTGGGAGGTTATGCCACTTGAGCTTCAATATCTTTGGACCCATGGGGGTGTCTTAATGTGGCCTTGGCCTTAACAAGCCTGAATTATTAACTCAACTTGTATCTACTGTATCAATTACAGTATATGACTTTCATTTTATTACAAGTGATATATTACAAGGGATTATGAAACAATTTGCCTTCCAGATAAGTGGTGTGGTTAAAGTAACCTCTTGGTACTTTGTTTGGAGGAACCAGCAGTACCAAAGCTCAGACAGAAAGAAAAA
This sequence comes from Polypterus bichir lapradei, assembly GCA_026402145.1. Taxonomy (NCBI): domain Eukaryota; kingdom Metazoa; phylum Chordata; class Cladistia; order Polypteriformes; family Polypteridae; genus Polypterus; species Polypterus bichir. Next base: position 132,802,233 of record JANRMT010028174.1, read on the forward strand.
TATTGCATTAATTTTGGCTTATGGTTGTTAAATATATGTAAGAACTATCTTTATAAAGAAAGGATTTTTTTAGTTTAGATTTTATCATACTATCAGAACAAACTTGCTTTTCACTTCCACTATGCATATTCAACATGTACAAAATGGTTAAGCTAATAAAGTACCCAGTTTATTGTTTAAGATTTGGGTTTTGGTGTTTCTAATTGATACTGGATTTCTGCTGGTCTTGACCAAGAAAACCACTATTTCAAAATCCTTTAATTTTATGTATTTTAAGCTAACAATGTTTAAGTATCAAGTACATTATAAGCAAAAGGAAAGAAATATGATTTAAAACTTACTGCATAATTTGTCCTGGTTGCCATAGCAGTAAAGAGTCCTCCCTTTAAAAAGAAAAAAAAATACACTTCAAAAAAGAAACTAAACAATTTAAATTGAAAATAAAATGTTTACTTTGTATCTGTTTATTTGTATCTGTACCCCTTTTTTGATATATTAAGAGAAATCTACAACAAATAATTAACACAATTTTCCATTTCAATCCTTTTGTATTTATAGATAATCAAGCACCAACATAAAGGTTGAGCATTAAAATTTGTTAAAAGCCTGCTACTTACAAAATATCTGTCCATTCCAAACATGGTAATAATAAGCAAACATTTCCACTTACCTTTGTGTAATCCTGGATCCAGATAATCCTGGATCTCAGAATGAGAATGCAACGCAACATTTATAAGCCCTTATGAACTGAACACTGAACAGTTGATTAACCAAGGACTACAAGACTGAGAGACAGATTGGACAACCTTATGCCAGCAGAGCAAGACCTGCTGGTGGCAGTGCATGAAGACTACTGGCACATCCAACAAAAGAGGAGTAACACAGCAGCAGCTGCCAAGGAATGGGAGATGATGTGAGTTCATAAAACAGTTAATCAGTAAAACTTTGTGCAGTAAATTTTTACATTAACAAAATGTACCCCTGGAAGTATTTCTTTACCTGAAACATTATAAGAAGCATTGTATTCTGTTTTGGCAATACTAACAATATCAAAAACATCTAAGACCCTTGGCGATAAGAGCTCAGCATACACCAAGTTATTCTAATCTTTACTGTGAGAGATGTGGAACATCCTCCAGCCTACACTGATCCCTGTACTGTCTCGTGAATACATCTAAAAGGAAGGAAAGGTTAACCACTGTCAAGTACAGCTTTGCAATAGAAGAATCATAGTACCTATTCTTTGAATGTTAGCTGACCCTATTCAAACTTCAGACCTCAGATATTTGGCCTCAGCATTTGTAATTAAGTGCGTGGCATTTCATATTATCTTAAGAATGGCACTTTAATATACTGAGTAATGTACAGAGTATTTGATAAACATACGTGTGCTTCTTTCATAAAAGACAAACAGTAAGCCAAATGAACTACAATACAATGCAGAAATAACATTGTTGCTTTGCTCTATTACAAAACCCCAAATTGAAACTGCATTATAAGCAAGCATATAAGGTATTGGTTTGCTCTGAAGAGGGAAGTATTCAGGTGCCTTTCTTTAAAGGGCAAGGCACTCCACAGAATGGATGACAGTGGGCAGCTTGTTCCATCAGTTAGTATATTTTCAGTAATAATTGCTCAGAAATGCCACTGTTCTTTAAATTTGGTTGCCATACCTATGATTATGTGGAATTCATCCTTGCTGGTGGTTGTTTATTTTAGTTTCGTGTTTGTGTGCATGTGTGTTAAGCACACTTTTGCGACCACTTTACCAATATGTGTTGCATTTCCAATATTGTGAAAAAAATCCTGCCCTTAAAATGAGAAAAGATAGGAAATGTCAATGATTGCCATAGATGTAAGCTCAAAGCCATGATGTGTTACCAATAAACATCACATGTTTTAGGAGGTTGCTTAGATATATTAAAGCCTCAAATGTACTGTAGAATGATAACATTCATGCAGACATTCCTCTAGGCATGCCAGAAATGTCCAGTTGTGGTCTAGTTATGTTTCTCTGGACAGAATTTAGCAAAAGAGTTTTGCTTCTATGTCGATTGTTCATTCAGGAAGTGGCACAATATTTTCAACATTTTGTCCTTTTTTCTGCTTCTTAAATAGTACAGTAGGGATCTGCATTTCTGAAAGGATATTTACACACTTTGATTAGTTTCAGAGCACTAGTTGCACCAGTCACTGAGCTGGGTTTCATCAAATTTTACTTTCTGAAACAGGCAAATCCTGATCCCATTCAAAAAAGCAGGTTTTGCAACTTATCTGCATCTTTGGCCCCGTGGATCACATAATTACATTTTTGGCCCCATGGATCCCATAATTCTGGCTTAATCTTTGGCCAAATCCAGGTTTTCTGGAATGGAACTAACCTGATTTCCATAAATCCCAATTTACCATAGCCGGATTTCACACTAATCCTGCTTTCTGGAACAGAACCGAGGTACAGTGTATTGTTAGGTACTATGAAGCATCTATCTTAGTACTTAGTGATCATTTCTTATGGTTTTTCTATCCTACTCTTCGCTGACATAAGACCTTATGTCTACAGCAGCTGATTTAAATGTACAATAATAATATATACAAGCTTTATAGCCTTCTCATATTATAGTGCCAACTCAAGTTTTAACCTCAACCTGTGTAGTGTTAAAGTGTCAAGTTAAAAGATGGTCAAACCAGGGTTGATGCAAATTCTCTTTCCACCATGGGTTAACCTAATAAAGTGATGAGTACCTGAGTGGAGCCTGGAATCATAGATTTGGTTTTTAACCCAGCTCAGTGAGATCTGCACAGCCACTTTGGCATAGCATGACAGGGCATCATTTTGTTCTTCAAACTTGAGGCTTTGTTCTGTAGTACAGATATAGACTTTGAATTGTTGACTGGATGATTGATATGCTGTTAAATGGTGTAAGTTAGGCAACAAGAAGTGAAGAGTTCTCTTATATCACTAAACTGTACTTTATATTTGAGTGCATGTTTGACTATTATGGTGTTTTGATTGATTTCAGTTTTCTTTTCTTTTTGCTTATATTGCCACTCAGGGCATGAGGGTTGTCTTGCCATAAGTACCATACACTCTCACATATGATATCAGAGGCACCATTTTTTAAAGTAGATAAAAACAAATACAAAAATTAAATCACAAAGAAAAAAGAAGGATTTTGGTTTAATCTGTTTTCTTTGGAGCAAAGTATTTTTTTTTTGGTTGATTCAAAATAAAGTTACTGTTTGACTTTTGTTTACTAATGTTTGGGAGATGAAACTCTGAAATGATTAGGTGTACATAAAAAAAAAACTTTTTTTGTTTTTTTGCTCCAGTCCAACCATCCATTCCTTAACAAACAATGGTTATAACTTATTGTGGCTTATTTATTCTTTGTACTTTTTCTTGAAGCCATTCACATTTGGCTGAGTTGTAGTATTTATACAGCTGCTGCATGGCCTACCTCCAGATGACTGTATTTCTATTTATTCTGTGTGGCTGGTGACCAGTAGAGGTGGACTGTACGGACAACAATCTATATCAATTAAAAATGGATGGGTTCAGTAGATACCGGTATAATGTACTTGAATATACTTTTCGGACTGAAATGTGTTTTGTATCAAATAACAAATGTACTACTGATTAACTGTGCAAACAGGTACGCCTCTTACCATCAAAATGCTTATTATCGCTCTGCTACTGAAATAGATTTGATAGCAGGTATTCACCTCTCTTGAACCAACAGAAATACAGCTTCTTTATTTCTTAATCAATCACACCATCACCACACCACTGTAACATTCTTAAAGGGATAGGTTCACTCATTGTGCATTGTTCATATACAGTACAAGCCCATATACATTAAGAAGACACTTATAGTATACACCAGCAGAAAATCTAATTTTCTGTTTCCTTTTGCATACACAGCACTGCAGATTTTTTGTTTTATGTTTGAACATGCTTGTTAGTTTTCCAGTCATTTTTAATATACCATTAAAACAGCTTACTTGAAATCCATAATAGAAGAAGAATTTCATTCAGTATACTGGATCAGCTGGGATATCACCCACTTCCAGTGACCAACAACTTAAGTGGCGGCTTTTTGTCCATGTCTTAAACCTGCTTAGCTGGCAAAATCCAAATTCTGTTTGGAAGATACCATTTTTTTCTGCCTCCTATCACCATTGTTGGCTCTCCCAACCACAGTTTGAATTTGTTACATTTTTGTCCAACTCATAAACTAAACTGCAGGAGACTTCTATTAAGGATATATACTTGAAATGAATTTTAATGATCTGAATCTTGATTTTTACATGATCATACATTCTTCTGAAGTGCCGGTTTTAATGCAGGCACAACTACTTTACCTATGCTCATTAATCAAGGCTGAATTAACCAATCCCATACGTTTAAACTATGATAAAGAAGGCTTGTTGATTTTAAGACTGATGTAGATGAGAAGGTAGCAAATTGCAAAATGGACAGGTGCATCCCAAATCACACTCATGCCTATATATTGTACTTGCACTCACTCCATCTAAGCCAATTTAGAGTTGCCAATCAGTTTTATTTCTAAATTAGATCTCACTGGGATCTAAGTGGAAACCATAGTGTTCAGAGGAAAAGCCCCTGTTTAAAATATTTTCAGGCTTATCTAATGTAAAACATGATATTTAAAAATATGGAAAAATTAAACCTGCTGATGAAGAAGCTTAAAATCATTCTGGTAAACCTGAATCAATTGATAAAACACAATAATTCTTTTCATACCCAAATCACACTATAAACTTTTTTGTAAATCTGGTATTTTGATTAATATCAGAGTTGGCTATGTATTGCAGCTTGTACCAGATCTGAGGAGGATTGGAACACTTGTTTTTCACATGTAATGTGCTACTTGGTTCCTAAGGGAAATTTCCAGTGTTTATCTCATTACAAAAGACACAAAATACACTGAAGAATAAACATTCGCAAATGAGCAGTTTAAACAATGCATCCTCAAGCTCCATAACGACAAACAAACTTAGTGCTTGGGATATAATACAGAACAGGAGCGTATTGGAAGAGCATACAGTGCCTTGAAAAAGGGCTCAGCTTCAAAAATATATTCACATTTTATTGTCTCACATTCTAAACTTAGATAATATATTATATTAATATATAATGTATTAAAGGAAGAATTTTTCTAAATGAATTACAAATCAGTGTACATAACGACAAAAGAAACACACTGAAAACATTTCAACAATTTGTTAAATGGAAAGTCATCATTATTTATACCCTTTGTAAATATAAAGCTATGCTTTTACCTTACCAACTCACCCAATTTATCGACAGTGTCCTGCTGTGCAGGCAATGGCGTGATCAGCTATTTCAGATTAAATTCTAAAAATAATTACACCTTCTCTTGTTGAGGTCCAACTTTATGGTAAAGTAAACCAAATAGAAGAGAATGCAGTAGGTCGGGGATTTAGAGAGGTACAGATCTGGGAGGGGTACAAGACAATCTCAATGGTGTGGAATATACCTTGTAGCTCAGTGCAGTTCATCAACATTTTAAAATCGGAAAATGTGAAACTACATCCACAGAACCTAGGTCACGTCTCCAAATAAGAATGGTACTTGTCAGAGATGATACTGTGATATCTGTTGTCACTCTGACTAAGCTGAAGAAGTAAATGATTTTGGAGAGGATGTTCATAGTTCAACAATCTCTAAAGCACTGGCAAAAATTCACCTGAAAGATATTGCAAAGGTGTGGCAGGAAGTTGTGGTCTGATGTGATTAAAGTGCAATTTTTTGGCTTGAACACTAAGCAGCATGTATGGCACATCAGCCTGTTGGCACCCTCCCCATTGTAAAATGAGGTGGTGCAGCATTATGCTGTGGGGATGCTTTTAACTAGCTGGCACTTGCAGTATGGTAAGAACTGATGGAGAGATAAATACTACAAAATACAGACGGAAAAACTCCTCACTTCCATCAGAAAATTTAAACTGGGGAATAAATTTATTTTTCAACAGGACGAAGTCCCAAAGCGCATTGTTGGAGCAACAATTAGTGGCTTAAAATGAAGAAAACTTGAGTGTCAGAGTCCTGGCCTTAACCCCATTGAACATCTGTGGTAAGACCTAAACACTGCGGTGCATCATCAATCACCAGCTCACCTGACACAGTTTCAGCAGTTCTGAAAGAAAGAATGGGCAAATCCATCACATTGTGTAAAATCAACAGAAACCTATCCAAAATGACCACTTGCTGTAATAGCTGCGAGAAGCAGTCCAACAAATACTGAATGAGGTGACGAATACTTCTACATTGATAATATTTTAGTTTTTAATTTTATTTTTGAATGGCTTATATCATTATTATTATTTTTTTCTTTTTTGGGTAGCACTGTGAAAAACAGTGTTTGATTTACACATATTAATTCCCAGTCAAACCCGATAAAACTGCCTGATTGTGACAGCCAATTATATATAAAACATTCTTGGGGCTCAATACTTTTTCAAGGCACTGTATAATTACATTGAAAATAATGTAAATCTTCCTGTAGACAGACACAGAAAGTAGGATATACTGAAAGTGTTTTCTTTTGTATTTATTAATGATACACTGTACTGTATAATTAAACAATTAACACATTAATATGCACCCGTCTAAAAATATCTAAAAACTAGCATAGTAAATGAATATTACTGGGAGTTAACAAATAATACTATGATTGTGTAAAAGTAAGTCTTTAACTCTGCAGTGGGTTGGCACCCTGCCCAGGACTGGTTCCTGCCTTGTGCCCTGTGTTGGCTGGGATTGGCTCCAGCAGACCCCCGTGACCCTGTGTTTAGATTCAGCGGGTTAGAAAATGGATGGATGGATGGAAGTCTTTAACTGGAATAAGCAGAAGTAAAATGTTAAAAAAAACAAGGTCAGCACCAAAACATAGGTGCATTATACTGCAGATTAGATCTAAGCTATCTAAGCTATTTTCTTCTTCTACTATATTCTGTTTGTCTTGTCTACTTTTCTTTATCTAAATTCTCTGATAACAACATTTTATGACACTTCACAGTAACTAAAAACTAAGCAGAATGTAGTATGACTGTAATATAGTGTCTAATGAAATGCCACATTTTAAATACTGTTGTAGGATATCCCTGTAATCTGTACACAGAAGTATCTTTGTTCCTATTGTAAAGGGTCACCTTAATCGCAAATTGTTGTCAGGTCTAAAGTTGGTGCCAGTGCCACAGGACAAATACAGGTCAAGCCCAATTAGCTTTAAAAGAGAGAGAAAAAACTTGCACCAGTAGTGACAATGCAAATGCCGGTTTAGTAAAAAGGGCACCACCAGGGGTAAAAGCTTTTGAGTAGTGAGAAAAGTGCTATATATATGCAAAGAATTATTATTATTATTATTATTATTATTATTACAGCTGCTTCTCCACCAGAAATAGAAAGTGAGACCACACAGACTTAGCAAAGGACTAGCAAATCATCTGGCCAATAGGAGGCAGCACGTGGTCCTAAGTTAGCAGAGTAGGGTTCTTTATCCCATTTTAATTATGACGGTCTGATGGACTGGGAAGAAGCCAGTTATACCTTTTGCCAGGCTGTGTCTGGTTCCTGCCTGGCAGGAATGGCACCATGCTGGCCTTTCAAGAGATCCAGCCCCTTAAGGGCTATTTAGTGTTCCAATGTCCAAAGCAGCTAGGAGAAGTTCTATCCATGTATCTCTTTTTACCAGGGAAGGACTACCAATAACTCCAGCCTTAAAATTTCCAGGATCACAAGCTTCACCAGGGAAGCTAGGGAAGAATGGGTGAATTATGTTTTATATTTCAATTAATAAGTTTTCAATGTTGCATTACAGAAATGTGATAAAGATATTAACGGAAACACTAGAGCCTGGTATTTTCAATGAGCACCTTGTAAAGTAATGAGACATTTTTACAATTACTGTACATGAATTAGAAAAGAAAAATATCACACTACTCACTTATAGCCATCCTACACACGAATATTTCCATTCGTTCACAAGGTAATAATATGAATATTGGTTTCATTATTTGAGGGGGGTGATGAAAATTTGCAGTGAAACAAAAAGACCAGAGAAAAAAAAACAGTGAGTAAAACTCTGGGACAGGAGGCAAAAAATGATAGTGCTTTGCTAGTGCTGGACAGTTAAGTAAGACTTTATACACTTGCCATTTACGGTAAGCCAAAAACTGTTTTGTGGGAGTGAAGAATCAGGTTTTTAGCTGTGAGTGCTTATCTTGAAAAATAACCTTAACTCAGTCTTTCCATATAAAAGACAAGGCACAGATTTCTTAAGACAAATTCTCAAGGTTAAAGGATACTTTAGAACTGTGCCAGTACAGAACAGAGAAAACTAGTGAAGTGTTTTTTTATTCTTATTATTCAAGACTTTGCCATAGATTGATATTATTGAAATGATTCATGCATGGAAGTGAATGACAGCTTTGATTTTCTGAAAAAGACTTAAAAACTAGCCTTTGAAAAAGTGTATTACTCTGCTGCCTTACTTTGAAATGAAACCGTGAGTTTTAAAAGGAACTTACTGATTAAGTTGTTTAATTCATATCATGTACAATATAAAAAAAGGGAAATTAGAAATGCAAGTGTATAGCTTCAGTTAATTCACCAAATGAACTTTAAATTAGCGCTTTATTTCTGCAGTGGTTAATATTTACTTACATATTCTGTTTATGAAGAATGCTCTTTCTGTAAGTTATTATTAGTTAAAAACAAACAACACTCAGCTGTGGTGCAAGACAGATTAATATAGTTTTTACATCATCATTAGAAACCAGACAGAACCACAGTAACTCTGGTTCATTTTTGTTCCCATGACGTAATTTCAGAATGTTCCATTAAATTTAATACTTCAGGGGACTGTTCCCACCTTGAGCCCTATGCTTGTTGGGATATCCCCCAGCTCCCAGCGAACTTGTTCTAGATTAGGCAGGCTTATAAACTGGTATGGTATGGTATTTTGTTTCTGTTCTGCATGTCAAACTTGTGCCAATTTGGGAACATCTCAACAATGCCATGTTTTCAGTCTGTAATGTTATACAAAAGACTACTTTGAATTCAAAGCAGCTCTGTCTTAATCACTTACTTTAGTTGCTTGGATTTCTTTCGTGTTGTATTTGGTAATTATATAAAATACAGATCATTACTTATTGGCAGCGTCCAGTGGAGCTTGGAAAATATAAAAGAAACTGGATTAAACGTCTTGGGTGGTTTCTGACATTACACACAATGCCTGAAACTATTAAGGCTTAATGAAAATGAAATGTTAAGGTCACCTGTTTTGCAGTAACTGTATAGAAAACAAAAACTGTGTTTATTTAGTCCCATATATTATTCCTTGACCCCCTGCTCCAACTTTAGCACTCAACTGGCACACCCAAGAAGAGAATAATGCTTCCCAATCTGTTATCCACCAACTATGTTTTTTTTATGACTACTATAAAAAATGATTAATGACTGTTTAAAGTGTTTGAGAAATTCTGAGCAGAACTATATGTTTTTTAAAATGTATTACAGGTACAAGAAAGCTTTCTTTTTGATCATTAAAATCCTGTTTTTATGATTGCTTTGCTTTCACGTGCCACATTCATTTGAAGGTAGCAATTTTCATGTGTGCCTTTTAAGCAGTCAGTCAGTCAGTCAGTCATTGTCCAACCTGCTATATCCTAACACAGGGTTACAGGGGCCTTTAAAGCAACTATGCATAATCTTAACATTACTAATGAAGAATACAAAAAACAGCACATATGGTTGAAATGTACATAGTTAGGACACGTATATTTAACATACATTAAAATATACATGTTTACTTATTTTTACCATGATTACTTAAGTCTTATGTTTTGGCTAAATTGACAGTCCGAACTCAAAAATGAATAACTGCCAAACTGGCATGAATACCCTTTGCAAGGGGTTTACATAAGACAAATTAATTGGGTCACTTTTTAATGTCTATTTTCAAATTATTCATCTATAATACATTTTCAAGAGGAGGACTATTCTGGTGTATCTAATCTGTAAACTTACCGCAAGATGAATTTTGTAAAATATGCTTCTGCATGTGCAACTGGTAAATGTTGTGCACTGACACTTAACAATTTGTGTGTGTCTGTGCACACCTTAAGAATAATCATTGCTCTCTACTCCAGCCTGGTTCTTGGAATTAGTGTAAAAGTGGCACTGACCATTTAATGCATTTGTCTGTTAGAAGTGACATCCTGAGTTCTCCGTACTTCACATAAAAAAAACTTTTCTTACACAAAAAGACAAACCTTCTAAAATAGGCCCATTCTAACATGATTAATTATTGCTAACCTTTTAGTTATTTCTAACTTGATTTTATATTTATGTAAATATTATGTGGTAATGGACATTGCAATTTTTTGTAAAGCACACTTAGCTGCATTTATATAATATGCTAGAACTACATGCAGTATTTAAATATATTTGTTATTATTACTTCAGTCATCTATGGAAGTTGTGCACTGGTAGCGCTGCTGCCTCACAGTAGGGAGACCAAGGTTCACATCCTGGGACCTCCCTTCGTAGAATTTGCATTTTCTGTCTACATGGATATCCTCTGGGTGCTCCAGTTTCCTCACACAGTCCTAAGAGTTAGGTGAACTGGTGACTCCAAATTGGCTCTAATGTTGTTGTGTTTACTCTGCAATGCACTGGCACCCTGTCCAGTGTTTGTTGGTGCCTGGTAGCCTATGCTAACTGGGAGAAACTTCAGCACCCCCTGTAACCTTAGTCTCAATTATTGTCTTCATAGACACGCTGCCGCTAAATACTCGCAGGCAAATCCACAAGTTCATAGAGACGCTGTCGCTAAATACTCGCAGGCAGATCCACAAGTTCATAGAGACGCTGCCACTAAATACTCGCAGACAATTCCTCAAGTTCATAGACACGCTGCCGCTAAATATTCACAGGCAAATCCACAACTTAATTAACGGGAATGCCTGTTAAAAATCTTAGATTCACGAGTACCAATCTGGGTAGTGAACACTTCAATGAATGAAACCTGTTATCTTTACAACGGTTGACAAACACAGAGTGTAACTTGAACACAACACATCCTCCAAATATGAACCTGATTGAAAGAAATAATGATAATCAAATTCTTGATGACAGCAACACTCAACAATGACAAAACAATTACATTGACAATCATGTTACATTATTTTTAAAATGTTTCCTTTTCTTTTTCATAACTTCTTTAACACACTACATCTTCGCTGCGAAGCACGGGTATTTTGCTAGTATATAATATATATATATATGTATGTAGTAAGAAAGGAGCTATATTGCGCTTAACCTGACACAGGATGCAAGTTTCTTTTTTCTACAGGCAATACACAGTCCCAAATGAAGCACACCAAGCACTCTTCTTCTCTCTCACTGGCACCACCACTCCTCCCAGGCAACCTTGTCCTCCTCAACCTGACTCTGGCCCCTGAGTGGTGGTTGCTGGCTCCTTTTATAGTTCACCCGGAAGTGCTCCAGGTGCTTGATCACCGAGTTCTGGCTGCACTTTCGGGTGTGATGGATCTGCTGCCCACACAGGCTCAGGAGTCCCAAAATCAGCACCCCTTGGCGGTGCCTGCGGGACCCAACAGGGCTACACCCAACTCCAATTCCAAGAGAGCCCTGTGGGTAACCGAGGCACTGCTCCACCCCAGGGGGGAGGCCATCTACCGTCCAGGAGGTGGTATTCATCCCGGCAGGGCATGGAGGCCAGCCGCCTGCCACTATATATATATAGATACTGTATATATATACATACATATACAGTCATGGCCGAAATTATTGCCACCCCTGGAATTTTCCCAGAAAATGCACCATTTTTCCCAGAAAATTGTTGCAATTACAAATGTTTTGGTATACACATGTTTATTTCCTTTATGTGCATTGGAACAACACAAAAAAACAGAGAAAAAAAGCCAAATCTGACATCATTTCACACAAAAATCAAAAACCGGGCTGGACAAAATTATTGGCACCCTCAACTTAAAAATAACTGAAATCAAGCGCTTCCTATAACCATCAACAAGCTTGTTACAACGCTCAACTGGAATTTCCGACCACTCTTCTTTTGCAAACTGCTCAAGGTCTCTCAGATTTGAAGGGCGCCTTCTCCCAACAGCAATTTTGAGATCTCTCCATAAGTGTTCAATCAGATTTAGATCCGGACTCATTGCTATCCACTTCAGAACTCTCCAGCGCTTTGTCTTCAACCATTTCTGGGTGCTTTTAGAGGTATGTTTGGGGTCATTGTCCTGCTGGAACACCCATGACCTCTGACGTAGGCCCAGATTTCTGACACTGGGCCCTATATTGTGCCCCAATATCTTTTGATAGTCTTCAGATTTCATGATACCTTGCACACAGTCAAGGCATCCAGTGCCAGAGGCAGCAAAACATCTCCAAAACATCTTAGAACCTCCACCATGTTTGACTGTAAGTACTGTGTTCTTTTCTTTGTAGGCATCATTCCATTTTCTGTAAACAGTAGAATGATGAACTTTACCAAAAAGCTCTGCCTTGGTCTCATCTGTCCACAAGACGTTCGCCCAGAAAGATTTTGGCTTCCTCAAGTACATTTTGGCAAACTCCAGTCTGGCTTTTTTATTTTTCTGTGTCAGCAGTGTGGTCCTCCTGGCTCTCCTGCCATAGTGTTTCATTTCGTTCAGATGTTGACAGATAGTTCGAGCTGACACTGTTGCACCCTGAGTCTGCAGAACAGCTTTGATATGTTTTGAAGTTGATCGGGGCTGTTTATCCACTATTCGGAATATCCTTCGTTGCAGTCGTTTATCAATTTTTCTCTTCCGTCCACGTCCAGGGAGATTAGCTACAGTGCCATGTGTTGTGAACTTCTTGATTATGTTGCGCACAGTGGACAAAGGAACATGAAGATCTCTGGAGATGGACTTGTAGTCTTGAGATTGTTGATATTTTTCCACAATTATTGTTCTCAAGTCCTCAGACAATTCTCTGCTCTTCTTTCTGTTCTCCATGCTTAATGTGGCACACTCAGACACACAACAGAAAGGATGAGTCAACTTTTCTCCATTTTAACTGGCTTCAGGTGTGATTGCTATATTGCCAGCACCTGTTTCTTGCCACAGGTGAGTTCAAACGAGCATCATATGCTTTAAATAAAACGATTTACCCACAATTTTGAAAAGGTGCCAATAATTTTGTCCGGTCCATTTTTGGAGTTCTGTGTAACATGATGTCAGATTTGGCTTTTTTCCTCTGTTTTTTGTGTTGTTCCAATGCACATAAAGGAAATAAACATGTTTATACCTAAACATTTGTAATTGCAACAATTTTCTGGGAGAAATGGTGCATTTTCTGGGAAAATATATATTTATTATTTCAGGTACAAACCTAGGCTTGTGCCAATATGTATACAATTACGGTTGCTTTACTTGGAAGATGGAATTTTAGATGAGTTAAATATAATAAATTAATTTCAATTAAATTAAATAATGATCTATAGACAAGACCATCATTTGGCAGTCCGCCGGTCAAACCTGGTCTATGTGAATTTTTTTTTCCAGCACTAACTCATCCTCTAATACTATATTTTCTTTTTATCACATATTTATTAGAATTAAAAAAAAAAAAGAAAAACTATTAACAGTTAACTACCAAACGAGTAGCAGCTATCCATTTATCAATGGCCGTGTGGGACGACCAAATAATCTGGGATGCAGACAGTTTTAGGAAAACTAAATTATAAAATGTAAATTTCCAGTAGTTCAATGAATGAATGTTGGAAACCACCGCATATTTGCTAGAAATGGCACCCAGAAAAAGAGCCTTTGTTGGAGAGGCAAGAAATAGTGCACTGAAAGATATGCAGGAGGAGAGGCATCTGGAAGGACAGGATCTTGGAAAGCGAGTTACAGACAAAAAAGACCAGAATGAGAAAATTGTAGGACAGTTCCAAAACATGTGAGAGAATGTGGTATTAACTTTAAGATAGCACAGATGACACAAAGTGTTGTCAGTGTGAGTGCCATACCAACTGGAATGTCACCAGCCCAAAGCTGCCAAAAATGTCACCTTATTCATATCCCCTATAGTGCCCAGGAAGGACAAAGCAAGTGATGTCCTCCAATTCTAAGGGCTTTATTATGAAAGATGGAAGTCTGAGAATGCCAGGTTGGACAGTAACCTTAATATCTCTCGCAAATTACGCTACGTTTTGAAGACATATAGTAAGTGATCAGAGGGGGTGAATTTACAAAAATGTGGCTTAATTTTCATGGTGAGTTACATGTAATCACTGTACTTTCAGGAAGTCACTTTGAATAACTAATTTAGCATTAGTGGACAGGCAATAACAGTCTGATCACTTATACAGTGCTCATTATGAGCCTGGTATCAATTGGCAAAAAATGGCACTGCTCCATCCCTAGTGATAACAAAATATGATTTTTTTAATTATTGGGAGATACCTACTACACACTACAGTACATATAGCACTGTAACTCAGACAACTCAGCAATGAAACCTCCTTTGGCTTAAATGCTTTTATTAACAACTAATTGCTTTCACCTTTATAGTTCTGCTATGAATTTAGGGATATTTCAAAGCAACTAGCAATAGTGGCAATGCATTACACAATCAGCACTGTGGCATGACTACAATTCTTTAATTTTATGTATTTCAAATTGTCTCGGCATATGTTTTCTTATAGTATTGATCACTGGGTATGCTGTTTCCTGGTACATAATTTATTGATATCATTCTACCATTTTATAAACCTGTTTTTTTTCCATTATAACATGACTGGGTAAAGGGCCAATGCTTAAAGCATTAGGTATAAGGAAAGAATTAGCTATGGATGAAATGACAGTTTTTTGCAGGACATACTCATGCACACTGGACATTTAACAAAATATACTCATTTATAAGATTTGGTAAAAAACTAAAATACCTGCAGAATGCCCGCACTAACATGACAAATATGTGCAAACAACACAATGACCATCAGAAAATTGGAAATCAAACTAAAGCCACTGAGCTAACTACCTTTAGCGTTTATCCAAACAGAACTGTGGAGTAAATGCTTATAACTTCGTTCAGATGTTCTTCCTTCTATTTTGTACTAGAAAAGCTGTATTACTGACTATGGTATTACAAACCAATCAGCTGCAAATAACAAGTTAGTTAACTTTAAAGAGTCTAACTGGATAAATTTATCTCTCCATGGGTAAGTTCGGTATAGATTAATCTTCAGAAAGACAGAAAATCAAGTTAAGAATCCATTATAGTTTACTAAATGCATGGTGGATTTCCTCACTAAGAGTATTACAAATTATTAACACATTCCATTAACAGACAAATTTTAATTATAATTTGGATTATAAGCACAGGCCAATGGGATTTCCAAAAAAATGTTGCTATTGTGGCCCTATAGAAAATGAATTGAGAACATTGGCATCTGCAATAAACCCCTTCATGTAAATGTGAGTCCTAAAAAATAATGATTTTAGGACTAAATACATAAAAAGCAACATTAAATACTGACTTTGAAAAATTCTAAAAGTGCTTTTTGCTCTAACTACCAAAGGCAATTATTTTACCGTATAATCAACAAAACAAAATTAAACATTAATTTTTAAGCAATTTTCAGTAAATAAAATTCAATTAATAAATAGGATACTATGTTAAATACTGCCAGTATGCTTTGCAGATCTCAACTGTAAGTTGACGGATGTGCTAATGCCTCCGGATATAAAATACAAAAGCTTCCTTTTAATAGTATGACACATGCTAAGTACAACACGGACATAATGAACAAGAAAGAATCTATTGTGTACGGTACTTACAAAAATAGGAGAAACTTCAGGAAGTGAAAAATAAACATGTTAGTAACTTCTTAGTCATTCCTGCATTCATCTTAAGAACACTGAAGCAATAGCAATCATTACGTTTGTTTCAAAATATGTTCATATGTAATATTTTTGTGAGAAATTTCAATGGTAATTTTTAGAAAATGCTTTTATGAAAGTGAATTATTAATGAAATTGTGGGGTATGTTGAGGTTTTCCTTTAAAAGTGTTTAGATACTGTACATCTAATGTACATAGAGTCAGATACACAGTTACATCTTTTAAAACATGAATCTTTCAAATACGATTTTCAAATTGATTTGCTTTAATTTCCGGAGTAGTTTCATCATATAAAAATGTGCTCATACTACGTATATAAAGACATTCTTAGATGCATTAACAATATGAGACAAAACAAAACAAACTATAAGTCAAAATGCAGAAAAAAAACCAAAATAATTCAAAGTTAAAAAAAACAACTTTGATTGTTGAGAAGCCCTTACAAAGTAGGCAGTGTGGTGTAGTGGTTAAAGCTTTGGACTTCAGACCAAGTGGTTTTGGTTTCAAATCCCCCTACTAACACTGTGTGATCCTGAGCAAGTAACTTGACCGGCCTGTGCCTCAATTGGAAAACCAAAAGAAATGTAACCAATTGTATCATAAATGAGGTAAGTCACCTTGGATAAAGGTGTCAGCCAAATAAGCAAATATAAATGTATGTTGCATGTCAGTATGCCTACTCCAGAAACATATCTCTGAATAAAACCACCTGATTTTTTAAAAAAACCTAGTGTGAAAATTATATATTGTATATACTCGCGGATGAGTTCTTCTGCGGATAAATTGGGACTTGATTTTAATGTATAATTTCTGGTATTTCATAATGTTGGTCATATAAGTTGAACGCAGAAAACTCACGCTATTGGTATAAGGGATTATGCTATGCTAACTCCCACCTGAGAGAGTAACCATGGAGCACACTGCCTTTTTATGAGGGTGCGGCAATGCGCTGTATCAGCGCATGCTCCTAACCTCTCTCTCTCTCTCTCTCTATTGTGTTCTCTCTCTCCACACGGTAATACTCAAGCTATTCCGAAGCGACGTTTGCACTGTTTTGTGTTTCTTGTATCTCACACCCTCATACACCTTTATCGTAAGAGCATCCCTTATCTACGATGGAGCGTTCGATCAGAGGAAAACATAAAGCTGGTTATAAATTAAAAGTTGTTGAAGTGGAGAATGAAATTGGTAACTGTGCTGCTGCAGCAAAATTCAATGCGTCTGAGAAACTGATGCAAGATTGGAGGTGACAAGAAGATGTAAAAAAATATATGTAAGGGTTGCATTTTTGAATGGGCATATAAGTCGGGTCTGATTTTATGACTGATTTTTCGGGTTTCAAGACCCGACTTACTGTATACGTGAGTATATACGGTAGTAATGCTGGGATTTGCTGATGACACATTAGAAAAACCAAATGTTTATTTGGAGTATTACACAAAGTAATGTAATTGGGTGTCAAATGATACACACATTCAATTGGGGGAATTCTAAAAGTACTAGATTCTAAAGCATCTAATAAATACACTACCCATGGCAAAGGTTTACAGTAATTGTAAAATATAAAATCTGCCAATGTACTATATGAGTAAATAATGTTCTTTATTGACTCCTACCACTTGTACACTATATTCTGGATTCTATTACAGAAATTCTAAGTTGTGAACAAAATGCATTACAAAACTGGGTATCTTTTTCAAAAATGTGAATGCAAAAAGTCCATATTTGAAATCAATGTCAATAAATATATGTATCAAAACTCTGCACATGGATAACCTTTCTCTCCACTACTACACACTTTTGTAATTATTAATTAGTAATAAATCTGCAATGCATGTATATCTAAATAACTGATTTTATGTTTTAGAAAAGGAAGAGAAAAAGCATAATAGAAATCAAAAGTTTTGAACTGATTGCACTGTACACAATTCCATATGCCTACATGAATTTTTAAAAAGCAGACTGCTAATAATCTTGGTTAATTCCTCTAATTCTTGAATTCTCATAATACTTGCTGTAAGAGCCAATCCTAGTAAGTCAATATTAATGTTAAATTCACATTAAGCATTGTTTAACTTGAATAGAATGTTAGTTTTATATACAGTAGGTACATAGATAATGGAAGGTTCTGTTAATATGTTACTCGAACATTCCTAACACTCTGCTGTAACTTTGATATATTAGTAAAATAAGTTCAGACTGAAAGATAGTTTGTTTGCAAAAGGAAAATTATAGAGGCATATGGTATGAGTTAATGTATGTATTAACTCGTACATTAACTATTAAGCACCTTATATAGCAAATTATACTGGAATAAATATATATATACAGTATATATATATAGTAACTTACAGAAAAGTAACTAAGATATGCACTATAAGTTTGAAACCGAGACACGATAAGCAAGATGTTATTTTTTCAGTATTATCAAATTTTTCATTTATTGTGTTAACTGTTTTTACTTTCAGTTTCACTAAAACTTTAAAAATGAAGATAACTGGTATGTGGAATTTCTTGTCTATCATGACCCTTTCCAGCTGCTGCAAAATTTTGGAGATATCAAAGAAACACAGCTACATCTGCATGACAAACAAAAAGGCAAATATATTATGTATCCAGCTTAATACTGGTATTAGAGCAATCTGTGGAATAAGATTCATGTAACTTTCCTCAGATTAAGAACATTAGCTATCCTGAGGTATGTCGAAAAAAATTCAAATGAAGAACATTTAGAAGGCAATAATTCACAGTTATTAAAACCATATTTCCTATCTGCAGGAGATAAAGAGAAAGAAGGCACAAGGATGAATGCTGTTGTAGTCTAAAAATCTTTGGGAAAGAGTTGATCCAAAACAGACTGCATCCACTTCTTGAACTGTTTACCTAAATAAGGGATGTTTTGTTTTTAGTGGTGTTGTAAAATGTTTTGTTATTTGCACAGATGTCTACTTTCCTCTGCTATCCATTCAAACATTTTAAATGCCCGCTTAAATATTACAGTAATCAGAGAGAGATGGCAACTTGAAAATGTAAGAAGAAGAAAAACCTCATAAACCCACATATACAGTGACTTAGCTGGGACTGAATTCGGCTTCTTGGAGCTGTGAGGCAATAATAATAATAATAATAATAATAATAATAATAATAATAATAATAATAATAATTCATTACACAATCTCCTTATCTCCTTACTGCAAGGCAGAAGTGCTACCACTGTGCACTACCACTTGTGTGTGCATCACTTCCATCAATAAAAATTTCTGAATGCCTCTTGTAAATAGTTACTTTTTTCCCCTCAGACTCATTGAATTCAAGTCCAATTGATGAGCCAGACTCTATCCTGGCAGCACTGGAAATGGGACCAGTCCTTGATGGGGTCTAATAATGCACACATCCATATAAGGTCAATTGACAGTTCTCCTAACCTTTATGTCATTTGGCAAACTGAAGAAAAATCCACACTTGGAGAAAATGCATGGGGAGCATGCGCAAACTCCATACAGACAACAATCAGGCACAGGATTTGAACCTCGGACACTTCACCAGTGTGCTTGCACTAATCACTGAGTGCCCTACATTAAAATTCACATTTTGAAACCAAGGGGTATGTATGATATCATTACTGCCATAAATTAAGCTCATTTACTATCTTTATCTTTTCAATCACTTACATTTCCTAACATCTTCCTGTAAAGTATTGATTTCTAATTCGTGTTTTTATTGGGAAATGTTGTTAACTCATAGCATATTTCTGTGTTTTCACTGTTCTCTTGTTCTATTTACATTTATATAAAGTAATGCTGTTTAAATTTATTAATGACTATAGTACCTTGTATTATTTCAAACTATTATGGGTAGCACATGGAAGAGTGCACTACCTG
The DNA here is from genome assembly GCA_026402145.1 of Polypterus bichir lapradei. NCBI lineage: Eukaryota > Metazoa > Chordata > Cladistia > Polypteriformes > Polypteridae > Polypterus > Polypterus bichir. The sequence continues at coordinate 132,822,077 of JANRMT010028174.1, forward strand.
TCCTTCCCCAGTCTGATTCTTGCCTGGAATGCCTTCTGTGGACATAAGTGTGCATATTCATATGTGATTTTAGTACACATGTGAGTATCACCAATGACCTGCTGTGTGCCCCTACATTCAAAAGTCAAACTTTTACATTAATAGGCAATGCAAAAATTGCTCTGTATGAATATGTGTGTGTACATACAAGAGGCTTTCTTCCCGCCCAAGGCGAATTCCTGCCTTGTAGCTGATACTGTACGAATACTCACTGCCTCCCCTAGACCCTAAGAAAGCAGAAAGCTGATACAGAAAACAGATATCTGATACATCTTGTTTTATCCTACTTCTTCTCTTTGTGATTGAAAAAAATCCCTACTCATTCTAAATTCACAATTAATTCTCCTTAGTCACTTTTACAACTACCCTGTATATGAACATTCAAGCAGTCTGAATAATTAGCATGATCAGATGAATATTTTACTTGTCTTGTATTTTAATGTTAAATGTACCGTAAGGTTTTGTGTGATGGTGTACACCATAAAAGGGGACTGCAAAGAAGTCCTTTAGTACAGAATGAAGATAAGTGTTTATACCTCATTAAAACAACTGAGACTAAACACATTCTCATCTTAAGTCACTGAAATTTAACATAGCACTCCAGTGAATAACTAAACCTTCACACTTCCTTCATGTGATTTAGCCCATTAGGATTTCTTGAAACATACACTTTATTTATATGTCTTTATGAAGTTGGAAAAGATGACTGTATCATTTAAATTATACAAAACCATATTGATTGAAGAAATGGTTTATTCGTTGTGGACAGAATTACTTGGAATGGGACCAAGCAATCAGACATATCTGTCATATATATTTATATGGGTGGAATGTCGGCTGAAATCAAGTGCTGATTCACACCACTCCTTTTTCTCAGCAGCACAAGGTGGCATGCCTCATTAGGGCTGGTATATACTGTGCACCTGTAACAGACTATTCACAAATTTTTGTTGATACATTTCAGAAGGCTTTTGAACACATCTTTGTGAATTTCAAGGATAGGAGTTTCTTTAAAACTTACACGTGGCTGTTTCCAAAGCAAGCCTCTTTTCATCATCACCCCTTTTTTGTAATTACTGTCCAAAAAGCGTTATGATACATCTTGACCCAGGACAAATATGACTATAGCTGGCACGCGGGCATTGATAGCCCTGATCCGATACTTCTCTGAACTAATCATGCGGAACATTTTTTCTCTTTTAACCAGAAACCCTACCTGTGGAATTCTGATCCATACACTTGAGGCGTGTCAACCGTGACATCAAGCAGCAGAATGAAAAGCATTTCAGTAGTAAGTTAAATGAAAAGAACATAAAAAGTGATATATATTCAGTTGTATACTATCTAGGAGAATTCATTAAGCACTTTAAAAATAACAGAACACCTGTCCAAGAAGAACTGAACCTATTGTGGCGGAAGATAGTGGGCAACCCATTTGACAGAAACGCACTAGAAAAAGACACAAACACAGTTTTATAAAGTATATCAACCAAACGATTATCAGATAATGTCAGCAGACTGAGACAACTATGAAAACAGAAGAACACTTATATAAACTATTTAAAAGTACTCGCCCAAGATCAGTAAAAAAAGTATACACAAGGAAAAGCGTGACTCGTCGATCATTGCCAAACTAAAACAAAACAGACTGTTATTAGACAAACAAATGTATTTAAAACGCCGTCTTTACTGCCCGCACAATACAGATTCGCCAATTATACCAAGCAGAATGTCAAGAACTGCTTAATGTATGGCGTCTCTTTTATCTGTACTTTAAGTTCTACCACATAGTGGATGGCACAGGAGCAAAACAGCGAAGCTTTCCGAATTAAGAATATTACCAATGCTCGAAAACATTATACCATATCACAGCTGCTGATGCTGACACTCTTAAAGATATTGTCGCTCTCAAAACACTGCATTCTACTCGTCTTTCGTTGGTTTGGACACAAAATGTCTTTTTGAACTGAGGCTTACCTGGCGATTCAGATCAGGAGATTTAGTGCATGCTATATCCTTCTTAATGTACCGTTCTCTCTTTAGTGCATACCGAAGTGGCGTAATAGTCTTCCTGCTGAAAGCACCCCGTGAGCCGCTTCAAAAAAAAAAAAAAAGCTGATAAAGGCCACACCTTGAAACCAATTCTTGCACCTCCTCTGGACTGAGAGATCAGGTGCTTCGCCTTCAGCTCCCAGGTGACAGAGGCGGCAGCGGTGCTCGGGGAAAGTGGCGTGTCGTGCGAGAGCGCGCGTACGCGCGCCCTACTCTTCGCTCTGCAGCAGTGCGAGTCTGTGGTCCGACGTCCGAACCGGAGTCGGCGCAACATAAAAAATACATTAGCTGCCCCAATTCGAGGTAAGAAAACATAATTATAAACCTTCACTTTAGGTGTGCTGCAGCTTTGAAGTAGCATAACAAACCGCTTTCTAAGTCTGCTTAATCCTAAATAGGGTCGCGAGTTTTTTTCGGTGTTGTAAGACTTTTGTGTGGCCTGTAACAAGTACAAATTTAAGACCTTTAAATAGATGAATATACTGTATTTAGGTATAAAATGGACTTCTACATACGAGGGTGAAACGTCTGTTTCTCTAATACGATATGACTTTTTTATTTCAAATGTAAAATTTATCCATCCGTTTTACTCTACCTGCGCTGTGCAGTTACGAATCTCCAGGGTCGAAAGCAAATCTAGAGGGCAGAACTAAACCAGAACATGATGGGTTACGTTCATGCATAACAGTTCTTCACAATACTGGAATTGGCATTTATCTTGATGTGCACACCTTTGGAATATGTTCAGTAAGCTCGCTAAAAAAAACGGCAAGGACAGGAAGTGTTGATACAATCAGCGACCAATACGTGATCGATTTATTATTTTTCTGGGTTTGTGAGGCCACAGCAGTACCCATTGCACTCTCATTGTCACTCTGAAAGAAACATGGCCTTTTGCCTCTGTGGACTAACCTTACTGGTTTTGACCACCTGTCTGTCGAGTATACTAGCCTGCCCACTTGCCTACTATAATTACCTACTATACTATATGAAGCAGTTGTCCAAACAGAACCTAGTGTACCTTTACCCATTAGCTGCCACTTCTCTAAAGACGTCACCTCTCCAGGACAGTCCCCTTGCTGTCTCACAATTTAAAGGGCAACTCCTGGTCTTACAGTCTCTTACAATCAGCATTGGGACATTAATAACTACAGAACGTTTGACAGTCAACCATGTGGCAGTCAATGTCAACCATAAGCAATAGAGCCTTGGTCTAGTTAGGTATTTTTAATAAAACTGCTAAGCTGGCCAAAGGTCAAAGCATTCAGACAGACAGTTTGTTGTGGTAACTAGAGGAGTAGACTTTAGACCACAAAATCAGATCATTCCCTGGTTCTGGTACACTTTGTGACTCTAAGGAGGTCACTTGACCAAAAATATAGATTTTATGTGAACAACTGTAATGTGTCTGCTAACACATTATTACCAAATGTTCATAGAGTGATGTCTCCAAGGCATTACTCTTGTTGAATCTCCTGCAGAAATGGAAATAAGACTATTAAATAAAACTTTTTTTCTTTTCTTTTTTCATTCTACAAAATAACCAATAGTAATTTAACCTAACTATAGGCTCAAGTTTCACATAGAACCTATGTCGGGTGAGAAACTTCACTGTACACAGCAGGTAATTTAGAAGATTTGTGTCATGTCCATTTTGACTCAGTCTCCTTCTGATCTTATGATTGACAGACTGCTAACTAGTTCTTGCATGGAGTGAAAAAAATGTGGCTTAGACTGAAAATCTAAAGGAATATTCTCAAAGTTCAAGGATCATTCCACAGAGTTGAATGATAATCAATAACTAACCTGCCTTTTCTCTCCAGTCCATCTTTAAAGGGAGCCTTGACAGTCTAACAACCTGGGAAAAAACAGGTGCTGGCACAAATACTGTGGTACTGGCAGTACTACCACTAGCATAAAAGAAGCTGCTCCTACACACTCAAGAGAGTTCTAGCCAGGAGAGGAGGAGGAGGACAACATTTGCCAGAGAGGAGGAGGAGGATTAAAAATAGAAAAGAAAGAAAAAGGATTGTATTCTTTGTTTATTCTTCGAGAAAGATGCCTGTGTAGGGTGTTTCCCTGTAAAATAAAGTCTTTTGAACCTGGAAATGAGAAGCAAATGCTTACTGGCAGGAGAAAAAGAAGTGATAGAGAGACAGAGAAAAGAGAGACTTGAGACCAAGTAGTGGTATACATTTGTAAGGGAAGGTGGGTGTGTTGGGAGCCTTCCTATTTGACAGATTGGGCCACCCCTTCTGTTTATTTATCCTTCAATAAATTTCTCTTTTTTATTCTATTCCATCTTTCTAGCACACCTTATTTGTTCAATTTTGGATTTGCATTGTATTCATTGCAAGTTGTATACAACCTAGGTAGTGCTCACACAATTCCAAAATACATGCTGTATAACCATGCAAGCCCTGGTTTGAATCACAGCTGCCAAGGATTTTGTGTGCGTGTTGTCCCAGTGTTTGTGTTGTCCCATTACAGGCTCCTATATTTTCAGAGTCTATATATGTATATAAGGTACACCTAGGCCCTAGTTTACATAATTGTGTGTATACTGTATCTTCTTCTTCTTTCGGCTTTTCCCATTAGGGGTTGCCACAGCAGATCATCTTCTTCCATATCTTTCTGGCCTCTGAATCTTGTTCTGTTACACCCATCACCTGCATGTTCTTTCTCACCACATCCATAAACCTTCGTTTAGGCCTTCCTCTTTTCCTCTTCCCTGGCAGCTCTATCCTTAGCATCCTTCTTCCAATATACTCAGCATCTCTCCTCTGCACATGTCCAAACCAACACAATCTCGCCTCTCCGACTTTGTCTCCCAACCGTCCAACTTGAGCTGACCCTCTAATGTCCTCATTTCTAATCCTATCCATCCTCGTCCCACCCAGTGCAAATATTAGCATCTTTAACTTTGCTACCTCCAGCTCTGTCTCCTGCTTTCTGGTCAGTGCCACCGTCTCTAACCCATATAACATAGCTGGTCTCACTACCGTCCTGTAGACCTTCCCTTTCACTCTTGCTGATACCCGTCTGTCACAAATTACTCCTGACACTCTTCTCCAGCCATTCCACCCTGCCAGCACTCTTTTCTTCACCTCTCTTCCACAATCCCCATTACTGTGCACTGTTGATCCCAAGTATTTAAACTCATCCAACTTCGCCAACTCTACTCCCTGCATCCTCACCACTCCACTGACCTCCCTCTCATTTACACACATGTATTCTGTCTTGTTCCTACTGACCTTCATTCCTCTCCTCTCTAGAGCATATATCCACCTCTCCAGGGTCTCCTCAACCTGCTCCCTACTATCGCTACAGATCACAATGTCATCAGCAAACATCATAGTCTACGAGGACTCCTGTCTAATCTCGTCTGTCAACCTGTCCATCACCATTGCAAATAAGAAAGGGCTCAGAGCTGATCCTTGATGTAATCCTACCTCCGCGTTGAATGCATCTGTTGCTCCTACCGCAGACCTCACCACTGTCACACTTCCCTCGTACATGTCCTGTACAACTCTTACGTACTTCTCTGCCACTCCCGACTTCCTCATACAATACCACAGCTCCTCTCGAGGCACCCTGTCATATGCTTTCTCCAGGTCCACAAAGACGCAATGCAACTCCTTCTGGCCTTCTCTAAACTTCTCCATCAACATCTTCAGAGCAAACATTGCATCTGTGGTGTTCTTTCTTGGCATTAAACCATACTGCTGCTCACTAATCATCACCTCACTTGTTAACCTAGTTTCCACTATTTTTTTCTCCAGCCTCTGGAGTTTTTTTTTTGTTTTTTCTGTCCACCCTGGCCATCGGACCTTACTTATTCTATGTTAATTAATGTTGACTTATGTTTATTTTTTATTGTGTCTTCTATTTTTCTGTTCTTCATTTTGTAAAGCACTTTGAGCTACATTTTTCTGTATGAAAATGTGCTATATAAATAAATGTTGTTGTTTTTGTTGTTACTCTTTCCCATAACTTCATGCTGTGGCTCATCAATTTTATTCCCCTGTAGTCTTGCATATCCCCCTAATTCTTAAATATCGGCACCAGTACACTTCTTCTCCACTCCTCAGGCATCCTGTCACTTTCCAAGATTCCATTAAACAATCTGGTTAAAAACTCCACTGCCATCTCTCCAAACATCTCCATGCTTCCATAGGTATGTCATCTGGACCAACGGCCTTTCCATTTTTTATCCAATTCATCGCTGTCCTTACTTCCTCCTTGGTAACCCGTTGCACTTCCTGATGCACTATCTCCACATCATCCAACCTCTTCTCTCTCTCGTTCTCTTCATTCATCAGCCTCTCAAGGTACTCTTTCCATCTGCTCAACACACTCTTCTTGCTTGTGAGTACGTTTCCATCTTTATCCTTTATCACCCTACCCTGCTGCACATCTTTCTCAGCTCGGTCCCTCTGTCTAGCCAATCGGTACAGGTACTTTTCTCCCTCCTTAGTGTCCAACCTCTCATACAACTCATCATATGCCTTTTCTTTAGCCTTCACCACCTCTCTCTTCACCTTGCACCTTATCTCCTTGTACTCTTGTCTACTTTCTGCATCTCTCTGACTATCCCACTTCTTTGCCATCCTCTTCTTCTGTATACTCTCCTGTATTTCCTCATTCCACCACCAGGTTTCCTTTTCCTCCCTTCTCTTTCCAGTTGTCACGCCAAGGACTACATCTGTCACCCTTACTACATCTGCTCTACTGTATAGAGATACACAATCAAGGCATATCAATTCTAACCTACAATTCATTTGTTAAACTACATTTTTCTCCTACAGAATTATGCTGACATAGTCCTACTGTAACTTACAGTAGACGTAATGCTGATCTGATTTGTTAATTGTATGCTAGACCCAGGTGGCCTAGCCAAGGGACACCGAAGTGCTGTACTGGGAATGCTGCAAGTGTTTCACTTGGTTACCATTTATTATGTGTCATAGAATACAGTATAAGTCTACCGCAAATGTAAAAGTAAATACATTCGGCGCAAGTACCAGCTGGGAACTGCTGATCTGTCCATATCACTCTAATTTTTTTTTTCTCAACAAGTTATTCCCTAAATTATATAATTTGCCATTAAAGATCAGCATTGATATGCCATTCTGCATACATAAACTCTTGGCTATACCTTTTCTGGCTTGTTTATCCGTATTCATTCAGTGTTGTTCATTTTCTTCTGTCTTCTCTCTACTTGGTTCTATGGCACTTCCCTCAGCACTGTTGAGATCACTGTGACAAATTTACAGAATAATTTGCAAGAACAATAGCCTATAATTGAATATACAGTATATATAGTACAGTATGTTGACTTTTCTTGATGTACAATTAGGTGACAAAAAAACATTTCACTCATCAGATATTTTGTTTTAGTTGCTGTATCACTAAACTATTTTTATTTGACATAGTTGACAGAAATTAATATTCTTTGAATTTCAATATATAGTATCTACAGATGGCTTCTTTGTATTGATTATACATACATTCACATTCCATGTTCAATACATCCTGGAGAACATATGGTGAATGTTATTTCTGTGTCGTAAAAGGAAAAATGTGCTAGAAGCAAAAGTTTGAGTATTACTAAAGATAAATTAATGAATGCTGGCAAAAATACCCCATCATTTAAGTCGGACAAAAACCATCTTAACATCTATTTGCATTTGCCTGCACTATTGTATACAATGTCTGTAACACCAGAATACTGCCACATTGGATTCTCTATGAGGCAGAGCCAGGATGCCAGAACAATCTGTATGGTACTACACTAAATGTAAGCTGATAGAACATATAGTGCTGCCATACACTATTAATGTCACTTAGATATATTCTGGGTTTGTAAGGTTCTTACAATGAGTCACAACCCATAGATGGTAGTAGAATCTTTATATATATATCTCAAGGACATGCACATTATATTGACTGGTAACTATTAACTGACCATTGTGAGTAGATACAGTAAATTAGGTGGTTTTGCATGACTGTGCCTTGTGATGGATCGACTTGTTCCTGATTCTGACAGGACAGACTCTGGCTTGCGAATTCTTGATTGCAAAACAGTACACTGTCAACCCTGTATTAAAAAAGTGCTCAGAAAATGGATAGTTATATAGAATTAGGTGCGACAACGTGTATTTGTATGTTAGTGTGTTCTGCAATGGACTATTACTGTATTCAGAATTGGCTCTGCATTGAACCCAGGTGTTGCTGAGATATGTTTCATTGTCTTGTGAGCTTGGAAGAATGATTAACTTATTGATATTAACGCCATGTATTGATTAACTAAGAAAATTGTTGATCATTTAACTTTTATAGTGACCCTAGTTTGTCGTTCCTGTTGAAAACTTAACTATGAGCAGTTTCCTTCTTTTCTTCTTTCACAACCAATGCTTGTCATTAATTTTTCTGGCACCAAATCAGAAGATTGGGTAAAATAATTTAAGCTCTATGATGAAGGAGTGAGAAAAGTGAAGACACAAGACAAAAGAAGGACAGAAAAGATTAAATTGTCATAGTCATGTCACCTCTAGCCTTATGTTGCTAAATGAGAAATGCAATATACTGAACGGTAGTTTTAGCAGGGTAATTATTTGTTCTGTACCGTTGTAATTGAATGTTCAGGTTTCAGCATGTGTTGGGCTAGTTGGGCTAGTTTTCTGCAGTGAAAGGACTCTATTTAAGGGAGGGGATTGTCTTGCAAAGGAGCTCTGCATTTGAATTTGATGGGTTGATGGGTTTCAGTAGCAGATCACAGGCTATGCGGGCAGCAGTGGTGGCAGAGAAGTATATTCGCTTTTTTCACAGTGGAGATCCTCTGGTGTCTACTTTTGCAGACTTATTTCCCTGTAGTTACAAGCACTACTTTTACATTCTCCTGAAGTCATTCAATTTTGGAGCACATTTTTAAACTTGTATTTAAAATATATTTTCACTGTTTTTTAAACAATGATGTAATTAAACTTTTAATTATAAAACAGAACATATAGCTTTTTCAATAACAAAATTGATAACAAAATAAATCATGGTTCCTTATTGACAGCAAATTTACTAGAAATGCTTAATTTTAATCATTTGTGTAATTGAACAAATTCTTACAGAACAACATAAGCACAGAAAAGTACTTCATGTCATGACTATAAGGATTTTGTGAATTACACTGCATTGTACAAAACTTCACTTAGGCAAATATAACTTGGAATAAAAATTAACTTAATCATGACTGTCCATTTAAAAATTAACTTAATTTAGACTGATTTCTTCTTCTCAGTTGTGTTTCATGCTTTTCCTTTTTTGTAATACTTTTCCTAAATTGGAGAACCTATTAACACAGTAATAAACAAGTAGATCAAAGTCATAACCCCACCCACAGCCCCAGACATAAGATAAATACTCACAGTCCTGACCATTTCCTCCCATGGACTGAGAGCCAGTGTTAAGGGGAAGGAAGGAACACATATAGGCTCAATTAATTGGGGCCCAGGTGATAAATACCCTGTTTCTATTTCTGAGCACACCTCAAACAATTTAAACAATGCATTGTTAATCCTCTGGTAAACACAGGGGTGGGAAATGTAAAAAAGAGAACTATTGGTACAAAGGTAAATTGCATCTGCAGGCCATTAACACAGAAATACAGAATGGATTTCAGATAGATAAAAAAAAGTTTATTTGTTCATCCAAGTTAATTAATTTGAGTACAGGATCTCTAACACATAAGCTGACATAGAGCTTTTGGTTTGAACACAAATGATGCATACATGCAAATTTCTTGTGCAAATGTAGAGAAAAGCCAAGCAAAATGACACCTTTTATTGGCTAACTAAAAAGTTTAAAATATGCAAGCTTTCGAGGCAACTAAGGCCCCTTCTTCAGGCAAGATGATTACATGTTTCCTGAAGAAGAGGCCTGAGTTGCCTTAAAAGTTTGCATATTGTAATCTTTTTAGTTAGCCAATAAAAGGTGTCATTTTGCTTGGCTTTTCTCCACATTCATAATGGCTAACACGGTACAACACCCTAGTACTACTTGTGCAAATGTAGAAAGTAGAGAACACCTCCTGTGTGTGAACACATTTCCTTTTAAGCAGTCCTGTAACTAAATGCTGTTTTTCACATCATTTTTTTAAATTTTATTTGTGGGCATTCTGAACACCACAAGGTATACCATTTGGCTTTTGGTTCATTAATGACTATACCTTCAGTAATGTATATTAGAGCTTTTTCAATTAAATAAAAGGTGTATTTTCAAAATTCTTCTTTAACTTGGTGATAGCCTAAGTAATGTCATATGTTTTAGATAAAGACTCTTGAAGAATAAATGATGGAGAGAGGAAGATCTTCAATCCAAAAAGTCAATCTTTGTGAATGCATTTCTGTTTATACCCGTCCATCCATCCATTATCCAACCCGCTATTTATGCCCTTCCCTGATTTTTATTTTTTTAATAATATTCTAGCAAAAAAATGCATGCGCCATTTACATTGTGAGCATACAGCTGGATAAGTGACTTGTTGATTGTCAAACACAAGTAACGTGATTTTGTTTTCTATAATAAACTTTTTTTTTAATCTTTGTTCTCCTTGAAAATATGAGATTATAACTTTCCATCTCTACAAAACACATGGGGTAAGTAACATATAAAACATCTTTGGGTGGTGTATTCCTTTACTTACAAGTCTGAGTAAAAAATAATAGCTCCTTTTTATGTAAACATTTTAAAGTTAAAGATGGTATCCTTGTTGGCACAATGGGTGGTGCAACTAACTGATAGATCCAGTATCCAGAGTTCAAATACTGCATCCAGTTTCTGTTTTGATGGAGTATTGAGATTCTCTGTAGGAGTGTAGTGTGTGTCTGTGAGACTGCCCAGTGATGGACTAGGCATAGTTTCTTCATTACATTTGATGTTACCAGTATGAACACTGGTCTCCTACAATTCTGATGTAGATTAAGTAGATTTAAAATGGGTGGAAAGCGGTAAGCTTGTTTTATTCTTCTATCACTCAGTTTTTAATTTCAGAAATATATACTGCTAAAAGTTTTGTTGGAAAAATATGTTGTCATGATTTGCAGATGAACAAATCTAAATTTAACCAATTTACTGTATGCTATGCATTGCAGTTACGTACAGTACATCTTAGTCAGAGAAGTTAAAGTGATTAATGTTCCCAAACTCTATGATACGTCAAGGAAATCACAGATAATATTGTGGCATTTGTTTAGCATAATAGGAGATGACGCATAGCATATATAAAAGTTGTTTTATTTTTTATATATATAAACAAGTAAAGCGCATACAGTGGAAAGCTGTCATTCTGGACCTGTTTGTACTCCTTTCTGCCAAGTGGGATGCATGGCTCACCAGTGTTTTTATTTCCTGTGTTAGCAAAGTATTTCTACTCCCTACCTGTCATTTGTCTCTTTCTTGGTCTGTTTTTCTGTCAAGACTCTGCTTCTGCTTATATACCCTGAGCCTTTCCCAGTTGATCCTCTTGACTTTGGACTCACTCTGCCTCTCGAGGTTAATTTCCAATAAAACCCTGGAATCACTTTTGGGAGTCAGAGTTTTACCCCCTCTTGGCCACAGGAGTATTACCACAGTAGAGTTTGTATTTCCCTGAGTCTGCAGTATACTTAAACAAGCCAGGTCTGTTCTGGCCATGTACTGTAACCTAATAAGCTGAAGAACAATTTAAGGCCTCTTGCCAGTCCTCCCTGACCTCCATATTAGAAATATATGTTTTGGGCAATTGTAAAGCACATTTAGTGGTCTGTGTCAGTGTGTCAGCTTTAAATAAGAGCTAAGGTTCCAGGGTGGGGTGTTGTAGGTGTACATGATTGTAGGTGCATAGCCAACTGGCCCCAGGGTATTGCTGAGGAGGTAGGATGGATGTGCCCAGCTAGTTTTCCCATTAGCATTCTGGGGTTTGTAATTAAACCACCTACACCCACTACAGTATAACAGGAGCCTGTGCAAGTTAGAATGAGATATTGAACAGGGAGAGAAAGAAATAAAAAGACAGAGACGAGGAGGTTATGGAAAAGAAAGAAAAACAGAGGCAGAATTGTTGCCGAGCTGGTGTAACAGAATGGAGGCAAGCAGTCAGGAAGTGACCCAGGGTGCATGGAGTGGACGGCACTCATGGGGCAAGGTCGCTCCTGCTGAGTGCCCAAGGAACAGGAGCAACTGACTGCTCTGAGCAACTCCTGCAGAATGGCATGGGGATGGAGGCGGGAGAAGGGAAAAAGTCTTGCAGGATTCCCCACTGAATGCTGTGGGATGGTGGCAGGAACTGGATAAGAAGGATGAGTGCACTTGCAGTAGACATCTCCATTTTGCTAAAGAGACCAAAAGGGTGAGCAGAGGAGACATCAGTTTGGGATGAATGTTCTATGGACAGGTCCGGACTGTGCTTTTAACCTTTAATTTTAACCTATTTATGGATTATTTATTTATTGTTGTTCTACCTCCACCATGAACACTTTTTATTTTGGATTATTTATTAACCTATTTATAGAGGTCTGCACTGCACTTTATTTGACTTTCAAACACTTTGTTGTTGATATAAAACCACTGCATACTTTTACAACTACCCTTGCTGTGTGTGTGTGTGTGTTTGTCTTTATTGCCCAGTCCAACCCCAGTTTACGTCTTTTGATGCCTTTTTTTACTGTGTTGAGGGTCAAAAACCTATGCCTGTCCTCTAGCCTCTGAGGGGCATTTGGCTTTCATCATAATTAGGTTAAGAAGGTGAAAGAAAAAGCTAGAGAGATCATTTTATTTTCAGGTATTGTTTTTAAAAAGAAAACGTTTCTGCTGAATTGTATCAGTACATGATTTATTTTAAATCAAGTTGTAGCACCGGATCGCTACAAAGTGTAATGTCTCTATAGTTGTACATCGAAATGTTATTTATTAAGTGAATAGTTTAAATGCCCCTTGTGTGTACTTGATATATATATATACATATATATATATATATATATATATATATATGTGTGTGCATGTTTATCGTTCAGATTCTTCAATTGACCTATATAATAATATAATCCTCCATTATTTCATTTTATTCCTTTTTCCACTGTATAAATAAGTGCTATATGTTAAAGTCTAGTGGTTGTATATATGTAATTGCCTGTTGAAATTATACTTGTAACTCGTCATTATATCTTTAATCTATATAGATCTATCTATCTAATCTATAATCTATCTATATCAGACTGTGGGGAAAATAGAGAAGTATGACAAATAATGGTGATAATAAGTTTTATTAATATAGCACCTTTCCCATTTTTGGAGCCCCTCAGGTTACTTACTGTGTTTATGCCAGGAATTACCAAACACACCCCATGGTAAGGAAAGAGGGAAAGTGAAAAGGAGACATAAACCTACACTCATCCTCCTATTCTAACAGCAGGAAATCGAGACACATTTTGTATAGCCACGATTTGTTTGGATGTTGTGGAAGTGAATATTATTAAGCTGTTAATGTTTTACATGTTGGCCAGAAGTGTGGGACTGTGCTGGATATTTATGGTGCTATTTACTAATTGTGCTACTTTAAACTAGCAGAACGGATATTAGATGCAATACAGAAGCTCATTAGACCATGGATTAAGAGTGGTGCCTTAAATGACTTAAACACAGTTCCAACATGAGCAGAAAGTTATGTGCCAAACTAAGATAGACTTGACACGCTGAACCAGTAACACACCCTGAGTGAGTTAAACAGTAACTACGGATGTAAACAGAAGTCCATGAAGCAACTTTATTGCACTACATCATGGCCTAAGTAACTGATTTATATCTTTCATTCAAGAGATGACATCAGCTTTCTTTATGTCTAGTGTTTATTCCCTTATACATATTTCTTTGTTGTTTACTTCCTTATTTCTTACAGAACACCAGAACCAACCGGATTATGAGAAGAAATGAAAGCACAGAACCAGATGTTGTGTTGTAAACCGTAAGGGGGTACCAAGCCACTAGTATGGCATGGTCCCACAGAAACTGTACAGAATTGGGAAAAAGACACATTGGCAATAAGAGAGGCCCTGCACATACCAGAGTTGGGAGGCAGATGTATTCCTTGTGTGTGCGCTGGATGCAGAAGAGAGGGAGGGCGTTACAGACTGGCTGGAGACATGCTGGATTCCTTCATGACCCTACAGGACTCAGAAGGTGACAGCAATTCCTGACACTTTAAGACAGCAAAGACACCACAAGGCATATTGTCCAAAAAGTGGTAGCACAGGCCCACTAGTTGGAAGAACTAGGACATGACAGCCATGGAGAGAACTGGCATTTGCAAGGTACCCTCTTATTCATTCTCACTTCCAAAGTTCCAAATGAGAATGAATGGGACTGTGTTGTCCTTCCAAGAAAATAAGCAGTGGAGAGGCTTCTTCGGAAAACCTTTAAGAACAATAATGCATGGGTCAGGGATTCAGAAACACTACAGGATGTCTTGCGTCCCTACAGCAAAAGCAGGCCAGTCACCAAGAATGGCAGAAGTTCAGGGACTTATCCAGATGTGAGTCTGTGATTGTCACCATGCCATTTTTATTTTTTTGCTGTGGAGTCATTTTCATGAAGTCGGTAGATTGATTGGGAGAGCATGGGGGTTCATGAGGTCACTGGAAAGGGGTGTGTGGTGCTCCCGATATCTTTGGAAAAGGACAAAGGTCCAAGTCTTTAGAGTCCTGGTACTTCCTGTTTTGCTATGTGGTTGTAAGACATGGACGCTATCCAGTGACCTGAGATGAAGACTGGAGTCCTTTGTTGTTGTGTCTCTTTGGAGAATCCTTGGGTACCACTGTTTTGACTTTCTGCCGAATGAGCAGTTGCTCATGGAGTCCTGAATGATGTCCATTAGATGCATTGTGACGGAGCATCAGTTACGGCCCTACGGCCATATGGTGCGATTCCCTGAGCGTGATCCGGCTCGTAAGATCTTCATTGTTGAGGACCCTAGTGGTTGGACCTGAACAAGGGGACGCTCACGTAATACCTGGCTGCAGCAGATAGAGGGTCATTTCTGGAGGGTGGAACTGGACCGTGTGTCCGCCTGGGGGGGTTGCCAACCAGGTTCTGTTTAGTCGTGTGGTGGGTGTGGCAACGCACTGTGCCAGTGCATGCCCCCAAACTTTATCTGACCTGACCTGGAGTCATTTTAGAAGGCAAACACACTTCAGTACCCTTTCTTAGTCCTAGAAAACCACACAGACTTAGAGTAGAAATGGCACTAGCAGTGAATTGAACATGGTGAATATGATTTTTTTAATGAAATGCTATTCACCCATCCATCCATCTTTCAAATCTGTTTAAACCAGCAGGAGTTTCATATAAATACAATAAATATTTATAAATATATTAAAAAAAAATCTGTGTATATGAGTGCCAACAAATATTTCATTACTGTAAATGATACTTCTCTGACTTTGTGCATTATATTTTAGCAATGCTCTCACTGAAAACAAAAAAATCATTAATCATATAAGTGCCTTCTATGGGGGTATACAGGCATCAGTCGCCCAGTTCTAAAATCAGAGGTCAATTTTCTCCACATTTCCAGAGGAGTGACAGGCAAAAGTTATGACACAGAGTCTACTAAAGCTACATTCAGACTGCAGTTAAAAATGACTCAGTTGCTCATATTTGATTTTTTTTTGTTTAAAAGTTCCAATTAATTTTGCAAGAGACTCAAATCTGATACAGCTGTGTACAGATACTGACCCTGTAAAATTAATCAATATTTTCTCACCGCCACAACAACCTCTTCTGTAACTCAATACCTGTGGTTGAGTTTCACCCAACAGCATAAACAAATTTGGCCTGAGAAGGCAACAGAAAATCCAGCATAGGAAAGTATGTAGTACTGGCTGTGCAAGTTAGGAACTTAATCAGTAGTATGAATAACATTACAAATGAAATCACAAATATTAAAAAAGCAAGCCCAAATGCACATCATTCATTTGAGGTTTTATTTAGTCAAAGACTTGTATCGTTATGCAAGGAATTGATTTGTACAAAACTGAAAAAAAACATACAGTCTACATCAAATAAAACAGTTTTTGCTTTTCATTGGCTTTTTCAATGTTTTCTTTACAGTCAAGTTATTTACATATTGTAATTTTCTCAGACACCAGTAGATAAGGTGCAGATGTCAAAAGTGTCCTGTTTGTACCATCCTTGCACCATATTTTTGTTTTATTAATTAATAATATTAATGCAGTTCAATTGCATGGTTTCAGAAAACAAGGTTTTCAAATAACATATCTCGAACTCTTGAGTATAAGTAGGCAAACTCAGATCTTAATTAACACCTCTTACAGTGTTAGGATATACTGTAGCTTAATTTATCAGACAGATGTGACCTAAGAGACAACACTCAATATCAGCCACGTGCTGAGTTCAAGTTGTTTACAGTGCAGGGTATCTCATTCAAATTTGTCAGCTCACGATGGCAAGTGCTCAAAGGTGCCTAGAGGCGGATCATCATTGTCAAATCTGTACACAGAAACCTGTGGAGATGCAAGAGAAGCCAGGACTGGTAGGATCAGTTTGGCGCAAAATAGCAGCTTGACAATTTTGGAATGTCAAGGGGGGACAAAAGAATATGTATGGCAATCCTGACCTTCATGGCTCTTTCAAAAAAATACTTGAGGTGTGGCATTTGGATATTTCAGAGAACATTTTGAATCTGTATCACATTTGTGAAAAACCTGTGTGATAACACAAAACTAAGTAGCAACATAAACAATTGTATGAACAAGCTTTGCTCCATTTAACCAGCCACCCTAACAGATAGCTTACAGTGATGGTGACAGCAGAATCATAATCTTACCATGCAGCCCCATAAACCCCAAACATAAAATAAATTTAGGTCCATGAGATAAACTGACTAGTCCAATATATTATAAAATTCAATGAACTCAAACCATAAGGATTATTTTTAAACATTTACTCATGATTTCTGTTTAATGTATCCTTGCCAATGAACGCAAAGAACACAATAACACCACTCAACTAGTGCATGACATTAGAGAGAGAGATGGACTATGAGTGTGCTAGAAGCAAATGTCAAGTAATAGATTATGGTGATTGTGATCAATGGGGGTAGATTTCTGAAGAGTTTTAATGAATGTTTTATTGTGAGTCTATTTGACACATGTTTGTTCTTAAATAAGCCTTTAGCATTACATTCAAAGTCTAGACATGCTGTCCAACAATTATCATTTAATGTTGTTTTGCCCCCTCTATGTTTCCTATGCGATGCCACTTTGAGGATTATTATTATTGCTGGTCTATTATCTATGTTGTACCCTATAATTTTTGCCACCCCAACGTTTAACAGTCATCACACATGATCATTTAGCATTTCCAAAACTTTATCAGAGCTGTTTTATTATTTGATTCTATTTAAGATTTGTGTCCTTTAGATGCCTGCTTCAAAACTTCAGTATATGTTTCTGCATTAATTTAATAAATTGTCTGGCATCTTCATAAGTAGAAAAGTTTTATTGATGAGATAACATTATTACTATATATACACATAAGAGAATCAAACAGACTTCTAAAAACATCTGTCAAAGACTTTACTATATTTATGCAGAAGAACATTTGTGCAAATATTTGCCAGAGTTACTCATATGGTACTGCACAATAGTATACTGTCAAAGAAAGTGATTATAACATTACAAATTATCATCTTTTTCTCTGGATTTATTTATATCTCAAGTATTTATGACATAAACTCTTTAAGCGATGCATCTTTTTAAAAATATATCATGTATATGTCTATAAGTAGTATTATTAAATTGAATTATGTGCAATAAAACTCCACCAATTAGATTATTTTCACATTTTAAAGCTTTCAGAATCACTGACTTGACATTTTGTAATAAAGAAATCTACAAACATTGTATATACAATGTACAGTACAATACAGTATATCCAGTACATATTTAACACAAATAGATTTTTAAACATCACTCTTCATTCCTCTTTAACATACCATCTGTGAGTAACTTTACACAAAAGGATGTCTGTAAGAGTGCATTGCTGTAAACACTTTTGCTGTCAGTTTCTGTTTTCTAATCTTTTATACAGTATACATCTCGTAAACAAGAACAAATATTTGCCTATTTACATTTAGAATGGATGTATTATGTGAATATAATTAACTAGGCAGTAAGGTAGTTTTTCATTTTATAAAACTAATAAAAACAGGGTAATTTTACTACTTTTTAGCATGTAACAGATAACTTGATTGCAATTTAAAAACTTTTCAAAGGGGACAAATGGTTTTCCATATTCAGTGTAATGAACCATTACAAAACAGCAGTTACATTCCGCCATCATCGGAGGCTTTTTACAAAACTGTAAACATGAAAACTAAACCAATTACATCAGCCATTAGCTTTAAACATTTCTGGGTTTTAAAACTGTAACTTAATTCATCATAGAATTCTACAATAAAGAAATAAACAACAGATATAGTGCTGCTGCAAGGGTTCTAAAATTAAAATATTTGCTGAAATTTTGGTAGCATAAATATGCTTAAAATTCAGAGTTCATTGGTTATAGGCTAATGCTAAATAATTTTGGTGTCTGACAAATTATATTTGAAACTACTACATTGTAATTTGTGTATTCCCAAGCTATAGATTATAAACTGAAGACCACTATTTACTTTACACAATTCATCTAAATGTCCCACCTCATTTCATGCCAACACTGGACTGTTTACATTAATACAACGTATTCAGTTCTTTTTTTTAAAGGACACATGTTAACATATTTATATACATTCATTTTTATTATATTATTTTTAGTTCTAACATTGATATTCTGAACACTACAGAATCTTTGATAGCAGCAACTAAAATAATCTCTATTCATCAATTTTCCTAACTTGTCTAGCCTAGTGAAAGGGTGTTGCACGTAACATGGTAGCACTGAGAGTAAGAGTAAGCAACCTGAAAGTATGCCTACTGTCCCAAAGGAAAATATCTGGTACATTCAACTTCATACACAGTACACCATACACAAACACAGAAATCCCAATGATAAACTACATTTGCCTGAGGGTGCCAGTTGAGAGCACTACTCAGGGTAACATACAATAAAATTCCTTACTCAACCCAATAACAAATAATTTAGATTGAAATTTTTCTAGAAACAAATAGGATGACAATATGATTGATTAGAAAATTGCAAGAAGATAATGTGAACAAATATTCTGTCAATTTATTCTGTTTGAAAGGTTTTGATGATTCACACGCATGGAAGTTATAATCTCATTCCCTGACACTCACTATCCACACATTGTAAACCTAAATCCAAGGTTGCCATCCTGGAAATAAGCGGCTTAAATTCTTTGGGTCCATTGCTTGCTGAATCAGGAGATTCACCTGTCCCCCAACACTTAGAACTGCTCCTTCTTCCACACCTTTCAGCTTCTCATGGAGCCTCAAAAGGACACGTTCGGCCACTTTATTAAAATTCTGTGTATCACTGCATGAAAAATATGTTACAAAAATTAGAAGGCAGAACTGAACATAAGGACCTAATAGTGCAATGCTAAAAAACAAATTATACCACTTCTTGGTTACATTATATAACCTCAGCAAAAAAGACCAATAAATAAAGTAGGACTATAAATTTTAGTATCACATCTTTTTTCTGAATAAATACATAAATAAAATAAAAGACATGCATAGTAAAATCAGACTTGATACTATGTGGATTCATTTAAGTGCGAAAACTACAGCACTATTATCAGATAATATGAACTCTGACTTAACAGTGTTTTAAAATTTACATTTATTAGTACTTGCCATATTTACAAAATCATTTTTTGTCTTAAGAAACTTAAACTTGAAGCTCTGCATCTTAATGATATCCAGCATAAAATTACAGTTTTATTTCAAAATTCAAAACTCATTTTGAAACTGTTTAAAAAAGGCTGGAGAGCCATCATGAGATATGTGTAATGCTGTTTCTTAAAGCACTTTATATTAATAAAAATATTGTGTTATGCTCTAAATTCTGCACTAGCTTTTAGATATGGAAGATCTAAAAACATATTTATACCTGTGCCTCTTGTTTGTTTCTTGGTCTTCTCCTATGGTGGAATTAAGAGTTGCATTGAGATCGGTTTCTTCATGTCTTTGCTGAAGATAAAATGCTTTTAAAGGATTCATCGTCCAGTCAAATAAAGGATCATACAGCAGCACCTAAGAACAGGTATACTTTATTATTCTGAAGTAATAAAGACAATGACAAAAATATAACACTATTAACTAGTGTTTTAGTGCCATTTTTTAAATCCTCCTACAAACAAAGTCAGTTGTGCATATAGTGCATTAAGCAGAAGAAATGACTGTTTCTCTCTGGATAAACAGAAATCAAACGTTTTCAGTAAGAGACATCTTCCTTGAGACTGCTAATCCAATGTTATTAGAGAATAGGATTATTTGCAACCACACAAGAAAGCTTAACACATCAAAATCCTTTTTTAGAAAACAGTGAAAGCCTATGTCAGTCAGCAGCACTGGGCTCAAAGCAGAAGCCCTCCCTTTAGGTACGTCATGTTGTCGTGGGACAAACTCACACACACTCGATTATACAGATCAGCCCACACAAAAGGGAATGTTGAAATTCTGGGAATCAAACTTGAGATTCTGGGGCTGGTAGAAGGAGTGCTAATCACTGTTTATTTACATTACTCTAAAACATTAACAGTGCTGAGCCATGTGATTAAAATTAAACTTTTACTCAAAGTTATTGGCTCAGGATAGCTCTTAACAGTCATGCTCCTTCTTTCTACTTGACCACAGGTTACAAAACTGCACGTGTATACCTTGCAACCAGCTGCGGGAAAGTAAGAGATTTTTGAAACTGACAACATCCATTTTTGAAGTGTAGAATAAGTCTCAGAAAAAATGCCACTTTTAGATAATAATAAGTATGAAGATGGCTAAATGTGATATATAAATGGGTGCATATGCAGAATACTTTTCATAGCTATCTTTTCCATTTCAGGACAAACTGAGTGAAAGAGGGTGGATGTGATGGGAATCTTGCTGCTGAAGAGCAGATACTGAAGGTGCTTTGCTTTCACAGGTACTTATTCTATTAAACTTAAAACGGACAGGCAGACAGTGTGTCAGAAACTAGAAGGTAAACTACCAGCTGGATCCACAGGAACATAAGCTACTGCACAACTAGACAACTGTCTATGACATTAAGGTTGGCCAGCTTTGCTCTAAATTGCCATGATTTTTACCCTGTGTCATGCCTGCAGTGCTACCCTTTTTGTTGATCTAGAATGGGTTTACTTTTTGTCATTAGCCTTAAGGCCTGGTGGTGATAAGTCACTTTCAGCAGAAGTCTACACTCCAGTGGCACCATGTACCATGATGTAAGGCATTCCTAACATAAAGTCAGTTTTTGGAGAAGAGGGTGACAGAGACGGAGAGAAAGTAAAAAAAAAAAGAGAAAAATGCTTCAGAACCAAAAGAACAGAAGGAGCATATGAAGCAATGAGCCCAAAACATGAAAGGATGAATTGGGGTCATATCATAAAAGTAAAATCAGAGGTCACATTCACATGCTCAGATTATTACGCACGATCAAGCAGCTTTCTGACCACTAACAAGTGTAATGGATGTGAAACTCAGCCCAAACAGATAAGAAGCGATAACACAAGTCCATTAGTAGTGAGGTCAGAAACCTTGATCTTGGACAAAATACATTCTAATGATCAATGTAGTGTATGCCTAATCATTATTATCAGATGCAAAAAAAGAAACAGCATATATTTAAAGTCATTAAATTTCAGAAGGGCCGACTTTATAAATGTGCTCACATATTAAAAATATACACTTGACCTAAAATATAAGGTTGCCCATAAGACTTCAAACATTTAAATAATTATACCTCAACAATTGTCAATAAGGCTTCTTGAGAATTCCTCATCACCTCCATAGTTTTCTCACAGCACCTTATCCAAACAAGAGAGCTCATAAGTCAAATGGTGAATAAGGGTCATGTTAAGTGAATAATTTGCTTATCAACAGTTTTTTTCCCATCCATAAACTCAATAATAATTTGCCAATTATGTTTAAAAAATGTATTATGTCATACACCTTTACACAAAACTGCATGACCGACCCTTAACAGATTGAACTGATATTATGTACTGGTTGGTAAATAAAAGAAACATATTAGACAGTACAGTTTATTTTAAAACTGAGTAATTAAGGGTGCAATTCAACTTAAAATAGCTAGAATGCAGCTTACTATTACTTTTGCCCAGTAGTAATAAAGATACCAGCGGGAATGCCAACCAAGAAGGAGTAAGTCCCAAAAAAGATGTTTCTATTCTGATTACCTTCTGAACACTCCCTCAACTCCAGTTATTCCCATTCCATCTACAATATCTCTTGACAGCCTGAATGGTACAGTTTCTGGCGTTGGCAATATTTTCCCTTGCTCAAATGCTACACCTACATATTGAAAAGAAAAATGCATAAATTGAATATGACTGATTAAATTACAATTCACTATAATTAATTTATGCAGGACAAATTAAAGTACATAAACTGCTTTTTTGGAATTCTTCTAGTTATCAAAAAAGAAATTTAACACAAAAAATGTCACTTACCTAAGTCTATATGCACTAATTCAGCTGTATCTTCATCAATAAGTATGTTCTGCACATGTCTATCCCCAAGTCCAAGAATGTAGCCAACTGTAAAAGTACAAAATAGTGACAAAATATAACCTTTTGCTAAGGACAATGCACACAAAGAATTTGACTTTTACTAACAGTAAGTGTTGGACCCTTTTAAATGCTGTAAGCACTCTTCTGTTTATGTCTTTCATCCCTTACACATACCTGCTGAATGCCTTCCTGAACTATCACTTGAGCTACCTTATGCTAAAGCCCTGTATGTGATGCGTAGATGGTACTAGTCATTCATGTGTCAAAAATACAGCTAGCATACACCAAACCCAAAATATTTTTTCCTTTGACATTCATTCATGGTCTCCTGCCACCAATCGAGACAAAGCACGGTACGGAACATTTAAATTCAAACTCCACTGAAGTAAAGAGGAGGAAAAAATAATCTCCTGTTCACTTCTTTACAAGCCCTGCATTGTTTTGAAAGCTGAACATTACGTTTCCAAAAAAAAAAAATCACAAAACTGAAACAAAAACAATTTTAGTACTGCTTTTTTTCTTTTTTATATGATGATGCCCAGAGTTGTATAGGGTGGATGCCCAGATTTGTATAGGGTGGTCCAGATCTAATTATGCAATTTTCATTACGCTATAACTTATTAAGTTTATTACATAGAAAATCATCCAAAAAATCCTGGACCATTAAGAAGTGTGCGAACTGACGACATGAAGAATCGTCTTCGCACCGAACTGGAATCATCTCCGCATAAATCAAAGTCATCCAGACAATCTGGATCTGCATAATTAGATCTGGACCACCCTGTACATGGTCTTAATTGCACAATATGGATCTTAAATATAGCATTCATTTATTTTTAGTTATCAGTTTTGAAAACATTACCTAATATTTTATTTGATTTTGTGTATATTACCTGGAGGAAGCACTGGCCATCTTATGTTTATAATTAATGTTCTTTCCCCTGTATGCTGGAAAAGCATTTTCAAAATATTTGCCAAGTTTTAAAAATCTTCCCTATCTTGCTGAATTGTTTACTTGGCCATCACACAACTTGCTACTTTTCCAATTTTGCTGTCATTTACAAATTTCACACTGCTTGCTCACTATATTTGAATTTGTCTTTGTGGAGTTTGAATGTTCTGCCCGTATTGACGTAAACTTTTCAGCAAGTGTTCTTCAGCCTGCCAAAGAAATATGAGTCAAGTTAGTTAGTGGATACTGGTGCTTCCTCATGCAGTATGGCTTCTGTTTAAAGTTGACTACAACTTTTTATTTGTAATTAAATTAACTTTAGCTAACACTAGCTCACTAACTTTTTCTTCCAAAAAAACTCTTCCTTTATTATATAATATTCTATTCATGTTTTATATTAATCCTCTGGGTATTTTTTGGGAAAATCTTGGACATCCTCACTCATATTAACCTGAATTTATAAAGTCGGCTGATAAGCAGAGGATATAAACAATAATAAAATAGCTAATTTGCTTTAGAAATATAGAATACAGAAACTGTAAGAATAGCCTTTAAGAAAAAGGAATACAGTATACAGTACAAAATATTTTTTATCAGAACCAAAAAGTACATATACTTGTATTTCCTTGACATGAACTGTTTTAAAGATATCTACTGTGAGAATAGTTATTATTATTCAAGAGATGGAAACATTTACCAATGGACGAAGTTGCCACGCTGCGAGTATAGGCAAGTCGTCTTTCCAGCCAAACAGCAGGATCTAGAAATCTTTCCATGCAGAAGTAGCGAAATACGGGTTTAAAGTTTTGACAGACCTCCAAGTAGGTGTTCAGCTTGTCTTCAAAAGTTTTTTTTACAACCTCCTTTAAATATATTAGAAAAGCATTAATACACAAGGTATCTGAGTAAAATTTTAAAATATATCAGTAAAAAACATCATTAGTGCTTGGCTACATAATAAACAGCTTCGCTAATAAATTAACATGTACATTTATTTGTTTAGTAGATGCTTTTACCCAAAGTAACCTACAGAAGAAGTCAACATAATCAAGGAAACATCAGTTTAGGGACTGTTTGGGTGTAAGTGTGATAGGACAATGATGAAAATTGATTTCCACAAATGAAAAGCTCAGACATACTGTATAAGCAAGTTACAGTTACAAGATTTACAAAAAGCTATTTGTTAGATAGAAATTCAATAAACAAGAGAGTCTTCATATTCTTGAACACAATGAGGGAGCCAGAGTTTCACATGTAGGTGGGCAGCTTATTCCACCAGCCAGGAGCTACACCTGGAAAGAGTCTGGACTGATATTTGATACCACACAGAGGTGGCACCAGCCAGCACATCAGAGTGGTCGGTAGGAAGCATAGGAGCATACACTAAATACAGTGCATGCACAAATACAAAATATGTGAAAGATAATTAAAAAATCAGCTCAATACAGGGTTCTTGTTATGTGTTGGGAAAATGTATTTAAATAATTACACTTTCCCAAAACATAGCAGGAAAAATTTAAATGTCATATATTCATTATATAGTTCAGCTCAAAAACACACTGACACACAAACAAAATGAAAACATGTCTCTTTGTCTGTCCATCACTAGAAAATTCCAGTGCTAACTATAGATTAATACTCATATTGTATAGTTATGAAAAATAACCTTCTGAGATCATGTATTGTATAAATTTCAGAGTTCCTAAGTTG
Organism: Polypterus bichir lapradei; assembly: GCA_026402145.1. Classification (NCBI taxonomy): domain Eukaryota; kingdom Metazoa; phylum Chordata; class Cladistia; order Polypteriformes; family Polypteridae; genus Polypterus; species Polypterus bichir. The sequence goes on from JANRMT010028174.1 coordinate 132,847,588, forward strand.
ATAGAGCAGATTTAATAAAAATAACATGCAGTTCTCAGATACTGAGGGACAATCACTTGTGGTTTAACCTTACATTCATTTTTCTCCTACAGACCATGCTACTCCAGTCGTCAGGTCTGTATCTCTTGTGAGCACCTTTGTTTGGATCAATAAGGTATTCCCCAATTGGCACAGTGCCAGTACACCATTCTAAAACGCCACTCCTCTGAGAGAAGGGAACAACCTGTACAGACAAAACAGTACTGTTAATAATCCATATGGGTAATATCAGAAGTTTACTGACTTGCAGTGCTTACTATGTGTGTGTGTATATAACAACATTAGGAACTGCTTTCAGTTTATGTCAAGTCACAGAAGGTAGCTTTATAAATAAATCATCTGAACTCCTTTTGAACTTAATTATTCATAAACTGTTTAAAAATTAAATGTGGTCCTTAAACTATGAAATCATATTTCAATGGATTTACAATGAAGTCTGATGCAGCAAACTATTGTGGCAGGTGATTTTTCATCTTAAATCATAATTTAATATGAAATTAGCATTGTTCCAAATAATGATAATAGAACAGCTACAGATACTTAAATATTACACATTTAATATATTAAAAAATCCACTTTCACTAAACTGTTGTATAAAAATTTACAACTCAAACATAAGACTTCATGTCATGTGATGGAAATTATACATCAGCAAAACGGAAGCTGCATACTGTGTTATAATACTAATACTGCTGATATTGTTTTTTTAAATAATGTAAATAATAATAAATAATAAGATTTTTACTGTTCAAGTACGGAGAGTGAAACAATATATTTCAGCCCTGAGTCAGGGAATATTGCTTTAAGGAAAATTGTATTATATAAAATGGAGTGTTTCTAGTTTGATATGGCAAATGTTGAATTCAGCAGCTATTAATACAACTTAAGTGATAAATTGACACAGTACAACATATCACAGCATAATGGTGCAATGGTCAGTGCTTATGCAGCTTAGCTCCATAATTCTAAGTTCAGATCTGGGCATGGCCTCTGGCTGTGTTTGCACGTTTTCCTTTTATCTTCAAAGGTTTTTTTCTCCCACATGTCAAAGATGTGTGCTTTTGTGTCAATAAAACTGCCCTTTTATGAATGTATGTGTGTGACTGTGTGTATGAGTGTGTTCTGTGAGGCAATGGCATCCTATCCAGGTTTGATTCTTGCTTCATGGTCAGAGTTACTGGGACAAACACTGATTACTTGCTACTGTTACTGTTGATGGATGGAGCTGAAGGTCTGTAAACCATCTAAACATTAAATTATCTGGAGGGTCAAATCTGGTTTTGTTGGGCCAAAGGCATATCCTGGGAGCACTGAGGGACTGATTAGCCTGAATGTATGCCTTGTACTCATATAAGGAAAAGACAAACGTTTGGAGAAGAGTTAATTATTATATACTGTTGAGTGTTTATCTGTTCACCTCAGATTTACAGCAGACCTGTCAGTCAATGAAACATTCTACTGCATTGCCTATAAAGTCTGTGACCTTAATAGGAAAGTCCACATGATAGAACTGCACTTAAAAATTTTCTTGCAAAAGTAATTAATGTAATGGAGACACTGACAAAAACAAATAAAGGTCAGGGCATGAATCAAAGCAAGATGATACAATGACAAATAAAAAAAAAAAGTCTAAGTCAAAATGGCACAAACAAAAAGAAAAAAAAAACACAAAAAAAACACTAGAATGTACAAAAATAAAAGGCACAAGGAATATTGGCTCTTAAGATATGTTTCAGGGCAAATCAAAGCCTAAATATAACTCTTTTAACGATAGATGAGTGCACAATAAACTACTGTTGCCAAGTGACACAAGATGTAGTTTAATGAGAAAAGGAAATTGTATATGAATGGGAGTGAGATGCTGACAATATGCTGCCTTTATGGTATAACCTCCAGCCACTACCATTCCAGCTTTTAAACAAATGCAGCTGACTGAAAACACAAAGAAAAGGAGAACAAAAACAATTTCAAAAATAAATGAAATGGGACACACCATCCACAAAACAAACATCACATAAAACATACTCTGAATACTACCAGGTAAATTATATGTAATTGTGTGCTTTACTACAGGCTTTAAACTTAAAAGGTACTTCTTTTAAGAGGTAAATGTCAGTGTTAAAAAGGCATTTAATTACAACTATTATCCCACAATGTCTGGGCACTAGGAAAGATTGTTCTTTTATAGCATTATTATCATAAGGTGTAAATTTTTTTGTTTGTTTACAGATTAAAGCGCACAGCAAAATGAGAATGTACAGGCACTAGAGAAGAGGCTGCAGTGCCAAAATCATCCATAACAGGGATTGCAGGTTCAAATCTCAGTCACAACCTGATTTATTGACCAGATCAATTAAACAAAAAGCAAGGTTCACAAAGATCTCTCCAGTCTTCAGTGCTGCCTAAGTGCGGTCTTGTCTCAAAGAGATCCTCACTACTTTACTTGACAGAAAAAAAAAAATCTGTTAGTGATGCTTATGAACTATATTTATATTCCATAGAGGCTACTTACTTGTGGGTGTGGAGCTAATGAGATGATCAAGAATATGATTCTGGATATGTCTCAGAAATACATCAATTTTACTGAGTAGCTGAGAAAAAAACAGCTATCATCAGACAAATATTACACTTGCGCAGTGTTGGTGACGCATACCTCCTAAGCGTGTGGTGCTTTTCTATCTGGAGTTTGATGCCCCACTATGTTCCCCTTTTTAATCCTTGAACACTCATTCTTCTTCATTTTTACCTATCGTTACTTAGTAACAGGGCTTTATGCTGCTCAGCTATGAAGCTTGCTTACTTTTTAAATAGGCTTTTAAATCATCCCTGACACTTATTCATAGTTAATTTTAATGTGTTTTCCAAGTTCTTACTTCGCCTCATGATTTTTGATCTGCTTGCCTTTGTCAACCAAAATATATGCATTATAGTTATATTGTGCACATGTCTGTGAATGAGCCCACATGGGTTTACTCCAGATTTCACCTTCATCACTGAGGCTTAAATTTTAGATTAAATGATGGCAGTAAACTGATCTAAACTGAATGTTTGCAGCTGTGTGCATTAATGTGATCAGAAATGGACTGATATTTCCAATTACTATTGCTTCTTTTGTTGTGCCTAGTGCTATGAAGATATGTTCATACGTTTCATCCCTACAACTGAAATCACAAAACTGCCCCTTTACTTACTGTACACACTTAGTTTAACAATAGTCATGAGGCATCAGAGTCCATTCCAGCACAAAGCAATAATAAACCCTACACTAAGCACTTGCCCATTCTAAGGTACGGTATTACCAACAAAACAAAACAATTATGCTTGAATATTATTCACACTTTTAAAAGCATTACCTTATATCGACGAATGGTTAGTTTTCTCTTTCGCGTTTCTGTATTTCGTAGCAACAACATGTTACACATCTGGAAAACCTGCTGCATTACAGCATCCTGCCTAAGGTCATCCTGGCCCTGTAATTTAATGAGAATGAGAAAATCAAGCATAACATTTTTAGAAAGGACAATATTATCAACAATAATAACAATAACATGTAGAACTAGTCAGCAACAAGTAAACATAAATAAACAACATTTATCGTAATACCTGAAGAAATGATTAATATATTAAGGACCAAAAATCGATATGTTATAATGTAAAGACAGTTCGAGCAGTGAAGCTAACTAACACTGGTAGGCAAATAGTAAGCAAAAGCCTGCTATATCATACTGGAATTATTTTGCATTGCATGGATGCACAACCTCTACAGATACTTTCTTCATACAACATGCAGAAGTTCTCACTTTGACAAGTTGTTTTCGCTGTTTTCCATCAGAACCAACACAGTCAATGATTTTAGGCAGATTTATACCTCCCACTAAACGAAATTCAGGTCTGAATGATCTAATGGTTATTATATTTTCATATTTGCCAGAAGGATCCACCTTAAAAAAAATAAGAAAAGAAAAAGGGATGTGGTACAACAGACTTTCAGGTTAATATTTTTAATACACTTAGTATCTGCATAACATTTAAAAATGACTTTTAAATCAGATGTTCATAATATTTTCATAAAAGTTACATTTTTAGAAAACTGAAGCAAAATACCTTTATAAAATACAAACATGCAAATGAATTTCAACATATAAGGATTTATATTACCAATAAGATAAACCACGAATATAAACATTGTTGTTAATTTTATTAAAAACCTAATCAACACCTGCAAATCCTATCTGCACATATAGAATGTACATATGAAATATAAAGTCAGGAAAACTTTTGATATGAGAAAAGAACAGAACAATATATTACAGCTCCTAAAAAGGAAAGAATAAAAATTAATGGCAAATAGTGAGAAAAGTACAATATGTTGCAGCTTTAGAAAGAGTGCCAATACTGTTGTTTCAGGCAGGATAAACAGCCAAGGGCAGGGTGTCATCATGAGCAAATTCCTAAGCACAGACAAATGGTACAGAAACCTGGATTCACTCAGGAGACTTCTCTTTAGCTCAGCTGGATAAACTGCTGCTTACTGACTGAAATGTTATTCCACCAGCCAGGAGCTACACCTGGAAAGAGTCTGGACTGATATTTGATACCACATAGAGGTGGCACCAGCCAGTTTCTTATTATTGACAACAACTTCACTGCCATGCACATTTTTATCAATGGGAATGCATTTCATTTCATTGTAAAGGTAAGACAGTATATACTGCTTTGGCTCTTCAACCTGTCGCACCTCCACCAGTGCCGTTACGTCAGCTGCAGAGTCGTCAGCTGGAAACCGCCGTTCATGGATGTTTTGCGCCCTAAACCAGTACATCTCCCAGCAGGGGGGCCAGTGGCATCCTGGGGATGTCTCCCCGTCACCCCCTTCAGCTGCCTTCAATGGGGTGTTGACCCCCAATCAATGTCTTTCCTTTGTAGCCAAAGCCAGTAGCTCCCTTACTTCACTTCCTCTTCCAGTGCCTTTATGGTTTTCCTCAAGCTTGAGCCTTCTACTCCCACACCATGTAACAATTGGACTGTTGCTTTGCCAACAAAGCCCCGGCAACCAACCTCCATGGGGTAAACTCTGGCTTTCCAACCGGCCTCTTGGCACTCCGCTGCCAGCTCAATATACTTCAACGTCTTCCTTTCATGGGTTGCTATCATAGAGGTTAATTCGATGAGCAGGACCCTCTTTTCCAACGCAGATCATATGACAATGTCTGGCCGGAGAGTAGTTATTACAACCTCTCTTGGGAAGATCAGCTGTTTCCTGAAGTCTGCCAACATCTGCCACTCTTTGTCAGGTGTAAGCATGCTAAGCCTCTTCTGTGCAGGAGGTTGATACGTACTGCTGGACTTTACAAATCCTGCTAGGGAATTATTATGCTGATGATACACAGCTGTACTTCAAAGTTCTGACATCACTTCATCTGTAAAAAAGCTGTTGAAATGCTTTGAGGATATTAAATATTGGATGGCACAAAATTTCTTGGAATTAAACGAAAATAAAGCAGAAGTCATTATTTTTTTGTCCTACCACATCTGCAGTTGAAATCAGCATGCACTTTGGACCTTTGGCAGCAATGATTCATTATGATGTCAGAAACCTAGGTATCATCTTTGAATCATCACTAAGTTTTGAAAAACAAATCTCCATGGTAGTAAAGACCAGTTTTTACCAACTGAGGCAAATTTCTAAACTAAAATCCTTTCTATCACAGAAGGACTTGGAAATAGTCATTCATGCCTTTATTAAATCTCGACTAGATTATTGTAATTCCTTATATGTGGGTGTGCCAAAATCTGCTCTGTCGCGCCTTCAGCTGGTTCTGAACGCGGCAGCTAGATTTTTGATTGGGTCCACTGGCTACCGGTATGGTGTCTCATTGATTTTAAAATCTTGTTGTACATTTTTAAAGCCTTGCACGGTCTCGCTCCAAAATATATCTGTGACCTTCACCCCTATGTGGCACCAACAGCACTAAGGTCATCTGGACAACTGCTTCTTGTAGTGCCAAAATCTTGCCTGTAGTCTAGGTGGAGACAGAGCTTTTTCAGTTGTTGCTCCTAGGCTTTAGAATGACTTGCCTCTGGACATCAGGTCCAAACTTCATCGAGGTTTTTAAAAGTCGGCTTAAGACCTACATGTTTTTTTTCTGTCTTTCATTGTGTATGATGGGATTGTGGTGGATGTTACAATTGGTTGTTTTATTAATCTGCTTTTTCATGTGATTGTTTTTTATTGTGTTTATTTTAATGCTTTTTTGTACAGCACTTTGGCACAACCTCTGTTGTTTTAAATGTGCTTTTATAAATAAATAATCTAATCTAAATCTCATCTAGGGAATGCTTAACTATTGCCGGTGTGTGCTTTGCTGCTACCCTACAGCTCTCCAGGATCTCGGACAGCTTTGCCAGGACTTGATCGTGCCGCCACCTGAAGCATCCCTGGGTCAAAGCCACCTTACAACCTGACAATATGTGCCTAAGGCTCGCCTTGATGCTCCCGCAGAGGGAACAGCCTGCCTACTCACCATACCACTGTGTGAGGTTCCGAGGGCATGGGAGGGTGTCGTAGGTTGCCCTCAACAGGAAGCTAAGTCAAGATTGTGGCTTCCTCCAGATGTCTGCCCAGTTGATATGTTGGTTAAAGGTAGCACCCCATCTCGTCCAAGCTCCTTGGCTGCCCTGGGATATTGCTTTCCCATGGAAATGCTCCTGCCCCAGCCTGGTGACTTTGTCCACTGCCATGACCTTCAGTTGTTTCTTGGTGGCTTTGTACCAGAATTGCTGCACTGCTCCCCAGCCCAGGCCGGTGTGATTTGTCTGGACCACCCCCATCACTTCACAATGTTGCAAACTGGAGATGGCCCGATCAACCTCGGCCAATGTAGAAACTCATTCCAATATGACAAGTCATCACTGGACATTTATAAATGTGAATAGACAAAACATGCTGCTGTGGAATAGCAATGCAAGGGCACATTACAACTAGCCAAATGGAGGATAATGATATTTTGCCAAAAAAACAATTGGTACCACTATAAAAAGAAGACCAAAAACAACTTTAAAAAGTCTGAATTAGTGTAAACTGCCATAATTTGAGGTGTTCATAAACAATGTAATGATTTACTTCATGAGGCAGAATATTTGAAATATTAAAATGTGTACTTCAATTTAAACGTTTAAAATCTAAATATTCTCAGTTGTAATAGAAATTTGCCGTTTTTCACCCCCTAACTGAGGCACATAGAGGGCTAGATCACTAATAAAGGATCAAAATCAAAAATAACATCAAATTCATAATCACTGACCTTAAAATAGACTAAGACGACATCCCATATGCTTATGTGTAAAACTTGTCTTTTAATCCTTTTGGAAGTGGCTCTTAGAGGGCTTGAACCACCAGTAAAAAATTAAATATCAAACATATTGTCAAATTCATGATCGGCAACCTCAAAATAGCGTAAAACAACACAGCACATATTTACACAATATTACTGATTCTAGTATTATTATTATACCCATGTTTTCAAAGTTTTGTGAAAAGAAGTAACTTTGACTCCGCATGTCTCATTAAGGGGTGATCCCCTTTGCTCGGTTGATGTGGCATGCATAACTTCAAGACCTTCTGATCATTTCTGCTGAAGACATCAATTCGTTTACTCTTTAAAATATGGGTGTACTTGCCTCTACAAAATACGGTCCAAAGATGGCCAAAGAATAACAGTTTTTTTGATTCTAGAGAGCCAAAAATAGTGGGGAACTCCAAAAACTTTATATCTTGCATAACTCTACCGGTGAGTCAGGAGGTGCAGGACAATAAATAACTGAAGTTATTTCAAGGCATTCATAAGTAATTCTTATGAACACAAAAAGTCGTGCTTTTATGCTTTTTCTGGGACAATGACTCATCTTTTTAACATGGAGTGTCAGGCAAAACACAATCTCCAGATTAACACATAATAAAATATGTTGAAAAGTGAGGAAATACAGTAAAACCTTTGATTGAAATAAACTATATCAAATAAAAATACTTTACACTAATAGTGTAAGAAAACTGCCAATTACCTTAAATAGTATAATGGAACATACAGTAAATGGGCTTCCATGCCTCAGACATTACCACAACAGAACAATAGAATATTATACTGTAAATATCATACCATATCCTTATAATTTAATAATAATACCAACAACAATGGGAATACTTGTTGACTGAACATACCTTTATCTCCATTGTGGGAATAATAACATCATCCAAGTTTTTTATTTTGTTAATTGGGTGATCAGAAGGAATTGGAATAGGTTCTGCAATAAATTGGAAACAAAAAAAGCATCAAAATGCAGTGCACAGGAAAACATACAAAACAATAATCCAAAGTTGATTTACACAGTTCTTATTTTGTCAAAAAGTCTCTAAACAAAGCCAAGCCTAAAATTACAAATATTAATAACCTTATCTGGTACAAGTAATCTGTGCCTCAAGAGTAGTTATACTTGTTACAACAGATATCCTAACTTAAATGACATCTTGTGTTTTAATCAGCACTGTGAAACATTTAACAGGCAACTTATCTTTCAAATAACAGAACCCAGAGAGTAACTGTTAAATTTAAGACTTTGTGAAATGCTCACTTTTTTCAGTTTTCCATCTTGATGCATCCATATTAGCCAATGAGATGTAAGCCTCACACAGAATCTCAACGTTCTTAACCATTTTTGCTTTCTCTTTTCTAATAACATTCACAATCTCCTGAGCCACTTCTGACCTTTCCTAAAAAGGAAGAAAATGATATTTAATAATGAAGCAATAGATCATCTTGAATCAATTAACTGTCTTTAGGATGTGGTTTTCATTTTGAGCATCAATAAATAAAAAAAGAATTTAGTGAGAAATTTTATTATAAAAATATAATTTCATAGGTCCAAGTGTGATAATTTGAATATATACAATTAAACTTTAAATCAAAATCAGACTGTGCCCAGCTCAGTTAGATGAAATCAGGTCATTTGGGGTTGTAGTGGGATTGAGGGACCTTATTCATGCATTCTTTTGCATTCTCTGATCACTTTCAATTGCAACATATTTATGCTTCAAAATTAGCAAAGTCAACATCGGTATTTATTTCATAATAGTAAACATGATTATAAATGTTCCATGAAAGAGACTGGAGAAGAATTAGGTATTGCTGAATGGACATGTCATATCTTCTTGCTGGTAATTTGATGATTTCATTAGTTCAAAAAATGCTTTAAAGAAATACTGCCAATATGTTTATTGCCAACAATTTTAAACACAGAAAATCTTTTGTCTGTGGCAAGAATAAAACTTTAATTGTAAATGTTTTGAGAATATTCAGAATCACTTCTAGGAAAACTTGGAAGTCAAACTCAGTAACCAAGGAGTTCATGTGAATAACTATTGTTCAAAATTAATAGGATTCTTGTGTTCTAAGATGGCAATAAGAGAGTCATATTTTATTGTGATGATCTGATCTATTCATGTGTTATATGTTCTATATGTCACACATCACATTGTAAATGGCTGAGGCATGGCCGGGGTGACTAAGGCACAAAAATCTGTTAAAGTAACCCATGGCAAAACAGTAATGTTTTCTATACTACAGAAGAATAAGTAAAATATAAGGATTATTTAAGATCTGTATTATACAGTGCACATTATTTAATCAGACACTGCTAGTTGTAAAATAGTTTCAACATTTGGTTATCAATTATGAAAATAATATGAGCCACCAAAGCAGTGGGAGGCAAAGTGTTTGCAAGGGTCACGAACATCACAAATTGTTAAAGAGAACATTGGTAGGACTGCATAACAACACCACAAAATGACAGACGTGTAAAATTCCTTTAGTGACCAGTGCTTGAGACTTGAAAAACATACTGTCTGCTTATTGTGGTTAATCACTTTATTTAAAAAGTATGAAATAAATAAAAAAAGACAAACAAACAAATAACTAACATTTTCTTCCCAGCTTGTACTTTCTGAATTATAAGCCTGCCCCATAACTAATCTGCTTTTACGATTTTACTCAGCATAGGACAGTGGCAGAGATATTTTGTGAAGCTGCTTGTAGAAAAATCCATGACAACTAAACCAGCATGGAAAACTAACCTTCTTTGTGAAAGACTAATACTGTATTCTTAGGAAATAATTCTGGAATCCATGGAACATTTTATTCATACAACGTATGTGCGGAATACAGCATTGTTCCTTATTTTCTGGTTATTCCTGTGTACACAGCCATTTAGCTGATCTAATTTACCTGAAAGTTTTTTTTTTCTTCATTCATGATAATCTTATTTTCAAAGAAACTTTATTTTAAGATGAAAATATGAAAGAAAGGTACAAAGACAATGCAATTTTCATAATTTTATCTCATGTATTATGATCATGTTCAATTCAAACTGATTGTTTGATGAGCTAAGTAACATACTGGTCAATTTACCTTATCAAGAAGTGAAGTCTGTTTTGGAGCATGCTTTGAGAGACCACTCTTTTTCAATCCCTCAAACCGTCTAAAAGTATCATCTTTGTTTGCATTAACCAAGGCCAGGATAATAAATAAGGTATGGTGTGGGTGGTCTATTGAGGTCCGGCAAATTACCTAATTAGAAAGAGAGAAATACAAATCAGGTATGTTATAACACAGGTTTTACACTGTTGGCCACTGTTCAAAACTTCCATCTACAAAACAGTGATTAATCTTGTTTGGATAAATAATTTAATGTTTATTGACGCTCCGATCGATTTCCTGCCAATTTAAATCAGCAAATTTTCAGTCCATATGAATTCATCTGCTTCTGTATGTTTAGCAGTAATGAAGTTGTAGTGTTCCTTTACTTAAAGTGTTAAGGTAATTGAATGAATGTGCCATTTTGTTTCTAGATTTCTTCCTGTAAACAGAGAACTTCCAGAAGAGAGAGAGGAGACCACACAAAACTGTCTTTGACATTAAAGTAATAAACTGAGAAAAAGACATCTGAGGAGTTGTCCTGTGTATGGTGAAGATTTCACACCTTTTTATTTTGTGTTTTAACTAAAACATCTTTTTTGTCTTAGCGTGGACAGTGAGCAAGCTTGTATTTGGAACTGAAGCTCACATTTTAAATTAGAAAAAGAACAGAAAAAGAAGAATTGGCCCTTGCTGCTTAGTAGACAATAGGCTTGGTAGTTCAAAAGCCAAATTAGCCTATTTTAGTTGTACGTTTGGTTTGTACCGTATGTTAGCCTTGTATATTCTTGATAATCACCTTATAAGATTTTAATAGAACTGCGGCTTGTAATAATGGCAATTATAAAATTACAATAATAATTTATTTTGTTTTATACCATACTAGCCGTCCACCCGCATAGTAGTAAAGCAGGACAAACTTTAAAAATCAATAAGCAAAAAGGTATCGCTAGCTAAGTGGAGGCAAGGTACGCTCCAAAACACAGAGGGAGACTGACTCCCCACTCCTGATGTCATGCTTTCCCATCCCCTCAGCTTCTGTCTCGGATTAGCGCAAATATATCGCTCCTGCAAGCTAACTATGATTCTTTGCGCGATGAGAGAAGACACAAAATAAACTGGAATGTTCAAGCAAATTCTCCAAAAAAAAACCCAATCTAAATCCGTTAAGTAGTTCTTTCATGTAAAGCGGACAGACCACATACAGACAGAC
>JANRMT010028174.1:132859705-132875550 GCA_026402145.1 Polypterus bichir lapradei
TATATATATATATATATATATATATATATATATACTGTGGCATCCGGCTGGGGGTGGAGCCCAGCCGGGATGCCCAGGACGACCGGGGGAGGGCTTGTACCTCCTTCAGACCGCGAGGCGGCGCCCCGGTGCCTGAACAACCCTGGACCTCAGCACTTCCGCCACACCAGGAAGTGCTGGGGGAAAGAGGAGCAGGGACACCTGAAGGGCTTCCGGGTGCGCAGCCGGCACTTCCGCCACACTGGGGCGTGTTTGCAGAGGAATGCTGGGAAGCAGCTGGAGCCCATCCGGGTTCCTATATAAGGGGCGGCCAGAAAGGCATTTGGACTGTGAGGCCTGGACTTTGGGGGATCGGTGCTGGAGGCACTGGGACGTGCACTGAACTTATTTGTAAATATAATAATTGTAGATAAACGTGTGTTGGGTGCAACAAACGATGTCCGTCTGTCTGTGTCCGGGTCAGGTTCCACAATATATATATATATATATATATATATATATATACACATACTTATATATAATTTGATACTATCCGTATGTATGGTGTTCGCAGCAATACCTCGAGCAGCCACAAGAGCTGGAAGGATGCGTAGGAAACTAAGTCACATGACTGACGCGGAACGTAGACTTGCTAATGTGACCACACGTACAAAACGAGCACAACAAACGGATGAGCAGCGTACGGCTACAAATGCTACTAACGCTGACAGAAATCGTGCAAATTGGACACAAAGGACAGATGAAGAACATAAGCTACAGAATGCTACTAACGCTGACAGACATCGTGCCAGCCGTGCACAAGCGACTGAAGAAGCTTGAGCAGCTGCAAATGCAGCACGGGTTGAAAGAAATCGAGCAGCCCGTGTCTTGCGGCAGACAAAAAGGTCTATTTTAACCACAAATCAGTGCCATGATAACAAAATCATTTCAAAGATTTAACAAAACAAATAATTCTTTGCAGAGAAAGTATGGATTTCACAAACGTTGAATTTGTAGCCCGATTCGATCGGGCTCCCAGTCGTTAGTGTATATATAGAGGCAGAGAGAGAGAGAGTTGTATTAAGGATACAATGTTTGTGTACATGTTTTGTTAGTAAAAATTTTTTTTTGTATTTTTATAGTTATTAAACAATTCAAATCATAATTTTTAATAAAAAAGGTCAAATGTGTGGTTTGTAGTTAAGTCATTAAAATACCAAGGATACTAACCTTAATGTAGAACATAAAGCTACGACATGCCTGGTTTTGTAGGAGCTTAGCATAAAAACTTTTAAAAGGACAAAGAAAAAATTGGTATGGAATGGTCCATATACAGTACTTCAATGTAATTTACACTTTAGTGATACTTTAGAAAACCACACAATGGAAAATTTTGCAATACAATACAAAAAACTGTGCTATACAATATAATACAATCAAGTGCATTGACTTATGTAATATTTATTATGTACACAAACAAATGAAGAATGAAATGAACTGGAAATTGAACCATGCGAAAAATTCAAACAATACTTAATAATAACTAAACATATTGAGTCAAATGGAGTAAACAAGCTGTATAGATAAAAAGATTGGTAAGATGTGGCTTAATGCTTCTGTCCACATCGACATTCACAGAGACTTCTAGGTGTACATGTGTTCATTTCATTCTCTTCATCATCCAGCATGTGCTCTGGCATTGTAAACAAGCTGTCAGCTATCTTTGTTTATACATTTCTTTATGAGTGCGTGAGTGTGCATGTGTGTGTGTATATGCTTTTGTATATAAACGTCTAGTTAAATAAATGTGTATGTGAAAAACTACTCGTGCAAAAATTTTGCAAATCAATAGGCCTGGTCCCATGACTAAACAGAGCAGACTGCAAAAATCCTAGTTAAATCAAACAATTTCTACAGCAGTTATCGTTGAACATAAGAAACTGTTTTTGAAAGATACGAAGATACTGTACCAAAAACAGGCTTGAAGCCAGAAACAAGGCAAACACAAATCAACTTGTCGAAGAAGGTCTTTAGGAAGCTATTATTATACATAGGTATTGGTGTTACAGGCAGATTATTTCAGAAACTGCTTGTTCTATGATATTCTATCTATACTAGAACATAGTCATTCAGGAGTTCTATACAATGTGCAAAAAAAAAAAAAATACAGGCATAATTTTCCAAAAAAATTGTAGGTTTAAGACATGAAAATCCACAGACATACACACACAACGTTTTTAACATTGTAGAATCATAATTTTAACTTATTTTGATTACAAATTTTTGACTTCATCACCAGTCATGTATTGACATGAAAGTAAAATCAGAATTGGTCAGTTTTAGTAAAATGAAATCAGTGATTGGTATTGGCCGTAAAAAAAATAACCTGATTGGACATCCCTAGTATTTTTTACAAATGTATATTTTATTGTATATTATTATGGTGATGGTAAGATACAATCGTTTTAAACTCTTCTGAAATAAACAAACCAGAATCAATTAAAATACCAAATAGATCATACAGCAAAGGAAGTTTTTGACTGCAGGCATAAAGGTAAGTAGCTAAACAGCACAATTTCCTGGAACACATTTTCAAAAATAAACTATTAAAAGAAAAACAGTTATTTTTAAGTGTTATTTTTCTTCACGACTGAAAAATATGACTTAGTTTGCATCATCTTTAGTTTGCTTTTAGAATCCTATGGCTGTTCTAAAATAGGTCCTTGGGTAAAGGTGTTTCTATTTTGACAAAGAATAGCATAATAAAATATGACATATTTCTCTATAAATGTTCAAGAAAATTATATGGCTTAAAATATTTTAATGAAAAAGAACGTAGAGACATTACTTGAATTTTGACATTACTGAACCATCATATGTAAACGATTGTCTTTCATATAATGTCCCACCTCATTTAGAACATCATGAAATCCATCTCCCTCTGTTGCTGCTCCTGGCATTTTGCTCCCCATTCGAGCTGCAAGCTGGTACATTAGTGGTAGAAACTTATAGGATGGAATTTTCCTGATGCCATTCTGTTTAAATATAAAATAGCAATTTAGGAATTAAAATGAGAAACTGGAATATATATTTTAAAAAATGAGTACAACAATGTACTAAATATATCAGGCACTTAAGAGTAAACATTTTAAATGGTTTCCCACATTTCTTGAAAATTGAAAAAATACATTATATTTTCATAGTAAAGAGTAACATTAATTATTTTCTGCAAGGCAGTTGAGATGGGAATCCTACCTTTACAAAACTGACATGTTTCATAGTACACTATGTAAAGTGCAATTTAAAGATTTTTTTTTTTTGTCAAAACAATCCTTCTATATAAAAGCGGTCGGGATTGTCCTTCCGTCCTGTAAGTGCTACGCAGGCGCGGAGTTTCACACGCCCCGTCCATTTTGCAATGCACGATGGGATTTGTAGTTTCGTTTTTCCAGGTAAAAGATGATTTTCTACTCCAGACTGTGCGAGTAGCACGGAGTTTCACACACGTCCCGTCTATTTTGCAATGCACGATGGGATTTGTAGTTTCGTTTTTCCAGTTAAAAGATGATTTTCTACTCCAGACTGTGCGATATCTTCTTCTTCTTTCTTACTATATAAAAGTGGTCGGGATTGTCCTTCCGTCCCGTGAGTGGAAAGCGTAGCGGTATTCCGCTTATCACAGACTTACTACTTGCAGCTTGCGGTACGAAGTGACTTGATGTGAGCAGAGTTCTGGTGCTCCCATCGTTCCCTTGCTTTTGTGCGCGATGCGCTGGAAAAATAGACAAAATTATGTCTCTGGAAATAATTAATGTTGATGGAGTACAAATGCCTCACCGCGTAGTAAATATCAGGGGGGTACAAAAGGGTGACCACAATATAGAAAAAAAGTTTAAATTTCATCACAAAAATAACAGAAACGATGAGTATTAAAGTAATACCGCTCAAATGCAATATAACCAAATTAATGAGTTTGTATAAAATATCAAATTGATCTACATATTGATTTGCCTTAAGAAGTGGTCAACTTAAAAGTCGGTCGCCTTAAAAGGCGGGTCAGCCTAGTTCAATATATTAACCTACTTTGTCAGGATTTACTTGCTCTTACCTTCACCATGTTGTTAACTTCTGAGACAGCTGAATTCTCGAGCCACAGCGAACAGAGTCTGAACACCCAAACGTCATGCTCTTCTCCAAATTCCAAACAGTTAATGTAGTTTTCCACAGCTTTACACAGGAAACGTATCCTATCTTCTTTCAGATTACACAGGGCTTTTTCATCAAGTTCAAGCTCTCTTTCAATTTTAATAGTATATCTCAAAAAATACACAGAGAAAAATAAAATATCAAAAAACCAGGTAACCAAAATGAGATTAAATCCTAGGCAGGTGAAGCCACTATTTACTGTACTTAAAATTGTTACATTTTCCAGCAAGAATTCAATGTTGTTTATGCTGCCTGTTTATTTTTTTAACTCAAAGACTCAGTGGTATTCAAATTAATTAAACAATATATTAAATTAAAAGTAGAAAAATAAAATAAGAAAAAAAACTTGATCTCACTTGGAAGTTTCAACTCTGTGTACTTTCATTAAGCCAACCTCCTGCTTTGCCTTCTCTAGAAGAGCCCGTTTATTTTCAAACTCTGAAGACTTCATGTAGTTCTCAATGCTCTGATACTGAGCATCGGAAAAACGTGCCAGAGACAGGGAAGCTTTCATTTTACTGCTTTGAAGCTGAGCATCGTTGCTATCAGAACTTCCTCCTATAATTTCTACAGCCTACAACAAATACAAGCAATACATGGTAATAAAGAAAAATGCAAATTAATTTAAGGGTTTCAACCTTTCATGTATTGTTACTTACTTAACTGGCTATTTCATTTAGTTGTACATTTGCTCCTGTATGATATTTAGATTTTTAAAGTCAAACATGTGAAAAAGAGTGTGAAAATGAGCATGACAATGGCAATACCCAATATACAATATACTGCAATCAAAGATCAATGAAGTTTCATAGCTACATCTGAAAATTGGGTCACCAGACTGACTGCTCATACACTACAAGACAGCCAACTATTTTTCTTGTTATCACCCCTTTCAGTAGTTTATATTGTGGTAAGGGTGTAATGTTTCTCATTTTCCTGTTCATTTTTTTTTTCTTGGTGTTTAGGGCTACAATGAGAGCCCGCTCTACTCATAATGTCTTACTGTGGACTGCAGCTCAAATACACACAACCAAAACGATATAGATATGAACACATTTTAACTTAACAATCGTTACTCAGAAGCATTTTCATCCACATAACTATACATTTTATTTGCTATGACTACGATAAGCAAAATAAAAAAATAAAATACCTTTTCTAAATACTTTTCAAGGATTACACTTGGACTTTCCAAACACGTCTCAGCTAGCCAACTACCACATAATCTTAAGCATTCAGCATACATTGGAGACAGACTTGTATCAACATCAACCTGTAAAAACAGACTGTGAATAAATAGTAAAGTAATGGCAAAATTTTTAATTTCCACTAAAACTAATCAAACTAATCTAACCTCATCAGCCAAATTATGAATCATCTTCCTCAAGATGCCCAAAGCAAGACCTTCCTCTTTTCTTGCCCAAAACATCTGTGCTTCTTCCAGCTTCCACATGGGAGATCCCAAACTAGCAGTGGTGTGCTGCTTGATCTGAAAAATTGCTCTTTCTGCGAGCTGAAGAATACAAAGCATAAGCTTAAAAAGCATTTATGATATACAGTTACATTTTTCATTGTTGTGCATTACATATACATGAATACAGTACACTGGTGAAACATAATTGTGTTCATATTAAAGGGAATTACAAAAATTATAAAATTGTCCATTTTATGATATTCAGTATCTTTCAATACCACTGCAAGCAGTATTGACTCTCTTGGTTCTACAGATACTGTAATGAAACTGGTACCATTAAAGTTTTGGGAACTTTGGTACCAATTTAATGCTGTATTGGTTCTTGTGATATCTCTAATCCTGGACATTGTTAATTGGTAATGAAATTCTTCTCTTATTATATTCATATCCAGAGGGTCTTTATCCTTCTTTGGAATGAATATAATTGATGGCTGATATAAAGTATGGGGCAGAACAGTGTCTCAATAGGTCATTCAAATATAGTTAACATTAACATGACTAACTTAAAAAGGGAAAAAAAGAAAAGCTAATTTTATAAAATTCTGCTGGACCAACTGTGACAGTGCGGGTCAGCTCAATGCTCCCTCTTCCATTTTGGGGGCATCTTGAACCTGACACCTTTGATAACATAACCAGAGCTTGGCAAATGAGGACAAACACGCATTAAGCATAGGGATTGTGTGAAGGTGCTCTGTGCTTTTTTAAAAATCAATTCAAATAATCAAGGTGTCCAAAAAGTGCAGTGCTCCAAAAAGTTCAGTAATTAAATAATCCATAAAAACAGTGGAAATCCGTGAGATAAATGAGACCTAAAAAGAAGACTAGAATCAACGCCACAGCCAGCAGGTCTTTGTTTCTTCCCAACCTGGAGGAGTCCACAACTTCCTCTTCATCAAGCTTGCACCCCCCAGCCTACCCATAGCTCACGCAGATGGCAGAGACCCTAGCAGCCACGGTCCTCTCCCTCCTGACCCTCATCTTAGCTTCTCCAAACAGGTTCAGCCAGACTGCTTGGGATCAGCTGTCCTCCTGTCTTCCTTCATACTTTTGCAGTCATTCCTCAGATACCTGGGGAGGCTGCCACCTCAATTGCACCCGATACTCGAGGAACACTCAGCGGACATGATCCACCCCCTAGAGCACCAAAGCTTTGCTCCTATGTGGGGCAAATGACCATGCTGCCTTTCCCCACACTATCTGTCTGGCTCGAAGTGCCTCTCCACCCGCTGCTGTTCTCATGGCTATTCTTCCCTTCATTCTGTCTTTTTTCTGTTTTCTCTCCTCCTTACACTTGCGCTTCCCTTTTTTAAACGGGGTGTGTTGCGCAGCTGCAGTAATGAGCAGCTCCGGGTGCCAATTAGGGTCACAGGTAATCCTGCACCTGTGGACCTAGTGCAGGGCTGCCCACTCCTGCACTGCGCATGGGAACCGCTCTCCCCCTGCTACCATGCCCCCACCCGAAGACGCAAGTCTGGCGATTATTTATTTATTTAAAAGGCGCCAATCAGCCATGGACCTCACTTTACCACACCACCATGTACAGGGTGGTCCAGATCTAATTATGCGGATCCAGATTGTCTGGATGACTTTGATTTATGCAGGGATGATTTCATTTGAGCGCAAAGATGATTCTTCATGTTGTCAGTTCGCACACTTCTCGATGGTCTGGGATTTTTTGGGTGGTTTTCTATGTAATAAACTTAATAAGTTATAGCGTAACTATAGATCTGGACCACCCTATAGAGGTTGTAAAATACTGTAAAATTCTCTGTAAAAAATGTATACCGTCCCAAACTTTGACAAGCTTCAGTGGTTTGTCAGGTTCTTCTATAAACAGTATATCAGGTTGTGTAAATTCAAATTATACGAGAATATTGTTAATGTGGACTGCTACTTAACTCTACATTATTGTAGTATTGTGTTGAAGTGTATAAAGATTTCAGTGCTCTAATCCCCAAAGGTCTTGTGAAAAGGGAGAATTCCATTGGAGATTAATACAGTATATCAAAATTTAAAATATTCCTTCAATACATTAGTCATTAGTTTTTGTTCACTAAATTAGGCTCAATGTGCTTTACTAATCTCTGTAATTCCATTTTGCATTTCAGCTCATAATGTGCATTTCCCCTTGGGATCAATAAAGTAAATAAATCCATCTATCTATCTAATGCGAATGATTTCCCTGTTTCTCTTGAAGTAAGAACACTGAATTCAGTTTGTAATGACAACCTTTTTATATAGTGTATCGTTAGATGAATCTGCACATTTTTTATCATACCTGAAGATCTAACTACTTTTGACCTACTTCCAGTTTGCAATTTCATTTTATTAGACACATATGAAATTATTTGCCTCCCTAAATATACTTCAGTTTTCCAAAAGTGTTCTCAAGGAAACAACTCATAGAAAACAAAATTGTGAAGAAATAAATTTAATGAAATCTATGTCCACTTAAATTGGAGGATTTAATCACCAACAATGAGTTGTATCAGTTGAGTGTCAAAGACAAACACCATGAATGATTCTCAGGATGGAAGAAGACACCTTTAATCACACACGGAGATAAACAGCCACTGGAAGACGTGCCAGCTCATGAGAAAGAGTACAGACTTTTTATATTTACTTTGGGTATGACTCACACAGCTTGGCGATAGGCAGACAAAAGTGTAAAGAGAAACCATGCAGTAACGCATGTCCTTGAAATGCTGGCACAAGGAAAGGAAGTAGCCAAGAGAAAAGAACTTTTATAAGCTTCAAGACCAGTACACAGAGATCTTTCTGAATTAAAGCATCCCACAACAGCATATTGATTTGAGTTCCAAAATTAGAGGATTGTTTTTCAGAAAATGGCACATTATGGCAGCAGGTTTAAATTATTAACATAGTAGACTGGTGGCACCGTGGTAGCAGTGATGCCTCGCAGTCAGGAAACCACTGTTTGCATCCTGGGTGCCCCCTGTGTGCAGTTAGTATGTCCCTTGTTCATGTAAGGTTTCCGTGGGTGTCCAGTTTCTTATCACTGACCAAGGACATACTACTTAGGTGAACTGGTGATAAAAAATTGGCTGCTGGCACGTGCATATGCGCTCATTCTGCGATATACTGCCGCCCTGTCTGTGTGATGTTTTGTGCGTTAAAAATAGTCCTCCGCAGCTCATTCATACATGCTCTTTATTTGGATCTACAGTGATCCCTCGCTATATCACGCTTCGACTTTCGCGGCTTCACTCTATCGCGATTTTTTCTCATACACGCTTACGTCACTACGCATGTGCTTTCTGAGAACTTTTATCTAAGCCCCACGATGGCTCCTAAACGTGCTGCTTTTTCTAAGCCTTCTGACAATAAAACTAAGTGCCGGAGGAAGATGCTTGCTATCCAGGAGAAGGTGAAACTCTTGGATATGATCAAAGATGGCAATACCCTACAAAAGCCTCCTCACGCATATGAAAAGACAGCGCCAGCAACTGCCTATCAAGATGTTCTTCAGCCGCGCACCCAGATACCCACTGCCTACTATTAGTACTCCTTCAGCGGAAGAAGACAACGATGCACCTGCTGAATATACTGCACCACCTGAAGACTCTCCTACTGAGGTTGTGCCTTCATAGGTTAGTGGTTGTGTGTAAGAACTGTGTGTGTATAATTAAATGTACAGTACAATAATCTACTATATAAAAGCAGTCAGGATTGTCCTTCTGTCCTGTGAGTGCAAAGCGTAGCGGTATTCCACTTATCACAGACTTACTACTTGCGGCTTGCAGTACGAAGCGACACGATGTGAGCAGAGTTCTGCTGCTCCCATCGTCCCTATGCTTTTGTGCGCGATGCGCTGGAAAAATAGACAAAATTATGTCTCTGGAAATAATTAATGTTGATGGAGTACAAATGCCACACCACGTAGTAAATATCAGGGGAGATGGTGTTTGCTTATTCTCATCTATAGCTTATTTAGTGCGTGAAACTCCATCTTTAGCGGTACAGATTCGGGCTGACATTGTACGACTTTGGACAGGCACTCGAGGGGATAAAAAAACTTAGGTTTTCGGGAGATGTTATGAATGGGCACTTTAATGTTCTCATTCCCTACACTTACATGCCTGATGTACACATGGAGCGCACACAAATTGAGGATAAAAGGCGGGTGAGCCTAGTAATAATATATTTGTAACGTCTAATATGTCTTATTTTCTCTTATTTTGTCTAATATATTGGGTAATACGAGTGTAATGGTGACTAAAGTGTGTTATTTCATGTCTAGAGGGCTCTAATAATGTTAAAAAACGTATTTAGAAGGTCGTAAACAGGTTTTCTATACTCTAACTGCAAAAATATTCGATTTATAAATAAAGAATCCTATTTTGTGAAAATTCATTTATCACGGTAGAGTCTGGAACGGATTAACCGTGATAAACGAGGGTTCACTGTAGTTCATTTTTGAATATATGGACTATTCAGGTTTTGAAGATGGCAGAGAATCGATTGTTTGGATTCGCCTTGGGTTCTTCAGTAGAATTAAATGTAGATCTTTCAATGTGGCAGGGAAAAGCAGGCTGGACCTGGTACCTACTACAGGCAGTCTTTGTGAAGCTGATTATAAGGTCCTCTTTTTAGTGGTGCTACAGAAAAGTCTGCAAATATGCAAATTCGACTGCACTCAAACATTGTTCTCATTTCTCTCTACAATGGAACAAGACATTTTTCTTTCTTCCGGACCTTTATTAAATTTGAAAGCCCTCACTGAGTGCTTAACCAGTAATTTCTGTGATTTAATGGATTTATTCTAGTTTTGATTTGAAAGTTTTTATTATTATTTTTTGAAGTAGTAAATGACTTGCAGGTTACTGCGGACAGAGGCTGCATATCTGTTCTTTCTGCGCTTAGGTCATGTAGAACATTTGACACCATAGACCACTGTATTCTAAAAAGTCAATGGGTGGGCCTCTCTGGCAATGCCTTAAACTGGTTTCAGTCTTATTTAACGGGTAGATAATTCATTGTTTGTTGTGGTGATTGTAGTTTAGAGATCCGTAATATTGTGTATGGCATACCACAAGAATCGATTCTGGGCCCACTGTTATTTTCAATCTATATACTCCCATTAGGGCAGATTACCTCAAAACACAAGGTGAACTACTACAGCTATGCACGTGACACCCGATGACCCTGAAACACTGGGCTGTCTGACCCAATGTCTCTCTTATATTTCTAAGTTGATGAGTAATAATTTCCTTAAGTTAAATTAAGAAAAAACAGAAATCGTAGTCATTAGTAAAACTGTAATGAAGTTATTAGAATTAAATGTTATCCCTTAACATTAAAAGTCAAGACAGCAGTAAAGAATTTAGGTGTAACCATGAATTCTGACCTAAACTTTCAATCGCATATTAACCAAATGACTAAGACTTACTTTTTATTTAAGAAAGAAGAAGTTAGCAATCTTTTAATATTGCAAGATGCTGAGACATTAATTCACAGCTAGATTACTGTGATGCACTCCTAACTAGTCTACTTAAGAAAGACATAAATAGGTTTTTAAGGATAGATAAGGAGTTTTCACCTAACCAAAGGGACTGGGAATCTGTTACTACAATACTCCCAGGGGCTCTTCTCAACAGCTGCATTTATTTACTTTTTCTCTTGAATTTTTGTTATGGCACTCAAATAAACAATACTACAATGAACACGTCTATGTGAGCTATTTTTCTCTTAATATCTTAAACCCTTAAAACCAGTGATATTTTTCCATAACATGGCTTACCTGAGTATTACCAGCAAAACGGGCACATTTAGAGAATTCCATCAGGTGCTCTATGAACTTGCTCCTGAGATACTCTTTTCTGATGCTGCTAGCTTCCTTCTCAATAAGTGCTTCCTGAATTACTGTTCGCAGAGCCATAACAGGCTCTTGGAAGCTGAAATCGCTGTCCTGCAGAAGTTTGGACTGTTTTTGCCAATTATTATAAACATTATTCAGCATTGCTTCTGTCACTGTTCTAAAGAAGGAAACATCATAATGATTGAAACTATATGTGTTAAATTAAAGCTTACACATTTAATTGGAAATTACATAGATAAGCTGCATTAGTTAAGACATTACCAGCTTAGAATCTAAGAGCAGTTAATAGAAGGGAGGAAGTAGAACAAAATACCAATTCATCTTTCCAATACAGGTAAAGCAGGGACTAACCAGGGAGCACAGATTTCTAATTACACATTATTAAATACAAGTAGCTAAATTTTAAAGTTACACAATTAAAAGGTGCAAAATGCACACAAATCTGAAACATCACAAAGGGCTATTAATTAGCTCCACTGGTCACAATAAAAACACCGTTCATAAATGTTTCTTATGTCTGGCCCTCTAGCCCAACATACCTTAATAGCTTCTAAATTAATATTACACATATATTAATTAGGCATAACATCAATATATTGTAAAAATAAGAGTATAAAACATAGATAACAAAATGTAAACCAGTCATTATTCATAAGAATAAAAAGATTATTAAGTCTTTCAATTTAAGATAAAAAATGTATTTTCTGTCAATTTTTCCACCTTTCCTCCAAGATCTCTGTATACATGTAATGGCAGGTAAAGGAAAAGAGAGGAGAGGCACAAAAATTGGAAAATGCTCAATCCACTGCACTCCTGTTTGTGTGCATGCACCCATAAGCCATTTTTTTTTTATTTCGCCTTATACAATTTCTTGTATCAGGAATTTGTTAGTTTTCGCATACACCTTGGGGTCAGAGCACAGGGTCAGCCATTGTACAGCACCCCTGGAGCAATTATAGGTTAAGGGCCTTGCTCAAGAGCCCAGCAGAGTAGGATCTCTTTTGGCAGTGACAGGGCTTCGAACCGGCAACCTTCGGGATACCAGCGCAGATCCTTGGCCTCAGAGCCACCACTCCACCCCTTATACAGTTTTACTTATTTATTTACAATGTTTTCTGAGTTATTGACTTGAATTTCATCAATGCATTTTATGCATTTCCGATTTCTAAAATTATAATTACTTTTCTTCTAACCAAGCTAACATTCTAATACAGTTTATACTCTTTTATTACATTGTGTATACCACAGTCATATGCCATAACTACTGTAGTGGCCCATTCATGGCAGTCAAAGTTTTAAATGCTACACCAATGGACACTGACTCCCAACACCAGTGGTCTCAAACTCCAGTCCTGGAGGGCTGCAGTGGTTGCAGGTTTTCATTCTAACCCTTTTCTTAATTGGTGACCAGTTTTTGCTGCTAATTAACTCCTTTTCCTTTCATTTTAATGGACTTGTTTTTTTTAAGATATATTCCACTGAATTTCTTCACTTTTCCTCTGAATTGCTTCATTTCTTTCCTTAAATGGCACCCAAACAGAAATGAAATGTGAAGTGCGTCAACTAACAGAAGGCCATCTAAGTTAGGGTCTCAGAATGCAACCAATTTCACTCCAACCGGTTGCTTAATTAGGCACTGATTCATGTTGTTAATTAAACCCGTTCTTTAATTCCATGGCTTGTTGCTGTTCTCATTATGCAATAGCATACATTTCTGAAATTGTTGATTTTCTCTTTTCTAAGAGCACTGTTAAAATGTTTCGGGCACCTGAGCACATCAACATTCCTGAGACCTTCATCTTTCTTTATTTTCAGATATTGTATGATGGACACAGTTTGCTGGTCATGTTTTGGCTTATTTTGTATCTCATTATTGTTTGGCTACTAATTAAAGAAAAAGAACAATTAGGGGGTCTAAGTCTTCAAGAGCAAGTCAATTAAAATGAATTCAAAATAAGTTAATTAGCAGCAAAAACAGGTCACTAATTAAGAAAAGGGTTAGACTGAAACCCTGCAGCCACTGTGGCCCTCCAGGACTGGAGTTTAAGATCACTGCTCTACACAAAAATCTGCTTTACAGCCCCTCAACCCCTCTAAGTTTTGTGAAGTAACTTGCTGTAAACCACATCATTCTTACTCATGAAACTCTCCCCTGGGTAACAACTGGGAGGAGCTCAAAAACCTCTTTTTCGGGGCCTCTAAGAAACAATTTTGAATAACCCAAATGTACACGTAAAACATGATGCATAGCCTGACCATGACCTTGGGTTTTAATACATAAAAAAATATATGAATCCTTTTCCAAACCCTTACATATTACTTGGGGTCCCTAGGGTAAAGACCATACTGAGAAGTGATTGATGCAAAGCAAGGTCATTTTCTTAAAAATATACCGCAAAATGTATTATCACGAGCAAAAAAACTAAACTGATTATTCAAAAATATTCCTAAAGTTAGTGTTTCGTCAGGTATTAAGAATGCAGCAATTGTTTGCAATCAATCCAAACTAAACCATTATATAGCATTCTCAAATCTAGTTCAGTGTCACAGGAGGATCAGAGCCTATCCTGGCAGCACTAAGTGCAGAGCAGCAATCTACTCTGGAAAGGGTGCCTGAAACATTTGCTCCTTTGTTCACTCAGGACCAATTTAGTGTCACCAATTAACTTAATAAACACACCTTTTGGATATGGGAGCATAAGCCAAAAAGCAAGAATGTGAAACTCAACACAAACATCCAACTGGTTGTGGGATTTGAACACAGGATATCAGATTCATTACACATTTGCGCTAACTGCTGTGCCACTTAAAACAAAACCATCTATTAGTTAACAGTCAATCAGACCATCATTTCTCAAAGTGTACGAATTGCTCTTTTTTTAAAATGTCAAACAGGACAAGAAATTTTCTCTATTGATAAATCCTTGATAGGTCAGAAATACTTCGCCATTTTTAACATGAAGAGAAAGTATGTGCTTCAGAGACAATATAAGATTAACATATGTTTATAAACAAAACTTTTTTTTTTTTTATAAAGTAAAAATGCCTGCTATAAAAAAGTCACTTAAAATGGCCAGTTCAGAATCAAATACTGAAAACCATCAGTTACAATAAATACAAAACAGTACTGGACCAGTGCCCTATTCTGAGTTAGTTGCTGCCATAAGCACAATGCTGCCTGAGATAGACCCAATACCCCTGTGGCCCTGAACTGCAATAGTGATGACTGCATGAATAGAAGATAAAGAATTACTACTTGTTTACCTTGAAAAGACATGGCCTATACTTTCTAATTCACTTATCTGTTGCAGGTTGCACAAAGTGGGGTAGAGAAAACACACAGACTCCAAACTTTCCTTACACAGTTTTTCCACTTCATGGACCCTAAAAAAATATTTATTAAAAATGTAACATCTGGCAGATTAAGGTATGTTATGACATTTTGGCATAATATAATTTGTTTATTTAGAGTTAAAGCATAAACAAGATAACATTATTAAGAGAAAATCTGAGGCAAAGGTATTAGAAGCAATTAAAAACACTGTGCTGTTCTAGAAATTGTGGGGAACTGAAAAGGTGATATAGGATAGTGGTTCTCAAGTTCCCTGCGGTGGGCTGGCACCCTGCCCGGGGTTTGTTTCCTGCCTTGTGCCCTGTGTTGGCTGGGATTGGCTCCAGCAGACCCCTGTGACCCTGTAGTTAGGATATAGCAGGTTGGATAATGGATGGATGGATGGATGGGTTCTCAAGTTCAATTCTCAGGGCCCTCCTGTGGTTGCCGGTTTTAGTACCAACCCATTTCTGCTCTTGATTGGGCTCCTACCACAATTAACCAAGCTTTTATTTTCCAGTTTGTATGTTTTTTTAAAAAAAACAACTGGAAATTAGTTTTTTGCTGAATTAAGAAAGAATTTATATTGTTTGATGGGTAACAATTCATTATTTTTCCTTTAAAATAAATATATTTTTATTTACAGTATAATGTTCTGGTTATTTACACAATCATTTACTAGCCAGTAACAGCGCACTGCTATAACAATAGCGTGCAGTGAATACACTTGACTTGAGCAACTAATTCTTTGTACATTTAGCATTTGTTTGCTCAGAGGTTGATGCGCTTGCTGCTTCCTGAGCAGCTCTTCTTTTCTCCACCCCCCGCTTCTTCTCTTCTTTCGTCGGCATCTTTTCGCGTTAAAACCGATTAAGTCAGTGTTTGTGTTGCAATTACTTAGTACGTTTTCTTTCATTTTTCACTTAAGCTGGCACTAAAATCTTCAATCTGCCTCAAGACTGATTTAAGATCTGAAGAGGTAGGGGAAGTGACGGTGAAGGTGTTAGGGATTAGAA
>JANRMT010028174.1:132890550-132902154 GCA_026402145.1 Polypterus bichir lapradei
CTGATAACTACAGCCTTTTTGTTTAATCCACGGCTTCTCCGCTGTTTTATTGTTTGTTTATTACAATTATAGTTATTGTATAGGTATTTTACACTTACTTTACGTTACTCAGGTACCCATTTCCTTCATCATTCCAACCCCCATTACCATGTCTATCGAGGTAATCACCATCGATCAAAGAACTGTCACTTACCGAGTGGTTTCCATGCCCGGAGATGGCACCTTCCTTTTCCATTCTCTGTGTTACATATTGCACGGCCATATCAGGCTCACTCTTGATATCCGGAAGAACATTGTGTCTTAGGTATTGAATGACTGGGACAGGTTCAAGGTGTGGACTGATGACGGTACAGGAGATAATTATACTACACAGGAGCACTAGAAGAGTGAAATGCTTAAGCCCTTCACCTATGGTTCTGCATGTGAGTTGATGGCTGCCGCTGAATTGTTCGGTTGGTGCTTTCAAGTGTACCGAAATGGCCAAATATTTTACACCTTTCGACAACCGCCAATGCCTCTTAAACATCTTACATTCACAGGTGACGATTTCAGTAGTGGACACTTTGATGTTTATGAATGTTTAAACTCTCAAAAGGTGGATGTGAAGTTATCGATGAAACCGGTTGTAAGCTTACAACGCTTGAAAGATGCCGAATGTCACTTCAACACAAGTCCTGCAAATACTGTCGTAATTGAAACAAACCATGAACCTCAAACTGATTATGACAGCAGCAATCCAAGCTGTGAGATTTGAGATAAGATTACTGTTCACATGGCCAACTGTAAGTTGCATGCTCAAGAGTAAGCTCAGCGCACAGCTTGGTCATGTTACAACCGGAGGGCCGAACTGACAACGTGGTATACAAAGAGATCCTTAACAAATAATTATTGGCATATTTTCCCTCAGTTTATAAAGGTTAAATTTTCTTCTTAATAAAAATTTTAATGCAGTACTTCGCCGCTGCAAAGCGCGGGTATTTTGCTAGTATATAATAAACGTAAATTTATATATACACACATGCACACTGTATACTGTATATATTCCAGCCTAGAAACTTCCGTTAGTTTAATTAAGTAAATTCAAATTGTTTATTCATTTATTTTTTAAGACCATATAACCAGACAATTCAATCATCAATTTTATTGGCTACCTCCCCCAAGTCTATCTCTTTCCAACTATTTGAAAAAATCAGTAAATACATATAGAAAACAGCATAACCTCTAAGTGTACTGGAGGAACTAAAGAAAATGTTAAGGTTTAAGATTAATTTGAAAAAGATTATATTATTTCCTATTACTAAATATTATTTCATATGAGTAATGTTTATTCTCATGTATAAATGGTACAATGAAATTTGTATTTGAATATCTTCATCAGTTTGAAAAGTTTGAAAATATCATCACTCTAAGAAATAAAAAGCTAAGGCTGTTTCTGACCCAATACACTTTAAATTTGAAATCTAAATTGTAAAGAAAATAAGTGTTATTTAATATCAGCTTTCTACAAGAGACCCAAATGAATATTAAACAACAAACTAGACTTAAGAAATAATGGGCTGTACAGATTTTTCACTCTAAACTTGGAAATAATGGTAAAGCAATATATAAACGGATACTTCATTCTATTCCCATAGTCCCCTTTGAAATGACCTTAGACTTGCAAGTTTGCTATATTATCGAGGATGAAAATATTTATGAAACTAGACTGGTTAAAATATCTATTACTTTTCCATCATTCCTATCATGTAAAAAGATTTTATTGGTTTTAGAATTTAACTGTGTTTTAAACAGAGCTATACATTATTCCTTTCCTATGTTAATATCATTCCACAAAACCATCTCAATAATCCTAAATATCTTAAAAATATTTGAAAGTGAACACTTGAAAGGCTCTAGATCCTGTCTCAAGACAATATTGCTTTTCATCGATTGAACAGCACAGTTATTTACAAACTTGTTATTTCTTTATTGATAATAATCATTTGTTGTGGGTCTCTCTGTGTAACTGTGGCAGCAATTATAATTTTTAAACCCACCCTTCTTATCACAGAACTCATAATAAAAACACCTTTTAAATTACAGAACAACTAGGAAGTCAACTTATTACTAATGGTGATATGATGATGCTACAGTTAAAAATTGATTTCTTTATTGAAACCTACTCCAGTCCATCCGAGGCTGGTACATGTCTCTAGGAAGTGATGAGGAAATATATGAAGGATCAGTTAACTCTAAAATTTCTACAAAAAAATATCCAGCTTTACAAACAGTTCTATCTTTGGAACATGAAACAGACTGAGCAACTTTTACTTATACACTATGACAAACGTGAACAAAAGTCTAATAAGTTAGATATTCAAATACATAGGAAAGGACTTTTAAATACTATCACATAAATCAGTATTCTATAAAGTAGGGTAATATACCCATAAAACAATTTGCTATACTGTTATTATTGGCAGAGAATGAATTTTGATGTTTCAAAGATGGCACCTCCATTGTTTCAATAAAAAGATTTGGAAAGTTTCTACTACTGATCTGACAAAGTTTAAAATTCTGCTATATCTTAGTGCTAGTTATGTCATTCTGAAAATTCTAATCTTGTTGACATTTGGAAAACTTCAAGACGTCCTCTGTGCCACTTAAGTAATGGCTGCAACACAATTTTATTTAAGTACAGGATATGAATGCCATTGATCAAAAGACCTAAAAGTTATTAACAATGAAATGACAGAATAAAACAAGACAAACACAAGCCAATTAAACAACTGAAAGTTCCTAGTACTTGCAATACATGATTAAATAATAAGAAGTTAAATGAAACACCTGAATTATTCCTGCTTGACGTGTAACTGATGGAAGACTTGTATGAAGATCATAGGAAACAAGGGCTTTACCCCACATGGCTTCATGTTCATATGTACTTATTCTACAGGGAAACAAAAGAGATAAATACAGTAGATAAATAAATATATTCCTCTCTGTGGGAATTCCTTATTTTTGACAAATATAGTACAATAAAAACAATTAGTAAATAAATAACTTGTTTTGTTCATTTGCAGGAAGAAGATTAACCAAAAATTTTCAGATTTTAATTCAAATGTATACAGTGAGGGCTCATCTTTGACAAATAATTCTAAATGTCATTTGACATGTTACTCAGAAAAACTGCAGTGTATAAAGTGTAACATAAAATTAACTTATCTAACTTCCAATTTTGACTTTTTTTCTTCCCATAAAAATAACACCATTTTTTATTGTATATTATTATTGACACAGGACTTTGCCTCACTTGTCTACTTTCACAAACTTGTTGGATAACCCTAACCACCTAATTACGCCTTTCTTTTAGTGCACCAAAGATTCTGTTATACACAAATTTTCAAGTGGCATAAAAATTTCTCATAACTGGACAGAATTACATTTATTTCTAAAAACAACATCAAAAAGTGTTACGTTTTCTTCTCAACTCAGTAAGGAATACAAATAATTTTATCAAATATATATTAACATTCTGTCCCTTGATAACGGGTAGGTACAGATAGACTAGTCCACTCGAAAAATAGTGAATGTTTTCCTCAGAATTTCTAAGAAAAATGATGCTGCCTAGTAGATAATAAACTGGCTTACAAACAGAACGTTTTTTCAAACTAAGGCTGTCAAATTTAAGGATTTTAAAGGTGCAAGGTAACAAAAGTATGCCTCTCAATTGTAGCAAAAATGTTTCTTATTTTGTTCATGTTTAGGCCATTTCGACAGTGTGTTATACAGGATGCAAAACAGTAGCTGAAGCTCTCTCTAGCAAACTGTGTGCATTTTTGCAATTATTCTGAACTGTCTAATTGCACATATTTCAGAAGTATCGCATAACCTGCAAAACAATAGTCTTCTCTACATCTGCCCACTCCTTTGAACAAGCTAGAGGTCTTATAACACCACTGCTGGTGGAGCTACAAACAGTACTCTTACTGAGAACTTTTGTCTGACCTAATCTAATTTATTTTTTCTATACGTTTTAGAGAGTGGCAGAAAGTGCTTTTCAATGGTAAATATAGGTAACAACTTGAACATACGAAAATCAGGGTCAAAACTTCTGGTCAAAAACTAGGCACTGGTCAAAACATTATTTTTTCCTTTTTTTATCTCTGGATTTCTTAAAAATGGAATTCTCTCTTAAAGCCATTCCTTTATTTGCACAAACTGTGGATGCATCTTAACATACAAGCTTGATTTAAACAACTGACCAGTGTAGGGGGTGTGACACGTTGTGTCAAAATGCAATTAATTGTTGGTATATTGGTGAGGAATATGTGCACAAACCCAGCATAAAGGGGGAGTTTGGTGCAGGTTGTGCCACTATTGGCACGGGGGCACTTTAAGCTTCCTGAAGGCTGGAGAGTATCAACATGGAGGTGGAGGATCTGAGCAACTGCTAGCAAACTGAAGTGTAAAGTGATCCACTGGACTGAAATACAATTTGACAGTGTTGTGCAACGATAAGGTGAGCCGGTATGGAGGATGTGGAATGGCTAGCTAACCAACGTGCTGTAGGCAAATCAGAACAGCTGCATGTGGTTATTCATTCTCCAGGAAGGCAGTATACCACGGCTGCAAAAGAGTCAGAGGAGAGACCTAAGCCAAAACTGATGTCTGAGTAGTATGAATAGTATGAATCAGTGTAGGTTGAGTATTTGACGTCTGAACTGTTCTTGAGTTTTGCAGATGGGGAATCCAACCTTTTGAAAAAATCTGCAGAAGAACAGGTAGGAGAGATTTGCTGACTGAATGAAGAGAAGAACTAGCCAGCAAGCCCCTGGTGCTCAGGCAACCCATTTAACTTGACCGGGCAAAGCATGAAATGTTGATATAGAGCCATCTTGTGGGCTCACCACCTGCAAGATGAAGAATGTGGGCTGGGCATGATGCCATTTTAGTGGCAGGCACAAGCAGGAAATATGGAGATAAACTAGACCCTGGCAATGGAGACTGGCTCTGGGAACTTGGAACATTACCTCTCTGGCAGAGAAGGAGCCTGAACTGGTGCAGGAGATGCAAAAGTACCAGCTAGATATATTTGTTGTCATCTCCACACATAGCAAGGGTTCCGAAACCAAACTTCTTGATCAAGGGTGGTCTCTCTCTCCTACACTGGAGTTCCCATGTGTAAAAGACCTCAGGCTGGTTTTGGGGATACTCACATGCCCTAGTTATTTGGCTTGGGAGGGGGACGACGACGGACTGTTCAGTTGCAACAAAGAAAACTCTTACTGTTGCTTGTGTGTATGCAGCTATTCTGAGTATTCAGCATTCTTAGAGATGAGGGGTGGGTGAGGTGCTTTCTGGGTGACTTTAATGCTGACTTTGGAAATGATGAAAATACCTGTAGGAGCGTGACTGGGTGGAATCACCTGCCAGATCTGAACAAGAATGGCGAGTTCTTATTGGATTTCTGTGCTATTCATGGATTGTCCATAACAAACAACGTGTTCTAATACAAGGAGGCTCATAAATGTACCTGTTACCAGAGCACCTTGGCCTAAAGGTTGATGATAGATCTTGTAGTTGTATCATCTGACCTGAGACCATATGTTTGGACACTTGGAAGAAGACAGAGGGAGAGCTGTCAACTAATTACCACTTGGTTGTGAGTTGGATTTGAAGCGAGAGGTGTAGGTCAGGTTGACCAGGGAAAAATAAACAAGCAGTTATTGTTTCCTGGGAACGTCTGGCTGAGGTTTCTGTTAAAGTTAACTCCTACCGCCGAAAGAACTTCTCCCATATGCAGAGTGAGGTCGGAGACAATGAGTCCAAATGGACCTTTTTCAAGACCTCAGCTTTGGAAGTGGCTGCTAATCGCTGTGGTCTTAAAGTGTTTGGGGCATCTCATGACATAGACCCTGGGATTCAATGGTGGACACCAGAGGTGAGGGAAGATGTCAGACTAAAGATGATGACCTTCAGGGAAATGCTCTCTATGAGGTCTCCTGACTCAGTTGAGACAAGATAAGAGGACTGCTGCAAAAGTAGTTGCGGAAGCAAAAGCTTAAACATGGCAGGAGTCTAGAGAGGCCATGGAGAAAGACTATCTAATGGCCTCAAGGTTTTTCTGTAAAAACTATTCAACACCTCAGGAGAGGAAGGAATGACCTTGCCCACACTATGGTTAAGCAGGGATGGGGAAGTGCTGTAATCTTTAGGGGAAATTTTTGAGTAGTGGAAGGACCACTTTGAGGAACTCCTCAACCTGGTACACATACCCTTCTACCAGTAGGACACATCCTGTGGGAAGGAATCCCATCACTGTTGATGAACAGTATATAAGTGTTTACCAATATGTGTGGAATGTGAAGATATGAATCAATACTTGGTAACATTCTTGGCATAAAAAAATCAATGAATTTGGTAAGTTTTTAAAGCTTTTTGTTTTCATGTTTGCATTGCTTAGATACCCCTTAGACATCATTTTAGACAGCATAAACCTATTTTTTTATTTTTAAAATGTTTCACATTAGAAAACAATTTCATGTATCAAATTAATATACTGTATACCATGATTGTGAAGAAATAATTTGATTAAAAAATAGATTTATTTAGATGACTAAGTTGTGTTCCTTATTATTTTTATGGTTATATGTACAGTATTATATGAAAATAAAAGTTGAACTCCCCTGAACAAAATGAATACAAGGGTTCAGCTAAATCATAGTAAAACCTATAATCATGACAGTCACTAACAGAATTTTAATTTCTCACATATTTTGTAAATAAATACTGCAAAAACTGTTAAGTAAATTATAACTCACCTTGTGGAAGGATGCAACATTTTGCCCCCACCACATCCATAAAGACTGTCTGGTTCACCTATACGTCTGTAAACCTCAATAAGAAGGTCCTAAAAAGTCAATAAAATATTTTGTTTAAAACAAAAATGCACACTGCTAAATAAAATAAAAGCTTTATATGTCACAATTCAAAATCCAAAATAAAATACAGAGGAATTAAGCTTTTCTTAAGTTAACATCTTTAAAAGTTTTAACATGATTTCTAAAATCTATATATATAAAATTCTTTTCGCGTTTGAAACAGAAATTGCGTATGACCACGCAAAACGGAAATTACGTATGACCACAGAACATATTATAATACAGGAACTAATCACTTTGTTTGTGGACCCTATTTTTATATCATCTTTACGAATTGTTATTATTTGTGTGAGAGTTATTTTACTGATATTGAAAAGAAGTAAATACAAACACGCCGATCTATCCCATAGAAGTGCGCCCCGCATCGACCTCTCCCAACCCTCTTCTCTGGACTCCAGCACTGTGACTGTCGCGGAAACTGTCACATTGTAACTTTTTTTTTTAATTGCCAGTACTTGATAGTAGAAGAGATGAGGAAAACATCTTTGTGTCTTTCTACTTTTTAACTGCGTCGAGCTGTAAACAATGTGAAGTCGAGACCGCCTTCAGCGGCGAGGGGTCATGAGAACAAAGTGGACACTGGGAGGCTCGGAATATCAGGCTGTTCCGCCGGGTCAAGAGCTTCGCAGCTTCGGGCAGCGTCCTCTCTTCTCGCACTGTTTGTGACACTTCGAGTGCCCCGTCGGCTCCTGGGAGAGTGGAAATCTTTGCGAATGAGTGTAATCGGCGCCATCGAAGCATGACTCTCTTTGTAAATTGCACTGCATGACTACTTACTGTCCCTTAAGGTGAGTTCGGGTCACTAAAACCCCGTAACATTCAAGGTTGCTTTTGTGATGAATTCTTTTAAGAACATGGATGGTTTACATCTAAGAAAATGTACCGACCTCTTCATGTGAAGTATTGGATTTGGGAATTGTTTGGACCTTCTGCCCGTTAAGCACGGAAGGCCAGCGTCCGCATTTCTCAGAATAATTTTTCTCTTAAATCACAGGCACGTAGTGCAAGGTTGTCAGGCAGAAATTTGGAGGATCACATAGAAAATGTTATTTCTATACCACAGTGGTCGTGTAGCGCCCTTCACAAGGGATCTGCTACCGAGAGATGATCCAAATAAATTTAAGCTGCTGTTAGTGCTACTTACCTGTTGTGTTATAGCGCCTTTAAAATGTACTTTACCCAAAAGCACTCCAGTACTGCTCAATGTATCTTTACTTCTTACATGTTAATGTTTTACTGTTTAATAATTTATATACTACATTTTATTTTTTTCCCTTGCACTCAGTGAGCGAAGCCACTGGGTAATCAGCTAGTATATGTATAATAAAAGCATTTATTATATGAAACTGTTTATAAAGTAATATTAAAAAAGCTGAACACGTTAATATCCATTATAGTCCCCCAAAAAACACAAAACCTTTGAAATCTTAATAATGTAATTATCTCAATTGCCTTCAAATAAATTTATTATATATTCCAAAGCAACAAATTTATATCCTGTTGCAGAAAGCTACTCTAGTTGTGCTTCCTACTTAAGACCAGGACAGGAGCTATTTAAAAAAAGTAAATAAATCAAATGGAACTTGGCAGTTTAACTAATTCAGAATCTGAAAGCTTAGGGAAGTTAACATGCAGTCTGTTTTCAGCCTCTGCTAGATAAGATTTTTGGTCTTAAATTTTTAAGTACTTAAGTCTTATTACGTAGCACTTACAGACCATATTTCTTTATCCATCTAAAAATGTTGTATTTTAGGGTTTTAACAGGGCATTACAGATAGTTAAATTATTTTTTACTGTATGAAAAGTGTTGTTTGGTATGAAAATAAAACGTAGAATGCCTTATATTTTCATAGTTTTAATTTTAAAAAAACTATATCTTTCAGGGCTTCAATTGTGTGACAAGGTGTGGATTTCCCCTCAGAGTAACAACAAATGGGGACATTTTTATTGGGTTTAGTGCAGGGTTTATCAGAACTATTATTGTGGACTATTATTATCTGATTTATCATATTATGTGCAACTAGTACATTTTTTGATATACAGTTTCTGTCACTTAATTGAAAAATAAACACTGCTTAAAACCAATGCTAAAAAACATAAATATTGATATGTTAATGTCACATGAATTACTAAATATCAAAATAATTCAGAATAACTTAATTTGCTCAAACAGGTTAACAATAGAATCACTGTCAATATTCTGTTCTCTCTGAACATCCTAAATTTTCTAACATGCACAAGGAAACTTGCAGGTCCTTATCCCTGCGACAACACTGGTAAGTGCTTTTGTTTTGCACTCAACTTGCACTCAACTCTCCCCCATTCAGCCAACCGAAACTATCACCCAGCCACCCAGCAATCAGTTGAAAGGAATTATATAGGTAATGCTATATTGTGATTTGAAATACAAACATTTCATGTGTGTTCCATGTCTACCATGATCTGTGTAAATGTAGGATGACAGAGGAAATGTGAGGCAAGAAATGTACACATTGCTAAAACAGAACATTTTTTCAAATGTTATAGTAATAATGATATAATGTTGATTTGAAATGTAGAATGTGTAAGGATGAAGTCCAAATATCAAATAAACACTTTCACAAAATGTGCAACAAAACAAGCGTGCTTTTATTCAAGAGTAAACCCAAATCTCAGTTGGTAAAAAATAAACACGTTTGCATGTTTAATTTTCAACCGGTTATATTTGATATCCATGCAGGTGTCAAAATGGTAATGCTGCTGCTTCACAATAAGGAGGGCACAGGTTTGAATCCCAGGTCCTCCCTGCATGGAGTGCTTTAAGTAGTGAGCTATTATTATTATTAATAAAAGTAATAGTAATTATCTGTTTGCATAATGAAGATTCATCCTATGGAGGGGTTTTCATGAAATCATTAGCTTCACAAAGAAGGGGAAGAATATATAATTCTTTTCTGTGTTATTATGCAGTGTAACTTTCTGTGCCGCACATGTGATTTAACTATCATGTATATATATATTTTTTCTCAACAGAAATGCCTTAGGTGCAACAATTCAGATTACAGTATATTCTCTCACTTGACCAACATTAAAAAAATATATAAAAACAGAAGTTTTGATAGAAGGCATAAGAAAAGAGACAAGGAACAAGCTCAATTGCATTTGTTCTTATTGTTGACTTTTGTGGGAGCTTTAGACACAAGGAGTTTAGAAAACATCTTCTGTGGCCTTCCTCCCTCAATAGGTGAAGGCCAGGTTCTTCAAGTGTGAGCTTGTTTGAATTTTGTCAGCATTTTTAAGCACTGCTTAGTCATAAACAATTAATTTCATAGTACCTGTAAACTTTTTCCAGTTTCTTCTCTACTTTTTTCACTTAAACTGGTAATTGTAAAGCTCTGACTTGACTCCTCAAACAAAATTCTTCGAGAAACTTTGGATGCATTCCTGTTTAAAAAATAAAAAAAAGGATGTGTCTATATTTTGTTTTTATTCTTTGCTCAGTTATCAAAGAAATAAAGAAGTAGGCCTCTCAATAGACTGCATATACTTTAAATCAGATTTTCTATTTTAATGACAATCAATGGTGAATGATGACTATTTGGTCACTCCAGAACATGTCAACAATGTAAGAGCATTTTGTCAGTCACTGCAGTGGCTGCATATTTTTTCTATGCAATCAATTTTTTCACTGTGAGCAATGTGAAGTCAGCTTCAGTTGGTAATTAAATTTAATAAAATGCCTAACCTCTGAATGCTGTATTTAGAGAAAAGGACACTCACTTTATTGTGTAACTGACCGTTTTATTGATTTTCTCAAATTAATGAAATTTATACAGTTAGAATTTGTGACAAGGCAAAATTAATCCATCCACCCAATTATTGAATTCATATTTTCTATTATACCGCTGTTGACAGGGAGTGCTCCTGCTTCTGGTTTGAGAAGGATAATCATTAGTCAGTGTAACCATTGCTACCTGGAAGAAATCTCTGTAATTATTACTATTAAAGCCAGGTTCAAAAGTGAACTTTTCTTTGTTTCCAATACCTCTGACTTTCTTCATAGTCTGATCTGATCTTGTCCACATATATTTCAGAGTACAGTAAAGCAGTAAAATCAGCTGCACATGACTGAGCTGCAATTGCAACTTCAAAGTAGTTTAATTCCAGCCAGAAACTGTTATCAAAAACTGTGCCACAGGCAGAACTGCAACAAAGAAGACAAAATAATAGAAGCCGGAAGTTAGATGTATTCAATGGAAGGAAGCTGTTACTAGCTTATAAATTAATGTTATTTACACCTGTACTTAGCTTATGAATTAAAGTTATTTACCCCTGTGTAGACCTGTTCTGTCTTCTAAGGTTATCAACAACAGCCAGCATTGTTCTTAATGAGGCTTTATCCAAGTGTCCATAGGTCAAACTCTCTGCCTCTGTAATTAAAATATACAGAATCAGAAACACAGGCTTCAGAAAGTTATACTGCACCTCTGATAGTAGGCAGTAACAAACTGATAATGTGCATTTGTGTGGATTTAGATCTAAACATTTTCAGAGTTAATAGCAAATTATATTATTATATATTATTGTACTTAAAACCAATTTAGAAACAGAACAAATAAGGCACTATATGCTGATACCAAACATTATGTTGACAGCTGTGGAGGATTGCCGGCTTCCCGTGCCGGTCCTCACCCCCAGGCCG
>JANRMT010028174.1:132922643-132946828 GCA_026402145.1 Polypterus bichir lapradei
GCAGCCTGTCTATGAACTTAATTTAAAGTTTAGGTTTACATCGTGCTTTGTTTCCGAAATAGCAGAACTCATGAATATGGTTGTATATGTCACTCGCTCGCTTGTTATTGTTTCGCTGCCTTCTCAATTATATAATGCATGTTTTCTTCAGCGCTTTTTGGGCCTCTTCCTGGTTTTCTACCTACTGCGTGATTACGTGGGAGGCGTGATGATGTCACACGAAACTCCTCCCCCACGGGTTTCACGCTCATCTCCATTACAGTAAATGGAGAAAAACAGCTTACAGTTATGACCATTACGCGTAGAATTTCGAAATGAAACCTGCCCAACTTTTGTAAGGAAGCTGTAAGGAATAAGCCTGCCAAATTTCAGCCTTCTACCTACACGGGAAGTTGGAGAATTAGTGATGAGTCAGTCAGTCAGTCAGTCAGTCAGTGAGTGAGTAAGTGAGTGAGGGCTTTGCCGTTTATTAGTATAGATATATAGATAGATATATATATATATATATATATATATATAGATATGACAACAACACTCATATCAATGACAAAACAATTACATTAACAATCATGTTACGTTATTTTTAAAATTTTTCCTTTTCTTTTTCATAACTTCTTTAACACACTACTTCTCCGCTGCGAAGCACGGGTATTCTGCTAGTTCTATATATAGCTAGTATATAACAGTCATCAATTTCTAAACTACACTGTATATTAATGACACTAAATTTTCAAAAGCATTAACCAGAAGGGATTTGTTAAAACCATTTTTAAAATGAGCATCCCCATATAATCAGATAAAGCAGACTCATTAACATATTTATTCACACTAGATTTTAAAATCAAAATGCTATATATCTGTAGTATGAATCTTCCTCAATTTTGTAAACTTCATGTTTCAGTACAGGGTAGCAGTGCAATTAGTCATTTTAAATACTAATCAGGGACTATCCCTGGACAAGGGACCAGCCCACAATAGTGCAAAAATCCACACATACTCATCCAGAACAAATTTAGACTCAATAATCAACTTAACATGGACATCTTTAAGCTGTGGGAAGAAATCTGAGCACCCATATTAAGAAACTGAGACTGTACAAACTCCACATATACAGTAGCTAGGCTGTGATTTGAATTAGGGTTTTTGAATCAGTGAGGTAACCACACTAGTCAATACTGCTCAAGTACGTTAACAAGGAAGTTAGTTAATCTGTACAACAAAATGTATGTTTTTGGTTTTTTTAACATAGGTAACTAAAGGAAATACTATACTAAATTGCCTTAAATTACAGACACAATGTGGTGCCACCACAATCACCAGGCCATATTTAATCAATACACTACAATTAATTGGACCTTAATAAGAGTAACCAAACATTTTGCTTTATTAGTATTAATGAAAAATTTTGTCTCGGGTGCCATCAACAGTAACTGATTAATTGGGTAAAGATATGATAGCTGGGAGACTTGTACTTATGGTTTATACTGGTTTTATGATCTTCAAAGCATTTACTTCTCACCTGTGACCTGTAAATGAGGTACAGTTTTCCTAGAAGATTATTTTACCCAAAGAATACAAGTGTTCCACAACATGACAAACATAATAACTCAAAATTATTTTATATTTGTTAGGGTTAACATTTCTCTCTAAGGGAATTGGCAAACATTAATTAGGAAAATGCATTGAACACCAAAACTAACATAACTGGTAACTCCAAACTAGCACAATATTAGTACTAGTAGTAGGATAGTGTAAGTAGTAACAGCAGTATTGTCACGTGTACAGAGTACAGTATTAACTACTGTCAGTGTATGTGCGAGCATGACTTTATGCAGGGTTTAGTTCCTGATCTGCCCTCAGTACTTGGACCCTGAATGAATCAAGCAGGTTCAGAAATGGATGGCTAAATGGCTACAAGTCTGCTCACCTTCATTTAAATTTCAACGTTTAAGTGATGACTGAATTCAAGGAAAGATCATCACAGAGTTTTTTTTCAGTTTTTCATAGGATCTTATAATCATTAACATTTAAAAATTGCACAACTAGGGGAATGCTAAAATCAGAATGTCTGTCCAATATTCTTGAGAAGGGGATGAGAAAGCTCATCAGAAAGTTTATCAAGAGACCAATGGCAACCATAAATGACATTAAATAACTTACAGCACCAAGTGGATCACCCTATATTATAAAATTATTGTGCATACAAATTTTCCACAACAGTAGTCTGGTTTATAGGGTTTGGTAATAGGTCAAAGCCATTACTCACAAATTCATAAAGGCCCATATATATTTTGCAAGAAACATTACATTTCCAGGTCGAACATTTGGGCAGTAAGTAGTACTACTGCCTCACAGATCCAGCATTCTGGGTTTGAATCCTGCACCCAGATGTTGTCAAAGTGCAATTTGTATTGCACATATTATTAAAATGGTAAAGGAGAGAAAGTGATGAAACAGTGGGAGGAAAACATTGAACATTGTCATTACTTTATAATGTATTATTGTGATACCTTCTTATTTAATAAAACAATAAAGAGGTTTAAACTACTTTGGTTTCTTCTTCTTCCATTTTAACTAGTACTACTAACTGGTGCAGTCCTTAGCACTGCTAAGTCATGGATCTGGCATTCTGGATTCAAATCTTATGCTCAGTTACTGCTTGCATGAATTCTGCATGTTCCCCATGTATCTGCATGGAATTTCTCTGCCATTCTGTTTCCTCACACATTCTGTAAAGGTAGTATTGAAAGGAAATTTTAGATTTTTCTGGTGTTATTAATTATGTATGCCCTAATATTGACTAGCATCCCAACTGAGGTCATCTCCTGCAATCTCCCTGATGATATAATCATTAAGAAAACCTTCTGAAGTGAAAACTGAAAAATACACATGATGATATATCCCATCCAAATTGCGCTAAAATGTACTTGACCCTCATAGACTTTAAAAAAAAATTGTTGCTGGAAAAAATTATCTGTCCATTAACTCTATTAATGTAGTTGATTGAATTCAGGATGTGGGGTGGCTAAACCCTATACTGGTGGGTGGAAGTAATTGAAGAGGCTATGGGGGCCCCAGGAAAAACATAGTGTCCTTCAACTCAACCTTCTCTGAGTCTCAACATAGTAAAATGAATGATTTTAGTGCAAAGTATAAATTAATAAAATCAACAGGGAACATTTAATAAACACACATCCTTTAATTTTGTTAAAAACAGATTATATAAAAAACCACAATAAAAAACAATTGTAGAAAAAAATACAAAAACAGTAACAGAAAAAAGTAAATTTAAAAAATCTAAACAAACAAAAGTAAATAAGATGCAAATAAACATAAGATGCACATGGTAATATAAAACAAATTAAGCATTGTAGTATTTAAAAAAATAAAAAGGGCACATAACAAAAAATTGCTATTAATGGTAAAACTGTAACTTTCAAAATGGCTGTTTGTTGGCTTTAGCTACAGCAAATGCAGCTGCTATGTTATCGAGGTCCAAAGACTTTCTACCACTGTGCTCTATTAAAGTTAGATCTGGCTGAAAGCCTCTCCCGGACCTCAAGTAACAATTAAACAGCTTTAAAGATGGAAACTTCTCTTACCAGAAGTAATAGTGATAGGAGCACTTCTTAGATCCTTGTCTCCTTGTTACCCACTCACCTTGCAGATGAACTGGTGCTGCTGACTTGGGTATTCATTGACTACAGTGAAGTCTGGAGACACTGAAGCTGAATCAGAAAGAGCTGAATTGCCTAAACAAACCGAATCAAACCATATTTTTGCTTCCAGACATATAAATACTCTTCATGATTTGTGAAATTGGCCCTGATTACATTTAATGTTACTATATAAGTAACGTTCATCACAAATACTGACACTTCTGCAATGGAGATGGGGGCCCCCTTTGGAGGGGTTTCTGACTGTGTTGTTATAATGTGTTGATGCTATGCCTCAAGGGGAATTCCCATAAATTTGCTGTTGCAATGTGCACCGATGTAAATAAATGCCGTCGGGGGGTTCTCTCCCAGTTCGGGGCCCAAGGCAATTGCCTGCCTTGCCTTGACTGTGCTTCTGTTGATGGGAACAAGGCATAGCCCAGCTCTGTACTATACCATCAGAGGGTACATTAATGTACACACCCTTACTCACACAAATTTTAAAAAGTAGACCTATTAACCAAGACAGTCAAAATTAGCTATATAATAAAACACACATTTTGTAACT
Source organism: Polypterus bichir lapradei (assembly GCA_026402145.1). Taxonomy (NCBI): domain Eukaryota; kingdom Metazoa; phylum Chordata; class Cladistia; order Polypteriformes; family Polypteridae; genus Polypterus; species Polypterus bichir. The sequence goes on from JANRMT010028174.1 coordinate 132,926,868, forward strand.
TCTTTTTGCAAATGGATTGCTTGCTATGACTTTTGGGTAATTTGCTAGAATTTCAAAAAATGTGCTATTTTAATTAGTTTTCAGTTAGGATATACTGTATTTGTGACACAATTTATCTTCTTACAGGCTCCAAACCTCAATCAGTCTGTATATTATACAATATATACAAAGAGAAATAACTGTACCATGGGAAAAAAGAACAAATATTTGCAAAGATAAATTTAACAATCCAAGTAAACCTGGCACTTAAACAATACATGGAAAACGAAATATGATATATGTGGCAAATAGAAAAAAAACTCCCCTCCAGATCATTCTTTTATGCTTACTTGATTAAATGTACTGACACGGTATAGATTATCACTATTTCAATATTTAATGTATGAATTTAAATGGAACTCTGATGTCATTAAAAAAAAAGAATGCTGCAACTTAAACCAAGTTATTTCCATCTTACTGCTGTTGTCCTAATCTGTGAGATAAGTAGATAAATTTTATCAGCTTTGTAAATGATAGACTGACTTTGTGAGGTACACCAAGAGCTCATTCGTTTGCAATTATTTGCAGAAACACCATACTTATACTTCCTCTTGAATGGGAAGTAATACCTTATTAAAAAAAAATAAATTGTAAAAATTTAGAAAAAATAATATATCACATTTAAAAAAACTATCATTATAATCAACCTTAGACAATCTATGATGTTTAAAATCCTTACACTGTTCAGAAACACTTGTATCCAAATTAATCTGCTAAACCCACCAGTCAAATGCAAAGTATAATGAGGCTGCTACCTTGAGATTCTTTTAGAAGTTCCCTCATTTGCTCTTTGTGAAGCTGAAGTTGCTTCTTAAGATCAATGAGGCCCTCTAGTCTTGTTATGGGTAAAGAGTCACAGGATGAGACAGAAAGAAAATGCTTTATTTCCTGAAAAAAGATCAAGTAAAAAAAAATCTAAATTCTACTTCCTTACAACCTGCCACCTGTTCTTCATAGCTGATTTATAGAATTTCTGTCAATTTAATTATCCTAATTTCTGAAATATTTCATTTCTAAAAAAAATTAATGATAAAAAGTGATATGTTCTTCCACTTTAACTAATGATCTAATGTAAAATATAAAAAAAACATGACTTTAAATGAGATTAATGGTTTTAAATAAAGTCTCCATTAGCCAATTTATCACCTAGCTCAAAGTCACAATTTTCAGCATGAACTATAACAATTATAATTTCAATGTGTTAAAAATTGATCATATATTCTAATGATATTCATGAATATGATAAATATTACTAAAAAACCTATATGCCGATTTAATAAAATAGTTTCCATTTCCTGTTTTCCTTTTTTATCCAAATTAATTCTTAGAAATGTTTCAAAATTCATAGAAATAGACATTACCTCTTCAAGAGTAAAAGGTCCTCTGCTGTATTTGACTTTGTGTTGAGCTGCTCTCAATTCTTTAAAAAGAGGCACATCGGGAAAAGGCTCCAACATTCTTACTGCATTATAGAGATTTTCATTTTCTTTACCCTCAATAACAAGGAACCTCAGCAGACGTAAGACCTTAATTAAAGAAAATATGAAATTATGTCAACCAAAAATAAGATTTCCAAGTTTCACACGTAACTTACAGGGTTATTAAAACAAATAACATACCTACATTAAATGGCCCTATCAGTTCATAGGCCTATAAAGGAAGTTTGCAGTTCAAAGTCTTAATTTTTATTTTATTTTTTTTATTTATTTATTTTTTTTTTTTTTAAGTACAGCTGGTGATTACTCACCTTTAAAATGGCTGATTAAATCATTAAAAATTTCTGTGATTACATTTTTTAACACAATCCCAAAATGTGAAATTTAATATGGTTATTTTGACTACAAATAACACTTAATGAAACAGCAGCAAATCTACTCTACTGAATGTAGTAGTGGGTCACAGGCGCTTTATCATTTCCTATGTTGCTTCCTCATAATGGTCTTCATCCATACACACCAGTAGAGTTGCCACTTGTCCTCATAATACAGGATTGTCATGTATTGGAACATAAAATGCTGCGCAAAGTACTGAATCAGTAAGGGACATGATCTGACCCGTATTTTCATACACATTGTTTCATATATATATTAGCTCTCCTAAGTATAGAGAATAACATAAGAACAATTAAAATCAAACCTGTTCCATAGGTGGTGTGAATAAGTCTTATTTTTACATGATGCTAAAGTTGTTGAAGGTTAAGCAACCGTGAAACATAAGAGGCCATCAAGGTATAGGTCTATGTGCCAGATAGAATGTCAGTGCATCAGGCAAATATGTGTGCCATTGAGCTTTTTCGTTCACCACTCGGGTCCGCAACAATAAGGATCCTGCGAGCCGGATCACCCTCGGGGAATTGCACCACAACACCGTAGTGCCATAACTGACACTCCCTCACAATGCAGATAATGTGCCTCATTTTGGGACTCCATGAGCAACCGCTCATTCAACACAAAGTCAAACCAGTGATACCCAAGGATTCTCCAAAGAGACACAGTACCAAAGGAGTCCAGTCTTCGTCTCAGGTCACTGGACCTTTGTTCTTTTGTATAGCTATCAGAAGTGCCACAGACCCCTTTCCAGCAACATCATGACCCCCATGCTCTCCCAATCCATCTACTGGCTTCATAGGAAGAATCACCAGAGACATGAATGTCACTGCCGAGGTAAGTAAACCTTTTGATAAGGTCAACACTCTCTCCACAGACAGACACATTACTGACCTATTAGGCACAGCTATCAGCAAAGTCCTTGATCTTGATTTTTATCCAGGACACTCGCAAAATCAGACACTCAGACTCCTAGCTCAGTCTTTCGAGAGCCCCAATCAGAGCCTCCATTGACTCAGCGAAAATCACAGCATTGTCGGCAAAGTCAAGATCAGTGAATGCTTCTTTGCCAACAGATGCCTCACAGCTGCTGGACCCCACAACCTTGCCCAACACCCAGTCCATGCAAGCATTGAACAGTAGGAGCAGAGTAGGAGCAAGAACACACCTCTGACGAACCCCAGAATCAACTGGAAAAATACAGAGGTTCTGCCTCCACTCTGCACAGCACTCACAGTGCCAGTGTAGAGGCCGGCCTCGATATCCAGCAACCTTCAGGGTATCCCGCAAAGTCTCAGATTGTCCAACAGGGCAGCTCGATCAACTGAGTTGAATGCTTTACGAAAATCGACAAATTCAAATTGACAAAAACACTCTCCCAAAGCAAAAATGGTACATTGTTGTTTAATTAATACTATGCTACCTATTCTAACCTACATTATTAGCTTAGCCTATATTACTCTGTAACCAATAATAATAGGCCATAATCACCTCAAATTGACTGTGCTAATATTTCCATCCATCTGGACAGTTATTAGACAGTTATTTTAAAATTCATAAATGATATATTCTATGACAATGTGCAATTTAAAACATCTAAGTACATAAGTCTATCAGAAACATATTTAGCAGTTTTCTTCAGTCTATCCTTTGCTTTTAAAAAATCTAATCTAATTAATTCTAATTAGTTAATTAATTAATTCTAATTAATTTTTATTTATTTGAATCAAATTAATGACTCCTCCACTCTAGGTAACAGCTGCAGAGTTGACTTGTATGTATCATGCAGTTAAGTATAACCTAAGCTATAAGAGTGCTGATTGTGCACAAAGGCTGAACTATGATTTTATGCTTCTGTTTTTAAATATTTAACAGTTTGTATAATTTTTAGTGCTTTTAGTATGTGGTCCTACAACATAGTGGACCAAATCGTATTGTATTGGTTATACCAAATATAAAGGCAAACCGCCAGGCTGTTTGGTGGTCATTGGGGTTTTCTCTGTTACACAAAACTCTGAGTTATTTCTCTTTATAGAAAAATATTACTATGCTTGAAAGAAGTAGGATAAATTGCAATAATATGTAGTGAATTTCGATTAAAAAATGTAATTGTGCAAATCGAACAGCAGGGCTATTTTAAAGACAAACTACTTTGATAAATTTAATAAATTTCTTCATCCTTTATTATATATACAGTAATGCTCAACTGGTGCCCCATAATGGTACACACTGCTTATGCTTTGTGGTGAGTGGCTGGGGGTGCTACCCAGCCAGGACACAAAGGAGGACCAGAGGAGGGCTTGCGCCTCCTCCAGACCATGAGGGGGCAATTGCCCTGGTGGCTTTGGGGACCACAGGAACGGAGCTTGGAAGCTCAACCCTATAGGGGCCTGTGGTCACCGCCAGGAAGCACCAGAACCCTAAAGAGTTGGACCTTCATCCTTTTGCATAGATATCAGAAGCCCCTTTCCAGCGACTTCATGACCCCCCCCATGCTCTCCCAATCTGTCTACTGATTTCATTGGAAGAGTCACCAGAGACATGAATGTCACTGCCAAGGTAAGTAAACCTCTCGACAAGGTCACACTCTCTCCACAGACAGACACATTGCTGATGGCTGTGCCCAAGAGGTCATTAAAGGCCTGGATCATGGTTTTTATCCAGGACACTTGCAAGCCCAGACACTCGTACTCCTCGCTCAGTCTCTCAAGTGCCCTGATCAGAGCCTCCATTGACTCTGTAAAGATCACAGCATTGTCAGCAAAGTTAAGATCCGTAAATCTTTCTTCACCACCAGATGCCCCACAGCCGCTGGACCCCACAACCTTGCCCAACACCCAGTCCATACAAGCATTGAACAGAGCAGGTGCAAGAACACACCCCTGACGAACCCTAGAATCAAACACAGAGGTTCTGCCTCCACTCTGCACAGCACTCACGGTATCAGTGTATAGGCATGGCCATGATATCCAGCAACCTCAAGGGGATCCCGCGAACCCTCTGGATGTCCCAACTGAGTTGAATGATTTACGAAAATCAACAAAGGCTGCAAAGAAACTCTGCCGATATTCTCTTTTTGCGCTCCTTGAGAACCCTCAGTGCCAGGATGCGGTCGATGGTAGGTGAGCAAGTAATCACGGATCCTATTCAGGACGACCCTAGCGAAGACCTTACTTGGCACCATGAGCAGTGTTATGCCCCTGTAGTTGCTGAAATCCAGGCGATCACCCTTCCCTTTCCAGATAGGGACAACAAGTCCAGTTTTCCAGTCAGTTGGGATGATGCCAGTCTCCCAATGGAAGCAAAGATTGCTTGCAATGCCAGGGGGACAGCCTTACCACCAGCCTGGAGAAGTTCACCCCGGATACCACAGATCCCTGCAGCCTTTCCTCCCCTGAGCTGGTTCACCACCTGTGCAATCTCAGTGAGATTGGGTGGTTCACAACTAATTGGAGGATCAGCCTCAAGAACCATGGACCCAGAGATATCCAAAGTCCTAGCCGGAGGATCAGCTTTGAACAACTGCTCAAAGTAGCAAGCCCAGCGGGTCACAAATGCAGTGTCATCCGTAAGGACCGTTCCATCAGCTGCCCTGACTGCGACTCTCAGAGGAACACATTTGGATGTGCGTAATGCTTAGATTCCTTTGTAAGCAGGACGTTGGTCGCTAGACCACAGATGGTGTGTCACTTACTCACAGATTCCTCTAACAAACACCTCTTTATCTGCCTTCAGAGCCCTCGCAGCCGTTCTTCTCAGTTCCCGGTACAGACCAGAGTTGTCATTGAGCCGTGCGCTGTGACTCCTCTCGATGATATCCAGAGTGCCCTGCAAGATGAAACACCTCCTTCTGGGAACACCGGTAACACCAACACAACCCTCAGCAACCTTCACGGTCTTGTCACAGAAGGTCTCCCACATCACATTAGGACCGGCAGTCGCACCCAAATTTGTAAGTGCCTCACACAAACTGTGTGCAAACTCATTAGAAACAGCCTTTAAAAAGAAAAAGAAAAAAACTATAATAAAGAACTCCTTAAGAACATTTATGTTAGGTAGAATACCCAATTTGGGGGACTAGGCGATCTTTTGGCCAAGAACTTTTACAGATTTTGTTTGTTTCTCCAGCTTAACTGGAGATTTGTTTACTGTCCACCTAACCTTATCATCGGACTTACATTTAGAGACTTAAGAAAACAATTCTATATTTATGGACTATACTTCTCTTAATTATATACCTAGCTTATCTAGCTTATGTAAGTGTGCATTGGCTATTTTTATATACTGTTTATTCATTATTATTCTTATGTGATTTTAATTAGTTTTTTCTTTTCTTGTAACTATTTCTTTAACATCTTGTAAAGCAGTTTGAGCTACATTCCCTTTGTAAGAAAATGTGCTATAGAAATGTGCTATAGAAAAAAATGTTATTGCTACAATATATCTCATAAGATATTAAAGAAATACCATATAACCATTCAAAACATACACTAAAATACACAAATCCAAAATAACAACAAGCAACAGAATAATATAGCACACTGCACTGATCAGTGTCACTGGGTTCTCCATACAAGAATTTCGGTCAAAAACTCAGCTTATGCAAAGCACAAATTATTGGACACCACTGAGAAAACCATGAAAATGACAGAAAATGTGTCATTTGTGAAATTAACAGCTTTCATTCTTGAAACCCCTTAAAATAAATGTTAATAATAATAATAATAATAATAGTAATGAAAGTGTTGCACTAATGTAGTAACCTACTTAATAAGATATTTAGTAGGTTGGCTTTCCAAAAAGGAAAACATTGCTGTCAAACATCAAAAATGTAATAATGAAGAAACTGGTTTGCCTGCATATTGTCATCCCTGTTAGTCTCTGTTCTTATATTTAACATATGACAAGAAATTGTCAACTACGGTTGGCTGGCGCCCTGCCCGGGGTTTGTTAACTGCCTTGCAGCCTTTGTTGGCTGGGACTGGCTCCAGCAGACCCCCGTGACCTTGTGTTAGGATATAGCGGGTATGGATAATGGATGGATGGAAGAAATTGTCAAACAGTAAGAAATCAAATATCAAAGACAACTCCACCAAGAAACAACCTATAGAAGCTGCAATGACACAGTTGACCTAAATACAGTGCCATGCAAAAAGAATTCAATCCCTTTGAAAGTCATCATAATTTCCTGAACAACAAAAAATTTGTACACATATTTATCCATTCAGTATTTTCAAGGTGAACTCTTATGCTGTAACAATACATTTACAAAGTCAAAATAAACAATTTTCTGTAGATATTTAACAATAAAAAAGCTCAAAGGTTAGTGTTTGCATGGATATTTAAACGTCTGTGCTCCAGATATACACAATTGACAAATTACTCATAAATGACTAAAAGGTGGCAGTCATTTGACCACAATTAAACATAATTAGGTATAATTATTATGTGCAAGTCCTTTATATCTTCCTGGATATAAAAAGCATTCTCTGTAAGAGCCATGAGTTTATTGGGCAATCACTGGAAAATTGAAAACAACGGAGCATTCTGCTGCTATGAGAAACAAAGTCATTGAAATGCACAAGGTATGAGATGGCTAGAAAAAAATATCAAGGAGTTTGAATGTCCCATTAAACTGTTGGATCCATCATCAGAAAGTGGAAGGTTCATCACAGCAAAATGTCAAAAGATGAGAGAGGCTACTAAAAATCCAACAGTCACTCTTAGAAGTCTGCAATGCTCTTTGACTGAAAGTGGAGTGATGGTGCATGGGTCCACAATTTCAAGTGCTCGCCATAAAACAGGCCCCTATAGAAGGGCAGCAATAAAAACGCCATTCCTTAAGAAGTTCCACATAAAAGCACAAAGAACATTTGCATACAAAGCATGAGTAAGACCCAGTAAGATGTGGGAGAAGGTTTTATGGCCAAATGAGACCAAAATATAACTTTTTGGCCAGATTTCAAAGAGGTATGCGTGGTGTAAAATTAACCCTGACCCTGCCTCAAGAAACACCATACATACAGTGAAATATGTTGGTGACAGTATTATGCTATGGGGATGTTTTTCATGTACCAGGACTGGGAATCTTGTCAGATTTGAAGGGACAATGGATGGACACAAATACTGCACAGCATTAACCTATAGCTCTGGAGAAGATTAGTTTTCAAACATGACAATGACCCTAAGCATAAGGCCAAAGCGACACTGAAATGGCTCAAAAGCACAAAAGGTGAATGTTTTGGAATGGCCATGTCAAAGCCCTGATTTTAACCCTACTGAGAAGCTGTGTCACTATTTGAAAACTGCTTTCCAGATGTGTCATTCTACCAACCTAAAGGATCTCTATAAATTCTGCCAAGAAGAATGGGGAAGAATCAGTCCCGTTATTGGAGTAAAAGGATTCCTGACAAAGTATTAATGTGTAGGGCTTGAATATTTATGCAAACACTAACTTTTGAGTTAAATATGTAAAGAAAATGGAAATGTATTGTTACAGCATAAGATTTCCTATTAAAAATACTGAGAGAGAGAGGTTTGGCGTATGCACTGATACAGCACATTGCCATATTGAATGGATAACACCTGTACAAATCTTTTGTCATGCAGAAATTTATGACTTTCAAGGGAATTGAATATTTTGCACATCACTGTAAATATATAAATACTTAATTAGATGATAGCAAAAACAAACAATGGGAATTTAAAAAAAAAAACAAAAAGCAAAACATCCTTGCTGGGCAGACATTGCTTCTTTGGATTGAAGCACAAAGCAGTACCAGAGTCCACAGTACCAAAATTAACCATTCAAAAAAATCTTTAACTTATATAAAAATTTAACACACTAGATATACAAAAGTGTAGTAAATTGGTTTTACCTTAAGACCTCCTTTCAAGAGATATGAGTTGCCATCATCTGCAATAACCTTTCAGTTGGCATTTATACTTTACAAACACTGTTAAGCTGCAATATGCTAAATATACAGTATACAGCTGAGCCAGCCCTCTTGGATTTAGGAAAAAAAAACATGGGAACTGCACTCACATCTATGAAAAAACATCTATGTATAGCTCAAATTATTTTTTTAAAAATGCATCTGCATATCTTGAGTGAATGTACATACATAAATATTTATATGATCAATTACTTAATTATATTTAAGCTAAGACAGAAAATTAATTTATTTTTGAGCCTCCATGTAAAATCCTAAATATACTTAATTCACACATTATCTCCTCAATTTTTACACAAAAAAGTAGCTGTTTGGAGGACTTTGTATCTTTTTTATTCGAGGTCGTTATATAAAAGTATCTGATAGAAATTCAAAAACAACATGTCTTTATGTCTACTTTTTTATTTGGACAAACTTGGTTGTATCGAGAACCCAGTGACACCGATCAGTGCAGTGTGCTACATTATTCTGTTGCTTGCTGTTGTTTTGGAGTTGTGTATTTTAGTGTATGTTTTGATTGTTTACAAAATAATCGTTAGTGGCAGCAATGAACTTAATCTATATTAAGTGTCACCTAATTCAGTGGTATCAGGTAACTCTGACAAGAAAGGGTGTCAGTCCAGTACAGTATATACTAACATATGCATGTCTAATTTCGAATCTGTAATGCAGTGAAAATAAACCATGTGGCCTTAATGCTTTGCATAAAGCGAGAAATTATATAAAAAAAAAACAGAAAGAAAAAGCACTTAAAAAGACTGCAGGTGCCAAGAGATAACTTGAGGACATGCTTGTTTATCAAATGTATTAATTAAACAGGCAGCTCACACCATCCCTGGGAATGAACAGATTACAACTCAAACCTTCCCTGATACTGTATATGGACAGATAAGCTACTGTATATTGCTCCTGGAATACAAACATTTAACAACTTACAAAAGGCCCTGAGATGTGAATAGGTAACACTGGGATATAAATGGGAGCAATGACATGGCACCAAATGGAGGAAATGATAATGAAGTCTTGTTATTAATTTAAACAATGTAACCAATGCAAACAATATTTTAACCAATTAATGTACACAAGTATAATAATAGAGTTTGTTTAACAAAAACAGACATAGGCATGGGTTGCAAAGATAACTGATTCAACTCTGTGCAGAGAGACTGACAGACAGACAAGAGACAAAAATAGAGAAGGATGAGAGTGCAATCACCCTTTCACTGTGCTTTCCAAGAAATGTAAGGCTTCTTTTTATTATATTTATTATTTATATTTTATTAAATATATTAGTTAAATTTCTTTTAAGATTCCTCACTTCTTTAAAACAAATACCACTACAACATATTAAAAGGCACTCGACCTGCTCCATCATTTTTCAAAGAAAGTATGCAGTATAAGTATGGTGACAATTGATAAATCAGAACAGGAAGATGGCTTTATTGTGTTCTCTCTTGAGTTTGCTACTCTGTGCACATCTATAATTCAATTTGAGATTTAAAAAGAATCAGACAAAACTGATCAGTTGAGCTGCAGCTATGTTTCAGTTTTCCACTTTACTGTCTCCATCAGTTCACACTCTAAAATACTGCATTTGCTAAAATGTATTGTTTGAAGGCACCCTGATATGAGCAGATTCCATATGCTGGCCTGATTCCTACCTGGCACCCCACCCTCTTTAATTTTATTTTTATATATTTGGATTTACTGATTTTAAATGAAAATATCAAAATAAAACAAATGGTATGGTTTCTATAGAATGCTACAGCAGTGAGCAGTGTTTGCAAGATTAGAGTTAGAGGTTTCCTAAAGCCTCAGTATGCAAGCTGTTTGCTTTTTGTCTTTTGAACATTGATATGTTTGCTTTGTACAAGTACATTGGGAAATGCATATGATCTGTATTTCCGTTTTCCTCTACATTTCAAAGTCTTTATGTTGTTTTACAATTCCAAAGCGAACCAGTGTACTTAACATGTCTAGATAATGGTGTATACCTAGAACTTATGCTGTTAAAAGGAAAGCAATGCATAAATCTATCATTTCAAGCATATTTAAAAACATAATAAGTTTCACATCCTGACTAATTACTTAATACCGTTTGCTACCATTCCTTCAATTTTGAGATGTTCTATGTATTTTACAAATGTATCATGTAAGAATTTATGTCATGAATAGAAATTAGAAGGATTAACACTCCAAATGTAAATATCTGTATTACTATGACCTCACCCCAGACTAGTCAGTTGTCCCCCAAATCTTTTCCTCCACTCTCAATGGTCCTGGGCATTCACCGGGATGGTACCCATTCTTTTCATATTAGCCCAACGTACCTCTCAACAAGTCTTGTCTAGTGGATGGCCCCCTTCCACCTTGGTGCACCTCTTCATCCGATTACACTCTGTCCTTCACTCCACATGCTGAACCATTTGGTCTGTTTCCTCACAGTACAATATATATATTGCTTGTGTATAAAGTCTCTTAACTCAGCATTCATCCTTCTCTTGCTCCATGATGCTCAAAACACCCACCTTTTCGTTTCATTTCAATGCCAAACAGGCACCTTTGAAAGTCAAAATGGGGAACAGCTTTTGGATTTTTTTTTCATTTCTCTCATTACAATGCCTACACCTCTGTTTGTACTCACCTAAGTAGCAGAACTGTACTTTCTCCAAAACATCACCACTTCCGATGCCTAAATATACACTTATTACATTGGAATTCTGTACTCTTCTCACACACTTTTTGCATACAAATGTCACAAATATAGACTACCCACACTACTACATCTTTTAATGCACCCCCTTCGAAAAAAGTACATTGGACTAAGTTTCCCCCAACATCCATACTGCACATGCCACACAGCCATGCACTTTCTTTGCCTCCAAACCCTTTGGTCTTTCCTACATTTACCTAGAGATCCTTTGCTTCCAAATTAACCTTCCATTTCAGTTTTTTTAGTTAACTTGTGCTTCATTTCTACCATCGATTTGCTATTCATTTTAAGGTTATTAAAAGCAGTGCACATAGGAGGTAAAAATGTTACATTTAAATTCACAATGGGAAATTCTGAAAAATGAAAGAACACATAATGAGAAAGATTTACTGTGTACTTGTCACTGTCTATATCCAAACAGAGTACATAAGCAATTAAGAAGGTTGTGTTGAGTGTAAGAAAAGGAATATTATGCTTAAGCTATATAATACAATTGTGAGGCTTTATATTGGAACAAAGTATATAGTTTTGGCCTCCACATTATAAAAATAACAACAAAAAAAAAAATAATAATAATTGTGCTAGAGAAATCCTAAAGAAATTTTTAATTGGAAAAGACTTAAGGAATGAGCCTTTTCAGTGAAGTAACAGAGCTTAGTAGGTGACAAGAAAGAAGTATTGTATTCAAAATTATAAAGGAAATTAATTAGTACTGTGTAAATTAAAATTAGGTGGATCCCAGCTGATACCTTATAATGAGTTCCTCAACAATAATACAAGGACATAGATGGAAAGTAGCTCTGGATAAATTTTGCAATTACAGAATCACAGATGCATAGAATATGTTGCCAAGCAGTATGGTGGACGGTAGTGCTTTGGAGGCAGAATCTGGTAATCACAGCCACACATACCTGTTGACGAACGGCTGACTGTTCAGTCACAGTTGGTGTAAGTGTTCCAACAATGACCTGAAGGTGATTTTCCAGAGCATCTCCACAGTATTTCAGAGCATTCTGGCATACTGAAGACAGAAGATCACAACAGAGAGAGAAACTGCGAGTTGATACTTCATCCAAATGAGCTGGTCTGCAAAGAGAAAAATAGAAAAATAAAACTTAATTCTATCAGATTTACATTACAAATAAGTAAATTAAAGGTTGCAAGTATTCTTGACTGGGGACATGCAAATTATAAAATAGAAAAATTATCATTACCCTACAGTTGAAAAGATTTGTATTCGTAACAAATTTGTTACTGTGTTTAACCCTGAAATAGGAATCTCATATTGCTAATCTCTTCTGAGGAACTATAGATACGGTCATGGAGATACAGTACCTTGAAAAAGTATTCAGCCCCCAAAACAATTTTCACATTTTATTGACTCAGATATTAAACTTTCAATAAAAATTGAAAGTATGATTTTTTTTCCATCTGATTTAAAAAAACAGTGTACATCATGACAAATCAAAAGAAATGAATTGAAAACCATTTTGCTACAATTTCAAAAACAATTTGCTAAAATGCAAAAGTCAAAATTATGAAATTCAAAAACTTCAAATTGAATTTGGTATTCTTCTGAACTATCCACTGACACCAAGGGTGGAGGGGTTTTCTTAGAATAAAATGGGCTAACAGGAAAAATGAATCATGGAGTGAATTCTGAAGTGGGCTGGCTTTGATACCGGTCCCATTCACCATCTAATTATAGATGGACCTATATAACATGGAGCTAGTTTACACTTAAACAGATATCATAAGTTGCCAATGACCTTATGCACTGAAGCTATCCTCCTCTTACGGGTCTGCAAATCATTTTGCAGTTAAACTCCCTTTAACCAATTGCCACATACACTTTTAAAGAGCTAAGATATTCAGAAACACTCAGTATTAACGATAAAGTTAATGGAAGATCTATTCAAAATGAGACATTTTAAGTGTAGAATTATATACAATTTTTCTAGCAAATTCTGCCATTGGCACTAATTCACTACTAATATCATGACTGGAACTGCTTAAACATCTGACAAATTTCTCTAATTCTTGATTAACCCTCTCTGTTTGTCTGTTGGCTTTACGGTGATATCCTAGGGTTAAATTCACAGTATGTACCAATTTTTCACAGAACATGTCCAAAACCTTGTTATAAACTAAACACCTTGATCTGAAATAATAGAGCTGAGGAAACTATGTAAACATTCAACATTGGTACAAAAGACTTGTGTCCACTCTTTGGTTGACATACGTTTTTCTAAGCAGAATTAAATGTGCATGTGTGTCTTACATTAATGCTGCCACAGTGGAATTGTGGAATAGTGGTTAGACTGAATACAAATTTCTTGGTAAAGGTTACAGCGGAGTTTACACCTAATTCCCATATGTTTGATGTTTTTTTTCTAGGTGTTACATATTTCTCTTATAATCATACATGTTAGGGTACCTGCTGATTCTAAATTGGCATGGAATGAGCATGTATGCCCTGTGATGGACCTGCCTCATACAAAAATAATTACTACCTGACACCCAGACTGGTGGGATAGACTTTGGCACCCTTAGATCCTATAATTGGATATGACATTTTCAGTGAATTTTTAATGAATAGATTGATGGTTTCCATCCATCCATCCATTTTCCAACCCGCTGAATCCAAACACAGGGTCACGGGGGTCTGCTGGAGCCAATCCCAGCCAACAAAGGGACACAAGGCACGATGCCAACCCACTGCAAAACACACACAAATACACCCACACACCAAGCACACACTAGGGCCAATTTAGAATCTCTAATCCACCTAACCTGCATGTCTTTGGACTGTGGGAGGAAACCGGAGGGCCTAGATTGATGGTTTAAAGCTATAAAAAAAAATTATTCAAGGAAAAAAACATTATTATTAAGTAAATTGGCCTTATTTATTCATTCCAAAAATTATTTGTTAACCTTTGTTTTTGTTTGGTTTGGGAGATAAAACTCTAAAAATATGATGAAGTATCAACAGAAAAACTTACAAGGCAAAAAACATGAACTAATTCTTATTAAAATAGTACGAAGACCATGCTTCTATTATTTAGGTACTTTTAATATTATCTACACTGAAATATTAAAATGTAAATTCTTATTACAACTACAAAATTCTGGAAAAATCTTACCTGCTGTTTATGTGATGAATGAGAGTGTATATCATATCCCTGAGGACAAAAGCCCAAGCCCCACCAAGCCCATCTTTCAATTCATCAAGAAGTAAATTCACAAAAAGTCTGTACATTAGCAGGATTCTATGTTTCTCATATATATTTGTGGTCTCAGATGACTGTTTACATATAGAAAATAAAATTTTTTGGATTGATATCTAAGGAAAAAATGTAAAAACAAATAAGCATAAAGTTGATTTAAAATGCTTCAGAAATAACACTGAACTTCCTAGTATCCTTCACTGCAAGCATAACTATAGTATCAAAAATATATAACATATCAAAATTCCTTGGCCAAATTAAACAAAATCACTTTTCAAAAGTTAACCCCATTTTAACTACTTTAAAGAAATATTTGAACCAGCAAGCTAAAACTAAAAATACAGATTTGAACTATTACAACTATTACAAAAGGTATTATTTTACATATATTCCAATAAATATTTGTCCTGTTTGCACTCCTCATTATGTGTTTGATACAGGGCTTCACCTACATTTTCAATATCTATTTTTTAAATGTGATGCATGCTGTACTCACTAGTATGTATTATCTGCTTATAAACCAGTCTCATCTTACTTAGTCTATAACAGCCCTTTATTTACAAACCTTGCTTTCTTTCCTTTAATCACATCTGTTAAATTTTGCATCAAACACTACCCAATGCCCAAGCAGAGAACAAAACAATACTTACAGGATTCTTTGATAGAATGGTTACTAAACTTTTATAATTTGGACTGTGGCATTTGGTTAGGTAATCTAATGTGGCTTTTATTACATATGATGGAAAACAAGGTGGATTAGGTGCAGGATCCAGTTCCCTAAAAAAAGAAAAGAAATTATTTGCAAAAGGATTTAACCAAAAATAGTAAAACAACAGAAATGTGCTTATTTACTGGTACTTATGAAGCATGAATCATTGTCCAGGGCGTTATAATGTAAATAAAGATGTTAGAATCCTATCTGGACACTTTTTGCACTTTTGCAAAAACTTTGCATTTTATTCCCTTGTCTTCATTTTTTGTTTTCTTGTTTTTTTTTTTTTTGTTTGTTTCATTTAACTATATCATGAAGTTTTCCCATCTTGCTACAAAAAATGAAAGTTTTGTTAACTATCCTTTTAAAGAGGTTTATTAATGGTGTGCATATAATTGTACTTACTGATGGAATGCAATCTGGGACTGATGGGTGTTAACAGACTTTTGTGGATAAAGATCCTTCCAAGAAACTATTTTATTCAGCATCGAATTGCTTAAATAAGTATTTTAAAAATAATCATGATATACCAAGTATACAAGAAATACAAAAGACTAGTAACAAATCAAAGTAATAAACAATGTAAAAAATCATACACTTGCATTGAGAAGTTTGGAATCACACAACTTTTAATGCTTTTGATAGAAATTGATACTTAAATAGATTTCAAAATATAGCCAAGACATTACTAATGATGGACTAAAGTAACAGATTCAGGGGTTGTAAGTTGTTTAATTAAAACAGTACATAATGATATAAAATAAACATTCCCAAATACATTTAAATCCATTTCAGGGCAGTATTTGGTGCCTTTCTGAGAATTCACTTTGGACATAGATCATAGGAGTAAAAATACATGCAATTTCTAAATAAGAATAAAAAATCTGTATAGCCTATGTGTTTACCCCACAAACTTTCTCAAATCTTCTTCTCTGGGTTCCTGGTTTGCTCCCTCATACAGAGTCATCAGTAGCTCCACTACTATTTCAGGCAAATTGTTATGAATTAATATGTCAATTTTCTAAAAATGAAAATAAAAATGTAATATGAGAATTACTATATTTTATAAACCATCACACAGTGTTTTATCTGTCTGAATGAGAATTATGTGTCATTCTCAAGAGAATTTAAACTTGACATAATAAACAAAATTATGGAGCTTCCATGCACTCTGGAGCTTTACACAAGCAGATTTACTAAAACAACATACATTTCAGTTGAGGCATGTAACCATCATTACCTAATGACAGCATACATCTCCCTGGAACTACAGCAGTTAATCATGCTACTAAATTCCTGTATTTTTTTTTATTTGGATATTTTTCTTAAAGCTAAGGTTTGTTCTCTAAGATATATCAAAATTCAGACAGAAAAGCTAAGCAGATCATGAGTTTAAATAGAAAATGTTGCCTGTGACATCACATATTCATGGTATTGACACTTAAAAGCATTGCAAGGACACTTTGAGTTGCAGCCTATCATACATCGTTAGTGACATAATTGATGGACAATTCCCTGAACCAGACAACAAAAACAAATGAACAAAAAACTGTCAGAATGAAAAAATAGACAATATAATGATAAACATCAGCTAAACAATGTGAAATCTTGACACTTTTGCTAAAATGTTTTTAAGGCAATTATATAAAAAAAAAGCCAGAGCAGAATCCAAAAACTAAAAATAACACCCATTCATATATTTGAATATATATATATATATATATATATATATATATATATATACACAGTTGTGTTTGAAATTTTGTGAACCCTTTAGAATTTTTTATATTTCTGCATAAATATGACCTAAAACATCATCATATTTTCACTCAAGTCCTAAAAGTAGATAAAGACAAACCAGTTAAACAAATGAGACAAAACTATTATACTTGGTCATTTATTTATTGAGGAAAATGATCGAATATTACATATTTGTGAGTGGCAAAAGTATGTGAACCTCTAGGATTAGCAGTTAGTTTGAAGGTGAAATTAGAGTCAGGTGTTTTCAATCAATGGGACGACAATCAGGTGTAAGTGGGCACCCTGTGTTATTTAAAGAACAGGGATCTATCAAAGTCTGCTCTTCACAGCACATGTTTGTGGAAGTGTATCATGGCACGAACAATGGAGATTTCTGAGGACCTCAGAAAAAGAATTGTTGATGCTCATCAGGCTGGAAAAGGTTACAAAACCATCTCTAAAGAGTTTGGACTCCACCAATCCACAGTCAGACAGATTGTGTACAAATGGATGAAATTCAAGACCACTGTTGCTCTCCCCAGAAGTGGTCGACCAACAAAGATCACTCCAAGAGCAAGGCGTGTAAGTTCACAAAGGACCCGAGGGTAACTTCTAAGCAACTGAAGGCCTCTCACACATTGGCTAATGTTCATCTTCATGAGTCCAATATCAGGAGAACACTGAACAACAATGGTGTACATTGCAGGGATGAAAGGAGAAAGCCACTGCTCTCAAAAAAAAACATTGCTGCTTGTCTGCAGTTTGCTAAAGATCACATGGACAAACCAGAAGGCTATTGGAAGAATGTTTTGTGGACGGATGAGACCAAAATAGAACTTTTTGGTTTAAATGAAAAGCGTTATGTTTGGAGAAAGGAAAACACTGCATTCCAGCATAAGAACCTTATCCCATCTGTGAAACATGGTGGTGGTAATATCATGGTTTTGGCCTGTTTTGCTGCATCTGGGCCAGGACGGCTTGCCTTCATTGATGGAACAATGAATTCTGAATGATATCAGAGAATTCTAAAGGAAAATGTCAGGACATCTGTCCATGAACTGAATCTCAAGAGAAGGTGGGTCATGCAGCAAGACAACGGCCCTAAGCACACAAGTCGTTCTAACAAATAATGGTTAAAGAAGAATAAAGTTAATGTTTTGGAATGGCCAAGTCAAAGTCCTGACCTTAATCCAATCGAAATGTTGTAGAAGGACCTGAAGCGAGCAGTTAATGTGAGGAAACCCACCAACATCCCAGAGTTGAAGCTGTTCTGTACGGAGGAATGGGCTAAAATTCCTCCAAGCTGGTGTGCAGGAATGATCAAAAGTTACCGGAAATGTTTAGTTGCAGTTATTGCTGCAAAGGGGGGTCACACCAGATACTGAAAGCAAAGGTTCACATACTTTTTCTACTCAGAAATCTCCTTTGTTCGTGCCATGATACACTTCCACAAACATGTGCTGTGAAGAGCAGACTTTGATAGATGCTGGGATATGCAGTACCTTTTTATGAAGCACTGCTAGAAGTAATATTACAGTATCGTAAAGAATTTTAACTTTGTGCATACAATGGATTGCATATAAGAAGTCTCTCACATAGTAAACAGAAATTTACACATTATTTCATACCTGCTTCCCCAAACAGGTGTCTTCCTGCAGTATGTCATATACCTTTGATGCCTTTTCTCTCTGTTGACCCACCTCATTTTTTTTTATGGCAAAACAAGGCAAAATGTTAACCATGATCTTAGGAAAGCAATCAGCAAGCAGTTCCTTCCAATCTCTCTCAATCCTTTTTCCAATAGCTTTCACTTGTTCAAAGTCCTCCAAGAACACAAGGTGTGGGACCAGGATATTATAACAAGACCTAAAAAGAATAATGTACAAAAAGTTTAAATTTACTAAGCAAAGAATTATAAAAAATATAAAGAAAACCTTTAAAATCTTGGCAAAATTCTTACATATCTTGTTGTTCATTACTGAAATGAATGTACTTTTTAAATTTTCCATTAGGAGCATAGCATTAAAGTTGTTCAGGAATGATAATTAATAGTGATTCCTTTCAAAAATAAATGCCTGAATTTGAATTCACAAACCACACGCAGAAGTATGACTCTCACCATTCACAATGTTTATATTATCTATTTTGTCCATATTTGCTGCAAATGATAATCTATACTAATAAAAGGCAAAGCCCTCACTCACTCACTGACTGACTGACTGACTCATCACTAATTCTCCAACTTCCCGTGTAGGTAGAAGGCTGAAATTTGGCAGGCTCATTCCTTACAGCTTCCTTACAAAAGTTGGGCAGGTTTCATTTCGAAATTCTACGCGTAATGGTCATAACTGGAAGGTATTTTTCTCCATTTACTGTAATGGAGTTGAGCTTGACCGCCGTGGGGGCGGAGTTTCGTGTGACATCATCACGCCGCCCACATAATCACGTGAACTGACTGTCAACCCACTATGTAGAAAACCAGGACGAGCTCCAAAATACGCTGAACAAAACATGCATTATATAATTGAGAAGGCAGCGAAACAATAAGAAGCGAGCGAGTTACATATACTACCATATTCATCATTGCAGCTACTTCGGAAACAAAGCAAGGTATAAACCTAAACTTTAAATTAAGTTAATAGACAGGCTGCCGCTGGCATTTTCCATGCCCACGGGTAATGCGGGATACAAGTTTAATGAGAGAACGCAGGATATAAACGAGAGTTTTGATCACTTTGTAACTAAGTTAAA
>JANRMT010028174.1:132951828-132993422 GCA_026402145.1 Polypterus bichir lapradei
ATCCTGCGTCCTCTCATTAAACTTGTATCCCGCATTACCCGTGGGCATGAGAAACGCCAGCGGCAGCCTGTCTATGAACTTAATTTAAAGTTTAGGTTTACACCTTGCTTTCTTTCCGAAGTAGCAGCACTTATGAATATGGTAGTATATGTCACTCGCTTGCTTCTTATTGTTTCGCTGCCTTCTCAATTATATAATGCATGTTTTTTTCAGCGCTTTTTAGAGGTCTTCCTGGTTTTCTACACACTGCGTTGACAGTCAGTTCACGTGATTACGTGGGAGGCGTCATGATGTCACACGAAACTCTGCCCCCACGGCTTTCCAGCTCAACTCCATTACAGTATATGCAGAAAAATAGCTTCCAGTTATGACCATTACGCGTAGAATTTCGAAATGAAACCTGCCCAACTTTTGTAAGTAAGCTGTAAGGAATGAGCCTGCCAAATTTCAGCCTTCTACCTACACGGGAACTTGGAGAATTAGTGATGAGTGAGTGAGTGAGTGAGTGAGTGAGTGAGTCAGTCAGTCAGTCAGGGCTTTGCCTTTTATTAGTATAGATATTAAAAAGAATAGAAACAGTAAGAGATTGCAAAGATACGTACAGGATCAAAGCTTTTGGGCATCTATCACCAGGACAGCTAGCCTGTCCTATATGTTTAATGACACATGTTCCAGAGCCTCACGTGTTATTTTAACATAAATATGGCTGTCTAAATAACCAAAAAGTAAAGACATAGGAAGCAACTGCTGAATCATTAAGCCACCCAGAACAACATCCACTTTTGACATTGCTGGTTTTTAGTAAGCTTTCAAAGCATTGGTGTAGTTTATCCAGGCTTTGCTGTTTTATTTTTTATTATACTTGCTTCTATGTGAGCAAGGCCCTTAACCTGCAATTGCTTCATTCTGGGTATGACATTAATCTGAGCTTAATGTGCAAGAGAAGGCCAACCTAGAAAAGAATGTGGTGAGTCACACTCATCCCTCAATAATACACCATCCAATAGCTAATGTGTGGTGTGCATACTGGTGCAAGTATCACACCATCAAGGTGGATGCTAAACATTGGTGGTAGTTGATGTGTTGTTCAATGTCTATGTAAAATGCTTTGAGTAAGTTAGAAACTTGCTATAAAATGTAATTTATTATTATCATCATCATCATCCATAACAGATGACTATGGATAGTGTGCGGGTACTCAAATGCGCCTGCTGGATGACCAACAGTTGGGAGTTTCTACTGGTAAATGATAAGTTCACCTCTTTAAAACTTTCTCTTTCAGACTGAAAGATTTAAGTGTTGAGATATAGAAAATTCAGTGTTTGGAAGAGTACCTTCTACTGACTTTGCAGTGCTAGTCCTTATTGAAGATGCCATCAACATTCATGTGGAACATGGCACAGATACATGGAGGGTCACAACTGAGAGGACCGGGTTACAATTTGAGCTCTTAATTTTTATTCTGTTTCTCTGCTCATCAACTCTGCATATTAAATGTATTCACTGAAAGCAGCAAAGACAAATTATACAGATATTTTTAAGTATTTTACTGCTTCAGAATTAAATTAAGGTGTACAAATTTACAGTTTGAATGTTGAATAGTTTGGTATTTTTCCTGTCACTGTTTTTCATTTATAAATCTGAGTAAATGCTTCCAGTCTGTCCTCATAAAATAGAACTATTTCAGGATACAAGTAACTAAAAATATTCATAATTATTTACTGAAATGTTACCCTATTTTGTACCCTATTGAGATTAAATATAATTTTAAGGTTTAAATAGTAGAACAGGCAATTTAACTGCTTGTTTCAAACACATACTGCATTTATATAAAATTTTAAAATGAAGACTGGATCTGTACAAGGATTTTTCTAGCATTAATAGAAGTAACAATAAGGCCAGCCAAGAGAAAATACATTGAACAATTTCTATGTCCTTCACAGTTATCTTCTGTTATTTCATAGGCAGTACAGCATTAAAAAAAAACTTTTTCTTTGACTGTAGAATACCAAATCTGATTCCACCCTGCTAATAGCAATGTCACAATGTCATTCCTGTCACGTGCAGAAGTTCGCTGATGACACTGCTATTGTGGGCTGCATCAGGAGTGGTCAGGAGGAGGAGTACAGGAAGCTAATCAAAGACTTTGTTAAATGGTGCGACTCAAACCACTTACATCTTAACACCAGCAAAACCAAGGAACTGGTGGTGGATTTTAGGAGGCCCAGGCCCCTCATGGACCCTGTGATCATCAGAGGTGACTGTGTGCAGAGGGTGCAGACCTATAAATACCTGGGAGTGCAGCTGGATGACAAATTGGACTGGACTGCCAATACTGATGCTCTGTGTAAGAAAGGTCAGAGCAGACTATACTTTCTGAGAAGGTTGGCATCGTTCAACATCTGCAGTAAGATGCTGCAGATGTTCTACCAGACGGTTGTGGCGAGTGCCCTCTTCTACGCGGTGGTGTGCTGGGGTGGCAGCATAAAGATGAAAGACGCCTCACGCCTGGACAAACTTGTTAAGCAGGCAGGCTCTATTGTAGGAGTAAAGTTGGACAGTTTAACATCTGTGGCAGAGCAACGGGCACTAAGCAAACTCCTGTCAATCATGAATAATCCACTGCATCCACTGAACAGTGTCATCTCCAGGCAGAGGAGTAGCTTCAGTGACAGACTTTTGTCACTGTCCTGCTCCACTGACAGACTGAGGAGATCGTTCCTCCCCCACACTATGCGACTCTTCAATTCCACCCGGGGGAGTAAATGCTAACTTTTTTTTCATTTTTATTACTATTTAATTTAATATTGTTTCTTTGTATCAGTATACTGCTGCTGGATTATGTGAATTTCCCCTTGGGATTAATAAAGTATCTATCTATCTATCTAAAGTAATCCAGAATACTAACCACCAGTAAGTATAGTATTATTTCATTAGTAAAATGCAACAGTCTTAAGCTTAATGCACCTATTATAGGCTTTACTATACATTGCTATTAAATGCTACAGATTTTAGTATAAATGATTGATAAATGGAACTAATAGCCATACAGTAAACATCTCTACTCTGCAGTGACTAGAGTTGTGACTTGCCACAGAGGAAAAACATAAAATCATTACCTGTAAAATTCATCCAAAGTTGAGAATTCCAGTAAAGCATAAGGAAAAGCTTGCAGACTGTACCCATCATCCTTTTGTCTTAGCCATTCTGTTACTAAGTAATCTAAGTGGGAACTAATTAGGTGCTTCACGTTTCTGTAGTTCAGAGATTTTGAAACAGGACTGAGAACCTATAAATAAAAATATATTGTGCGGTTTAGGAAAGTACATGATATCACATAACTATTTAATAAATATCAAACATTTATGTTACACATTTTTATACACAAAACCAAGGTTATCTTCAAGTTCAGTATTATACATTTGATTTTAATAAGCAACACTATCATAGAAGACATCTATCCATCCACATATAAAATTTGATTCCTTATGTACATACATTACATGAGTATTTATTATTTCAAACAGAAGGTTTTGCTGATCTCAAAAATACAATGATTTTATATCTGAGGATTAGTGAAATGTGAAAATAAAAGATGCTATTTCTTGTCTCTTTTTAATTTTTTGTTAAAGTCATTTTGTAAATCTACTATATTTCAATCTGACTTTAATTTGGAACTAAATGTAAGATGTTACCTGGGAGCATCCACAAAGCTTACTATTGGCATGTCAAAGAGAAACTTACAAGGTCTCATAGGAACAGTAGACAACAAACAGTGTCTCTGTCTGTGCATTACCCATCCTTATAAAATAAATGCAGATGGGGGAATCAATCAAATTGAGTGCAGTTAGGTATCCCATCATCTCAGAAATCCAAACCTCAGATAATGAGAGCAATGTGTAAGCTGAACAGAACAAATTATCACTAGAAAAAACAAACATATATTTCAAAATGTATTTATCTCTGCTTGTTTCCCTGAAGACGTTGCTGCAACACAGACCCAACTACTGGCTCATCAAAGGCAAATCTATCAATTACAAAAAACAGATATTCACATTTATTTTGTTTTTGCTCATCATGTTTGACATGTATTTTACTAGCTGATTTGTATTTTGATTTAAGGACACGCATGCAAGAAAGTGAGCACAAAAACAGATGAAATACAAGGTGACAACACAGGTTACATCCATCTAGTATCTACCTATTGCAAGTCTTGGTGCACCTCTCATTTGTGAAGAGAAATATGGGTCCATCTAAAGCAGATCATGGGGTAAACGTCCTCAAGCGCAGAGGTACAGTTAGAGTTAGAACTAGAATCAGAAAGCCTTAACTGTCATTGTACCAGCACAATGGAATTATAAAAGCTACTGTACATCTGTAAACAAGTACAACAATAAAGGGACAGAAATTATTATCCACTAAAGTAATCAATGTACATACGAAAATAAAATTTACAACAGTTCTATGAGTTTTTAAAACTTAAATTTCTGATGGTGCAAGAATAAAAAACTCTGCAAATCTTTTTGTTCTACGTTTAATGCTCTTGTGCCACCTGCTGGAGAACAGTAGCTTTAACAATGAGTGACCAGGACGGGATGGGTTCTATGAAAGTTGAAAGAAGCTCTTTGAAAAAGTAAGTACACCTGAGGAAACGTTTTTACTATTTTAACATATGCTCAGATATCAGCATATTTTGATAAAAGTGCTGTAATTTAAACAAAAACAAACAATATCTGACTTGGAATAATTTATTCAATGAAAAATAAAAATATGTACTTTATGTTTGTTGAAAAAGTTAAGTACAACCTTGGCAGGCAATGAGAACAGAACAGACAATGCAACATAAAAGGGTTGATGTCTTCTCTGAACACTCTTTTAATAACAGTAATGCTAACACATTTTTCTATAAAGAAAGCAAAGGACAAAAGTGATCAGAGTAAAAGCTCTGTGGTAAAGTTTCCAATATACCGTAAGCTTCTGTGAGCTAAAGTGGCTTGTATCAGGTTTTGTGTGATCAAATGCTGTGTTTGGTTTTCAGCAAAAGTCTTCCTGGTTTTTGCCTAGGTATTCATGAGAAAAGTTTAGTCTTGCCCTGGTGTTCTTTGTAGACAGCAAAGTCTTCCTTCTGGCATACCTCCCATTTAGATCTAAATTGTGCACCATCTTTCTAGTGGCAGATTCATGCACTTTGTCATCAATGGTGGCAAGAGTTTACTGTAGGTTCTATGATGTAATTTTGTAGTTCTTAGAGATCTCTTTGAGCATCCTGCATTCTACTCTCAGGCCGAACTTTCTAGGAAGTTTGACATGTTTTCTGTTTGTTGATGACATTCCAGGCAGTGGAATGGTTGATTCCCATGGACATCTTTTTAAGTCATTCAATTTTTCAATATAGGCATGGTGATAACACATATTTTAACAACTAGAAAATACCTGCGCTTCGCAGCAGCAAAGTACTGCCTTAAAATTTTTATTAAGAAGAAAAGTAAACCTGAGAGAAAATATACTAATAATTATTTGTTAAGGATCTCTTTGTATACCACGTTGTCAGTTCGTCCCTCCGGTTGTAATATGACCAAGCTGTACGCTGAGCTTACTCTTGAGCATGCAACGTACAGTTGGCCATGTGAAAAGCAATTTCAGCCTTCTACCTACACGGGAAGTTGGAGAATTAGTGATGAGTGAGTCAGTCAGTCAGTCAGTCAGGGCTTTGCCTTTTATTAGTATAGATACTAGGTAAAACTAAAAATTTGATAATGACTGATATGAAAGTGGACTGCCTTGTGGATGTGTTACTAGGTATATTTTATGTGTTATGTACTTCACACCACATGGTGACCTTAATGTAACTGTGAACAGAATCACAGAATAAATAGTTGCATGTATCAACATACGCTTACTTTCAAATATACCTCAACACTTTTTTATTATCTACTGCATTATTGTGTAAACACAACAGACAGTAGGGGAAAAAAGGGTCCAAACTATCACTCAGGTACAAATCAGAAGAGTAACATGTTAGAAAAGAATTTTGAGAAGAAGCACTTCCATATTTTCCCCATAAATATTAATCTAATGAACAGAATAACCTGTGAAGTCAAAATTTTACATATATAATTCAATTCAATTCAGTTTATATTTGTACAGCGCTTTTCACTGAGTGTAGTGGAAGAGCCCTGTGACAGTTCTCAGGTAAAATGCAAATATATGTTTTACAAGTTACAAATTACATAAGGGTACACAATAAACAAAGGATTTAAACATTTAAACAAACAGGAAAACAAACTAGCTTGAAATGTTAACATAAATTGAACTCAATAATATATGTCAATTGATGAACTATAGCCAGTGGACAGCAAATAACTTTGCATGTTACTCTCCCCCATTTAGCAAAGGCAAAAATTCCCTAATAATGCAAAACACTTACTAATTTTACTCAAAGTGCCTTACAGCATCACAAATTTGTTGTATTTTATACATTTACCTTAGTCCCTTTCACTTGAGTTACTGGATTATTGGCATTAATGTTAGTAATAATAATAAGAAGAAGAAGAATAACAATGATAATATGAAGAATACTTTTTCATTTCCTTTTCTAGTTGTTCTACCTTTCCACCCTACTGTATCTTCAACTCCAGCTGTCAAAATGTAAAGAAATATTTCTTCTTTATGTCCTACCACCTTCTACTTCCGTTTTGTCAACACTCCTTTCTCTCCATTGCTTTGCCCAGAACTCTCTTTTCTTGATGCCCACTGTCCTTCTGTCTGTCAACCTGCTCATACCTCACCCTCCCCAGCCCTGGCTATCTTCCACTCTCTGTATTGTTCACAGATAACTGCACTTGGACAAAAATGCTTGGGATAAAAAGAAAGAAGTGTCCCTCCAGAATAAATATCATCCTATCTTCCTTCTCTGCATCTCTGCTATCTGCAAAGGAATTCTTCTTTCAAAACAATAGCATCCACTGAAAGATGCTTCAAGTAAGTACTCCTGCTGCTCCAACACTTTCATCCATCTCTCCTAATGATTTTGCTTCCTGTCTTTCTTCCAAAGACTCCAAAACATCCTCTGACTTTCTTGTGTGTCACCATTCTCTTTCCTCCTTCTTTACCAACATTTCTACTTCCCTGTAAACACAAAACACCTTTGCTCTGGACCCCTTTCCTTCACATCTTCTTCAGTACTTCTCTCTTTCCTTGATCCCCTACATCTCTTCTAAACACCTCACTGACCTTTGGTATCTACCCTGATTTCAAGAAGTTATACACAATCACCATCTTCAAGAAACCCTCTCCCAACCCATCTGCCATTAAGAACTACCGTCCTGCCTCACTTCTGCAATACCCTTTGAAGAAACCATCAACCTATTATCTTTACACACTACTCACCATATCAAAAAGGGCCAATAAGTGCCCCTTAAACACTCCCGAGTACTGAAAGAGACAACATTGACTAAACTCTACTGAACCTTAGTATAATTTTTCATATTTCCATTTTGTTATTTTTGAACAGACAAAACCCATATGATTTTTTTAGGAAATCCAAACCTATATAATATATCTCACAGTCACTAAGATCTGCTGTTGGAAACTGTGATTTTCTTAATAGTCAACTGCAGCACTAGCAGGTTCTCAGCTGTAGTGGACTACGTGCTTCCTTGTCTGCTGCAGATACAAATATTCAGTAAGAAGTTTTTGAACCATGAATGCATAACATTTTCTTGCCTAATACACCAGTTTAAATAGCTCTTTAACCAAAAGATATTTTTCAACTTTACAGTTTCTGCCTAGCACTATAAATAAGCAAAAATACTTATACAAAAAATAAAAATAAAAAAAATAACAAAAGATATATATATATATATATATCTTCTATATATATATATATATTCTATATATAGAATTATTAGACTGGAGAATTTAGGTCCATACCCTCATCAAGAACAGTTTAAATAAACCAGATGAAAAACATCTTGATTTTTAAATTAAATTATTAAATATTATTTTTTGACAATGAAAATTCTTATCTTACCTTTAAAAGACAGTGATCATATCTTACCTTTTTAATCAGATGAAGATCTATTTTATTTTCTTTAAAAGACTGGAATAAGGCAAACAGAGCTTGCTTTTCACACACAGGACTACAGCATAAAACAACATATATAACCTTGAGCAAAGTGGCTTTTCGATTAAACTGCTCATCTTCAAATTCATCTGTCATAGAACGTTTCTGAAAATAAAATATGAAAAGAGTAAATTAATAGCATTTTGATACTGCTACATTCTTCACATGCACATGAAATGTTGGGCACATTTTTTTTAATAATTGTCTAGGCCTGTGGATTTGAAGTTCAGTCCGAGGGACTCTTAATGTTGGAGATTTTTATTCCAAACTATTTCACAATTACCTTAAATTGATTTTATTTTTAGTTATCGGGAATTCAAACATTTCTAAGAAATTTACTTCCATTCTTTGTCATAGTGTTAAAAACTTAGATTTCCAGTTTTCTTTCTAATTTTTCCCTTTTCTATAGAGTTTGTTCTTTTACTTTTATCCAAATGCTAATGATTAGCAATGAGCAGTTCACACATAGAAGCAACCAACATTGAATGCTAAAAGGAAGCAATTATTTGACTGTCATTTTCACTTGTATGTTCATTAAAAAAATTCTTAATAAGCAGAAATGTGAATAAATCATATTGGCTGCCTTTAGCATTCAATATTGTCAGAATTTAGGCACAATAAAGGAAGAAAACTCTATAGAACAAGGTGAATTAAAAAGGAAAATATCTAAGGTAACACATGCTCTTAATGTTTTGGAAAAATACATAATATTTCATAATTTCTTAACTCACTAAACAATACTATTAAAAGTGAAAGTTATGTAGTAAACAGGAAATTGGTTGGAATAAAAACCTGCAGCCACATGACCGAACCTAGGGACCACTTGTCTAGGCAACTGTTTGAGGGAAGTTTTTATTGCCTTGATCATTAATATAAGATTTTTCTCAACACGCTACCAAAAACCAACATATGAAATAATTAAGACATTAATGGCAATTTTTAGATTCATAGACATGTTACTAAAATAATATATTATGATTAAGAATTAATTAGTCACAAATGAACTATCCATCACCAAAGGGTGGAGTTTCCTCTAAAATCAGTAACATAGTAACAAGTGTGATGCATGTTTGGGCATCCCGGTCAGGATGGGCTCTGATCCCTTACCCGGCTGTAGGATGGCAGGACAGGGGGAAACAACCTAGCAAGTCTATTGCCTCATAAAACCCAACAACTTAGATGGCAGCCTCCTGCAGGGATACACCAGAAGTAGCCACTTGCCTCAAAAACTATGCTCAAAAACTTTCTAAAAGCAAAGCATATAAAAAATTTAAAAAATATAACATTATCTGCTTTGTCTGCTATGGGCTGGCGCCCTGCCTGGGGTTTGTTTCCTGCCTTGCGTCCTGTGTTGGCTGGGATTGGCTCCAGCAGACCCCCGTTACCCTGTAGTTAGGATATAGCAGGTTGGATAATGGATGGATAGATATCTGCTTTGTTAGTCAAATAGCACACCTTTATCATGACAAACCTTTTAAATGAAACAACTAAAAAATGTTAGATGGAGAAGACAATATACCTGGAATCCTATTCCTTCTTGAGCTTTTAAGTACACATTCTCAAAGGCCTTTTGCTGAAGTGTTAAAGGAAGCAGTTTCATTTTCCCATAGCCTTTTGGAGTAAATTCCAGAAAAAGCCTAAAAAGAGGAGACATACATACAGTGTGTATTAAAAGGTAAAAAAAATCGATTTACTTTAAAAAATGCAAAAAAAAAAAAAACTATCCTCTTTCTAAAGACAAATGAAGCTTTTCTGTTATAAATAGTAACTAGGTCAAGTAAAAAAGAAAAAGCTTGATAATATCCCCACCAAAAAAATGAGTGATTAATACATAATCAAAAAGTTTCAGAACAGTTATTTCATTCAGTATTCCAAATGCTACAAAAATATAATAAATAACTCTCATTTACTAATTCTAATGTTAAAATGCCATAAAAGCACAATTATTTTTGACTAAGCATGCGCTCAGAACAAAATGTTTTATATGATCAATGACAAATTTGCAGTCATGCAAAAACGTGTGAATTAAAGCACTGCCCCCCAATTCATTGCTCAAGAGCCTGGTTAATAAATCAAAAGCTCACTTGACTTTAATCCACTACTCTCATTAATATATTAATTAAGAATATTATAGCAAAAAATACATTTGTTTCGGATGTTGTGAGGATATACAGTAACTAGAAAATATATATAACCGAAGAGTGGATTGTGACAAAAAGAACTTGAAATTTTTCAGTAACATTTTGCTGTTGTTATATTTTACCCCTGTTGGCCCAGATTTAAGCCAATTTTATCTGATATTTTCTTATTTCCCTTCTACATGAAAATATCAGACTAATAATTTTTCTCAGCCATCACTACAAACAACACCAGTAAGTAACACATAAACTGTCACATGATTAAAATTCAATACACATTACATACAATATATTTTAGGAATCCAGAAGCTCAAAACTGACTATACTGCTAGTACAGCTTAAATAGAAAAATGCTATAAGCATAAAACAAGAAGGATTTCAGGGAGTTTACCTGTTAACTGACATAGCAGTCAACATACGAACTTCATGGTCACTGTCAGCAAGAAACTGTGGAAATGCATCTGAAATAGGTATATCTTCATCCGCCATATTAAAAGTTGACCAATGGCACTGTGGGTCTCCCTAGACAAAATTACAGAATTTCTCAAATAAGCAGAAATTATTTAAAACTTTAAAAGTACACAAAAATGAACTGTGAAAAAAAATGTACGTTTATGTTTGTTTATCAAACAAATTACTGTTTATGAGTTAACCTTTCATTACTATATAGTAAGATTCACAATTTTGTTGGGTCTAAAACAGAAATATTACTCTTACTGTAAGATATATCCAAATTGTAATAGAAGACAAAATGCAGTTTTATCATCTTCATACATCTAATACCAATTTCTGCTGAATTGGCCTAACAGTTTTGCAAAGTAACACAATAAAGCATATAATTTTAAAGCCAGCTCAACCCAATTCAATGTGGCAGCAAGCCATATCCTTTCCTGCAACTAAGGAGAAATGCTATTATAACAATATAGAAAACTATGTTGAATAATCAAAATGTATCCAGTTTCTAAACACCATTCTTCCTTTACAGCATGAATGGGAGCTGGAGGTGAAAAACAGAAACCAGTCCTGGATGTAATGCCAGTACAATACTAGTGATACTCACATATACATCTACTGTTACTCATACCTGGCAAATTTCGTTTCTTCAATGAACCTAACAAAACCCTCCATGCAATGGTGAATTAGTGAAGACTAACCAGAGAAAACCCACATGGAAAAAAGAAGAATTTGCAATATTCACACAGACAATAACCAGATGGAATTGAGCCTAAACTACTGAAACTTGTGAGGTGGCACAATTAACCACTGTATTAATGTCCTAAGCCAACCAAAATTCAAAAGCTTGACATTAACAGACAATCCCATATGGATGGCTAATACATAAAAAAAATAATAAAAATAAAACACAGTTCTTAATTTTTAAATTCAAATATTACTTTAGATTATTCTTCTTGGTGATACAAAAATAATGTGATTGCTGTTGCTTTCTTTATCAATTCCTGCTGGGTGACAACTGAAAAAATTAATTAGAAATTGATTTTTTTAAATGTTTGTGTGAATTTACATTCATTCTATACGCTTATACATGTCTACTTCACTGATATTTGCACTGAATATAATTTATCAGCCATCTTTACATTACAATTTTTTACATTTTGAACGTGGACGGGGCAAAGACATAGTAATTAATACTGCTGACGCACAACTCCTGAAGACTGGGTCAAGTGCTGTTTCTTTCCTGTTTAATTTCCAGTGCTTTCAAAAAGTTTTTTCTCTGTACAATCCTAATATGAACTACGCAGCATCAGGAAATGGACAGATGAACAGACATTTATGTGTTATGTTTAAGTCAGGGTCACTACTCTGGCTTCTGTTTAAATTCCTTATTTATGTCCTTTCTGTTCATTATTCAGTTATTTGCATATTATTTATGTTGATGTTGTTAATTATGAATTTTATTTGCATAATGATGTATTTTTTGTTATCAATTTTGCTTATTGCTTGGTTCCTATGTGTGGATGCTTTTTCTGCTATGACCCTTGTTTTTTGTTGGTGTTTCTCTTACCTGTCAATCTCTCTTGAGGGACTAAAGGTCATTTGAAGCCATAATTCTCTCCAAAGTACATTGTATGCACTTGGTGTTGGTGACTTCTCTTTACATTTATTGTATATCTTTGGATTATCTGGCCTTTTGACATTTTGGTGTCTATTTAAGGATTAAAATTTTGTTAAACATATTTAAACTTGGTTACTGTAGATTGCCTTTTAAGCAACTCATTTTCCTCTTGTTTGGCTCTTTGAGCTTTTGTTCTGTAATTGTTCTTTCTGTAGCAAGTCTTTTAATAATAAAGATTTTTTTGTTTGCACTTTCAACCACAAACCGAAGGTTTACGGTCATCCTTCCTCTGGTGGGGCCTAGCCTATATTTTGTGATTTTTCCTACTTTGTGAATTATTAAAGGTTAGCATATTTTAATATAGCGTAGGCCAATGCCTACCACTAGAATGGGAGCTCAGGATGCTTTGGGTGCACCCTCTCTGGGCAAGGACATGGGAATTCTGGCCTGCTTCCCTGAATATTCTTAGAGGCCTCACACTATTTTGTCATTTCAGGTGAGTAGATCATCATATTAGATATCAGTGCATTGAATCAAACAAACAAGAAAGCAAACTCACCTCTAGCAAAGCAATCATGCACTTTGCTAATGCAGCTCGAACTGAAGCGGTACTTCGACCATCCTTACTCAGGGTCCTACAGAAATCATAAATAATATGCAATTTAAATTGATGAAACACAGTTTGCAGTTATTAAAATAGGTCATGTACCATGCAGAGAGATAATATACTGCACATAATAAATTGCAATGTATACTGTATACAGTAAGCACTTAATTGAGATTCCCTAGGAGTTCATTTACCTAGCTAGTTGACTCCTGAAATGAAGCATCACATTATCAAATGTTTTAAGGTCAATCTTGAGAAATTTAAGTGGAATGACATTTGGATATATCACTATGGCCTTCAGTATAAAAATAATCATAACAATGTAAGTACTGCAAACAGATTATTTGCACAATTTTATTTTGTTCAGGGTGTTTTCCATATTGCTTACATGCTTCAAAAGGTCAACATAACCAATAAATTTTACACTCATTTACTTTAGCCTTTGCTGCAGTCAATCAGAAAAATAATTAGGAGAGCATTCAATCATGCTTCAAGAATCCTTGCTCATAATAAATGAATTAGAATTGATACACTTCAAACCTGTGTATTAAAAAAAAAAGGCCAAACCCACACTATTCTCCAGACCTTACCTCAGCTGACTACCATCTGTTTCCTAATCTAAGGGACGACGACATTGGACATCTTCTACCAATGATGAAGACATTGAGAAAACTACATAAGAAATTTAATCTTGATTGCACAAGAAAGACTAAATGAGTAGTGTAGAAAAGCTTTTATAAAGTTATAACAATTGTTCACAATGGCCATACTAAAAAATAAACCTTATTTCATTTTAAATCAAGGTTTTTGACCACCCCTTCTACTTGTAACATCTACAAATTATAGTATAGTATAGTTTTTGTGGAGGTAAACAGGAATTATTATCATCTGTTTACAAGGTTCCACTTTTCATAACTTTCTGGGAACTGATTATGTGATCACCAAAGGGTTGAAACAAAGGAAGATGTGCCCCAAAGAAAGTAAACTGAGCTTTATTATCTACATACTGTAAATACTCTATGACTGATTTATTAACAATGATTAGCAAAAACTATTACATGGGTATATTAATAAAAATGGTCTGATATACTGAAGAACTTTTAAGAAGTAGGCAAAAAAGTAATAAGTTTAGAATTTTCCATTGTTTTCTTACAACATACATTTGGATCACTTCTGTTCCAAAAATGCTTCGCTATAAGCATCCTTCATAGATAGAAATGTTCAATAACTTGTATTTAAGATGTAGGCATTATTCTTCTGGAAGTTACAAAGGAACCCAAACACTGTGAAGTATCTTCCAGATATAATTGTACAGGTTTATATTAATTATTAGTACTGCCCTTAAGCAAAAAGTGGTAGGAACTTACCTTGTAAATCACTTACAAATAATCTATACTGACACTTTGTGTTTGCTGCAGTTACCTGCACAATCATCTCTCCTCTACATTAATCATAGACATACAGTAGTACATATTTAAAAATATAATTGGAATTTGATTAGAACTTTAATGCCCTGGTTTGTCAGAATGGAAGAGAGATGAAACACAATTAGACTTTTCTTTCCTTTTTTTAGTTCTTTATTTAGTCTTATACAATTTCTCGTATTAGTCGTATTAGGAATTTGTTAGTTTTTGCATACCCCTTGGGGTCAAAGCACTGGGTCAGCCATTGTACAGCGCCCCTGGAGCAATTGAAGGTTAAGGGCCTTGCTGAAGGGCCCAGCAGAGTAGGATCTCTTTTGGCATTGACGGGGATTTGAACCGGCAACCTTCAGGAAACCAGCACAGATCCTTAGCCTCAGTGCCAACACTCCGCCCAATTTACACCAATACTTAGTGCATTGAGATTGGAAATGTAAGAAAGAAAAGTGGCTGTAATTAGAAAACTTAGAAAAGTTCAATTACATACGAAGAGGTGAGCTGTAGCTACAGGACATGCTGCAGTAAGATATTAATAATTTTCTACAGTCATGCACCGACTCAGAGCTTCATTTGGGAGCAGCCCAAAGTGTACAGGTCATTGCAATTGAGGCACTGAGTGGCTGTTGTGGGTCACTATTATGCATACTTTAACTTCTAGTACTGAGTAACACAAACCCATCTTTGAGTCTCTGTGTCTGCAAGCCAGGTCCATATAAGGCAGGGTTTCTCAACCATGCCACTGCTGAATTGTGGGTTGCCATCACTGGTTTGCACGTGGGTCATGTAAGCCATTACCAGCAATGTGCGATATATTTCCCGGTTTCTAAATGAGCTTAGTTTCATCAAGGGACACCCTTGACCTCACTTGTTTCATCAAGAGGACGGTTCGCCATTACTGCTATTGGGTTGTCAACAAATTAAAAAGATAAAACTGGGTCGTGGGAGTTGGGACCATAAAGGCTGAGAATGCTTTAGCCACAAGGAGCACAGCCAATTTAACAAACCTTGAAAACATGTGAAGTAATGATAAAAGTGAAAGTTTATTACTGCGACTGGTTTTGGTAATTTCTATAACATTATGTGAATTTCCCCTTGGGATTAATAAAGTATCTATCTATCCTTCCATTTTCCTATGGCCCTTGGCCATATGTATGAATTGCCTTAAATCGGTTGGCCATAAATTATTGCAAGACTGTATTTGTTTTGGTAATCCCTCTGCAGTCCCTTTTTGTGTGTGTGGGAGGTACGCACACCAACAATGCAATAATCATGGTTTCTCACCTAGGATTACCACTGTGCTCCATGTCATAATGAAAAGTTTATGTATCAACATTGTTAACAGCAAAAATATATTAAAAGAGAATAAAAAAAAAGAAAAAAAATACCAAAAAGCAGAGAGGACTTTCAGAAATGCTCCATGAACATCTCCCATTTCTTTAGCATTGTTCTGGTCACAGCTTAAACTTCTAATAACTGGAAGTATGGCTAACAGTAAAACTGTACAAATTTCTTGATCACGCCGATAATATGAGCAGATGTCTCTATATATAAAAAGAAAAGAAAAAAACATTAACAATATAATAAAGAACAACTAAGAAAGCCATCCTAATAACATTTAAGCTATTCAATTACTGTAAGTACACAAAAACAAAATGCAATCAGTAAAAGAGCATAACTAATGGAACATACTAAATCATTTTCATCACAAGCATCCAGAGCACCTAAGAAGTTCTTCTCCACCATTTTTGTTTTCATATCATGCAGGCCTTTAAAGAATTGCTTTATCAAAATATTATGATTTTAATTGAGAGTATATGCAAGTGCACAGGAAGACCAAGAATAATGTTTTACATTCAGATGGTTTTGGAATTTGGATTAAATTCGACAGGTCTTTAAAAACAATTTAAGAATAAAAATAAAAACTGGCACTAAATTTTTGTTTTTCTCTCTCTTCATTTTCCTGTACACACTGCATCAAAGTAGGGCTTTAACATTATTTCTGAAGCCAAAAGAAAATAATAACAGCAAAATACAACTGGGCTCCTATCTTTTATCTGATGTTTATGATAATAATGTACATGCATTTAAAAAAATTAGCAGATTCATGGAACAAACATCAAGTTTGAATTAGTAAGAACTTGAATTTGAAAAGGTACCAGTGTCAGAACTCCAATTCCCAGCATTCTTCCTTGTCATACAATAATTCTACTGTTATTGGTGTTGAATTCTTATCATGAAGACATCAGATCATAGGCAATTCGCAGGTCGCCAACTATACTAAATGATCTTACCATAATCGGTTTTCTCCATACAGACACCAAATATCCCTTTCATAAACAGCTAAATACAGAGGACATTTGACTTGAATTAAAATAATTGTTACTTAGTTACAGTATGTAGCAAAATTGCAAAATAGAGTCAAAAAACATTAAATAAGCTTATGTTTAACACTCTCTATAAAGACAGCTGTGATGCTGTTTGCTGCACATTTCTGCTTAACAACTGCAATTAACATATTTAAGCGAGTTTAAATAAATTATATACAAAAAAACACAGAGTTATCATAAATAACCCTATAATACCCTAAAACCAGAGTCTTTAAAATTTCTGTATTTAATTGTTCATTTAGCCGCTTTATTCTCATTAACTGTCTTTTAATTTTGATAAAATCTGTTATTAAATAAATTAGAACATAAAGCATAAAATGTCTACATTTTGTTCATTGTACAAATGACATACCACAGTTCATGCAAGACATAAGGAATGCTGGCTTCAGTGTACTATAATGAAAAAAAAAAAAAAACCAGCAAATGGTTTTCCTTAAAGCTGTTATCTCGCAGTCAGCCTTTTATACAATATGAGA
Source organism: Polypterus bichir lapradei (assembly GCA_026402145.1). NCBI lineage: Eukaryota > Metazoa > Chordata > Cladistia > Polypteriformes > Polypteridae > Polypterus > Polypterus bichir. Next base: position 132,969,057 of record JANRMT010028174.1, read on the forward strand.
ATGAAGCATTGTTTTATCAACACTCATGTTGTGCCTTATAAGAAAGTGTAGGGAACAGTAAATAAAAATTGAAAAATCATATCTAAAAGTCACAAAGCTCTCACAATTAAGTCATTGATTGGCAACTCAGTATATACCCTGAACATTTATGAGGGTATAAGTAAACTAATTTGGTTCTACCATTTGGTGATATGCTGCCAGAGCAGAGTAGTGAAATAATAAATAGCAGATATACTATAACAAAGAGAACAAAACTCATATTCAAAGGAAAAATTGGATAATAGCAAGAAAGCAAAGGAAAAAAGTAAGATGTGTTGCAATTTCATTGCAACTATTTGATGGTAGTTTAGAAGCTTTTTTTTTTTACATATTTCTTAGGACATTACTGCTAAGAGGAATATTACAACTGGGCTGAATTATCCCCGATAAAAACAAACTCTCATAATGAACAAACAGCTCATCAGTATGGGCTATTATGTCAAGTTGCTCAAGGGCAAAAGGTGAAACTCACAAACTATTTATTGCATCACAATATATTTAAAATGAATACAACAGAAATGGTTTAAATCGACTTATAATTGTTCTAGGAACATAGCACAGTTGTCAATAAATAATATATTATTCTCCTGTAAAAAGAACGAGTGATGCATCAGTCTGTTGTGGTGAAAAAGGAGCTGACCGTAAGGCAAAGCTCTCAATTTACCAGTCGATCTACGTTCCTACCCTCACCTATGGTCATGAGCTATGGGTAGTGACCGAAAGAACGAGATCGCGAATACAAGCGGCTGAAATGAGTTTCCTCCGCAGGGTGTCTGGGCTTTACCTTAAAGATAGGGTGAGAAGGTCAGTCATCCGGGAGGGGCTCAGAGTAGAGCCACTGATCCTCCGCATCGAGAGGAGTCAGATGAGGTGTCTCGGGCATCTGATAAGGATGCATCCTGGACGCCTCCCTGGTGAGGTATTCCGGGCACATGCAACCGGGAGCATGCCCCGGGGAAGACCCAGGACACACTGGAGGGACTATGTCTCCCGGCTGGCCTGGGAACGCCTCGGGATCCAAGGGCTAGAAGAAGTGGCTAGGGAGAGGGAAGTCTGGGCAACTCTGCTCAAGCTGCTGCCCCCATGACCCGACCTCGGATAAACAGAAGAGGATGGAAGGATGGATGGACTTATTTGACATTTCAAATATAATGTTAACTATACACAGGAATTAACATTGGCAGTGATACACAGTAGTCAAATAGTTCAATTTGTGAATGTAATATACAGGAAATTTTATATTCTAAGATACTACCTACAACCACACGCTCATTCAGGAAGTGGTCCCCTGAGGCAGAGCAGGCTCTGAGAGACTGCTTTGGAACTACAGACTGGGATATACTGCTGGGGTCACATAGTAAGAACATTGAAGAGGCTGTTGACTGCACAACTGATTACATCAACTTCTGTATGGACATTGTTGTTCCAGTAAGAAAAGTACGCTGCTATGCTAACAACAAGCCATGGGTTACAAGTGACATCAAGGGCCTTTTGAACCAGAAGAAAAGGGCTTTTAAAGGTGGTGATCAGCATGAGCTCAAGCGCGTGCAGAAGGAACTCCGAGTCCAACTCAGGGTGGCGAAAGAGCAGTACAGGAGAAAGCTGGAGCAGAAGTTGCAGAACAACAGCATGAAGGAAGTGTGGGATGGGATGAAGATTATCACTGGCTGCAGCTCGAAGTGGGGTGCCGCCATCGAGACAGACGTGGAGAGAGCAAACCAAATGAACAACTTCTTTAATAGGTTTGATCACCCTAACCCACTCTCACCTCGGAGTACTGCATCCTCCAACCATCCTTCTGCTGATACCAGCATAGGTGAGACATCCCCACCCACAATTACAGCAGCCCATGTGAGCAGAGAGCTGAAAAGACTTCGTGCCAGCAAAGCAGCGGGTCCAGATGGTGTATCGCCACAACTGCTGAAGGCCTGTGCGTTGGAACTGGGGAGTCCTCTACAGCGCATCTTCAACTTGAGCCTGGAACAGGGGAGAGTCCCAAGGCTTTGGAAAACATCTTGTATCACCCCTGTCCCAAAGGTATCACGTCCTAGTGAGCTGAATGACTTCCGGCCTGTTGCTCTGACATCACATCTGATGAAGACCATGGAGCGGCTGCTGCTTCACCACCTGAGGTCACAGGTCCGCCACGCCCTCGACCCTCTGCAGTTCGCATACCAGGAGAAGGGGGGAGCGGAGGATGCCATCATCTATATGCTACACCGATCCCTCTCCCACCTGGACAGAGGCAGTGGTGCTGTAAGAATTATGTTTTTGGACTTCTCTAGCGCCTTCAACACCATCCAACCTCTGCTCATTAGAGACAAGATGACTGAGATGGGAGTAGACTCACACCTGGTGGCATGGATTGTGAACTATCTTACAGACAGACCTCAATATGTGCGTCTTGGGAACTGCAGGTCTGACATTGTGTTCAGCAATACAGGGGCGCCGCAGGGGACTGTACTTTCTCCGGTCCTGTTCAATCTATATACATCAGACTTCCAATATGACTCAGAGTCCTGTCACGTGCAAAAGTTCGCTGATGACACTGCTATTGTGGGCTGCATCAGGAGTGGGCAGGAGGAAGAGTACAGGAAGCTAATCAAAGACTTTGTTAAATGGTGCAACTTAAACCACTTACATCTTAACACCAGCAAAACCAAGGAGCTGGTGGTGGATTTTAGGAGGCCCAGGCCCCTCATGGACCCTGTGATCATCAGAGGTGACTGTGTGCAGAGGGTGCAGACCTATAAATATCTGGGAGTGCAGCTGGATGACAAATTGGACTGGACTGCCAATACTGATGCTGTATGTAAGAAAGGTCAGAGCAGACTATACTTTCTGAGAAGGTTGGCATCCTTCAACATCTGCAGTAAGATGCTACAGATGTTCTACCAGACGGTTGTGGCGAGTGCCCTCTTCTACGCGGTGGTGTGCTGGGGTGGCAGCATAAAGATGAAAGACGCCTCACGCCTGGACAAACTTGTTAAGAAGGCAGGCTCTATTGTAGGAGTAAAGTTGGACAGTTTAACATCTGTGGCAGAGCAACGGGCACTAAGCAAACTCCTGTCAATCATGAATAATCCACTGCATCCACTGAACAGTGTCATCTCCAGGCAGAGGAGTAGCTTCAGTGACAGACTTTTGTCACTGTCCTGCTCCACTGACAGACTGAGGAGATCGTTCCTCCCCCACACTATGCGACTCTTCAATTCCACCCGGGGGAGTAAATGCTAACTTTTTTCATTGTTATTACTATTTAATTTAATATTGTTTCTTTGTATCAGTATACTGCTGCTGGATTATGTGAATTTCCCCTTGGGATTAATAAAGTATCTATCTATCTATCTACTGGCTCCACAATAGACTCAATGTAATTTAAACTGCCAATGCCCAAGATGTGCAAATATATAAATAATCAACATCACACGGTCATCATTTTAAACTGTCCTGGTTCAAACAGTTAAAAAATATAAATGTATTATTTATTTGTGAGAAACTATTACCTGTACTTTCTCAATGGCACAAATTTATTCTCTCTCAAAAATGTACACTAGATATTCATATTGCTCATTAAGATGCTCTTGAAAATTACTTCAGTTATATATCGCCTATGAAGGGCCCTTTCTTAGGTGTATTTTAGCAAACCTGGACAAATACTCAGAGTTGTAAGCAGAACATAATTATACCAAGCTTTGGAAGTAGTCCATCATGCTCATAATCAGTCTCTCCTTAATCCAGCCCAAAACTCAAATTGTGAAAAGGGTCTAATGGTGCATGATGTTTTAAACTTAACATTTAGAAAATGCAGTGAACAGTGTATTATGGGTTAAAAAAAATTAAAATGCATCATAAAAAGGCTACAATATTACTTACGGTAGAGGCTTCAAAATAGAATCAAAATCTTCTGCTGTTAAAGTCGTGTCTTCTTCTGGCAGATTTCTTAGCAGAATTAAATACTTAAAAAAAAGATTGAAACTTTAAGGTGCAATGACACAGAACATATCATTTTCAAATAAAAACAATAGTACTGTAGTACCAGTTTCAAATACCCACCAATTAAACATAAATTGTAAGTATTTCCATTGAACTATTATATGTAATGCAACAGTCTGAATAAGGTAAGCTACTTAAAACCTATAAATATATAACCACTTCACAGATCGACTATCTGGTAAAAGGTTTACATATTTTTGTAAACCAAGGCCCTTTTGCATTTACATTAGTGAACTAATGGCATGCATGTCAGTAAATCCTTATGCTTTAACAGGCAGTGAAGCATATTATATTATTCAGTAACTGTATTCATTTTCTGAAGTTGCTTACATTAATTGCTAACATTTATTTGGCTGACACCTTCATCCAAGGTGACTTACAACATATGAGATGCAATTGGTTACATCATTTTCAAACTGGAGCACACGTGTGTGAAATGACTTGCTCAGGGTCACACAGTGTCAGTGGTGGGATTTGAACCCACAATGAAAATGAGCCTATTTTAGCAGCAATATACCACATGCAACAGACCAACCAAGCCTAAACAGATCATCAGTCCACCGCAGGGCAAGCTAACTTACACATTACACTTAATTATACAGGGCCAATTAACATTTAATAATAAATGCTACAAGTACTGTACATCTTTGGTATATGAAAGGAAATCATATTACTCATTGATAACTCATGTGGACATAGGGAAGCCCATGCAGAATTCACAGAAAGTGCATTGTGTGGGATTTGAACATAGGGCAATGGAGATGTATGGCAGCAGTCTTCACACCACTGTATATAAGGGTTCTACATTTTTACAAAATTATGAATTTATTTTAATATTCTCACAGGCAGTCAACAAAATATTATTTAAACTTACACATATGTCATATATGTGCTGTGAGGCGCCTATCATGGTGGTGACCCTCAGAAACTTGTCTTCTGACTGGGTTGTGACTTTGGGTCTACCAGATCTCTTCCTAACAGAGATTCTTCCAGTTTCTAATTACCTTTGGATTGTGTAGGACACAATACTCAATGACGCTTTGTTTTTTTTTGTTTTTTTTTGCAATTTATCTAAATGAAATGCCTACACTTCTAAGGGTAATAATGCTCTGTCTCATTTAATTTGTTAACTGACATTTTCTTGCCATTATCACTGGAATATTGTCCAGGTAGTACTTCAGAGGGTGTAACACATTAAGAAACTTTCTTACTTTAACCTCCGTAACATATATCGTGTTTGCTCATTCCTCTCCTTTTCCAATGCTGCGAAACTTGTCCATGCTTTTATTACATCCTGCATCGATTATAATAATAATAATTCATTACATTTATATAGCGCTTTTCTCAGTACTCAAAGCGCTGTCCACACAGGGAGGAACCGGGAAGCGAACCCACAATCTTCCACAGTCTCCTTACTGCAAAGCAGCAGCACTACCACTGCGCCACCTGTGAGGACAATTATTGTAATTCCCTACTGGCAGGTGCCCCTTCTAATCTTATATCACAGCTCCAGCTTATTCAAAACTCAGCTGCAAGAGTCCTTACCCGAACCAGCAGCAGTTAGCACATCACACCCATCCTGCTCCGCCTTCACTGGCTCCCCGTGTCTTACAGAATCGAATATAAAATTCTGCTAATAACCTACAAAGCCTTAAACGACCTTGCGCCAAACTACATCAGTGACCTTCTCTATCACTATGTGACTGTGCGCCCACTAAAGTCCTCTGATTCTGGCAATCTTGTTGTGCCCCACACTAATCTACACTCCATGGGTGACAGGGCCTTCAGCTGTATAGCGCCCAGACTCTGGAATGAGCTACCAAAATTAATCAGGTCAGCTGACTCCATGAATTCCTTTAAAAAACAACTCAAAACTCATCTGTTCAGGAAGGCTTTTAGCTCTACCTGACTTTATTACCCTTCTCTCAGTCTAACTATATGGCAAGATGTTCATGTAACCTGTGTGTGTGTTCTAGATTATCAATTATGTTGTCAGTTAGGTTTTTCTGTAAATTTACTATCTTACTCTTTCTTTATTTTTCTGGCTTAGTAAAATGCTATATACTGTATACCCTGTCGTTCTTTCTTAAACGCTGTAAAGCGCCTGGAGCATGGGAAAGGCGTTATATAAATAAAAAAATGTATTAGTAACACAGTCTGTTTCAACCCTGTTTTAAGACAGACAAAGGGTTTTTATGTAATCAACAGAAGTTGGGACACCTGTACAAATTGCTTCAACTTCGAAGGCTTAATTTAATTTTAATAGCTGCAGAACATCTGTAGGTTGTAATCTTTTAGTTGTTCCCTGAAGAAGGCCCGTTTGTAATTAATATTCTAATATTTTCATTTTTTTCCGTTTATGCTTATCTTTAAATTTAAACCTCTGGAAGTTTACTGCTTATCCTTTCACCATTTTATGTCATTCACTGCATTTCAACTGATCAAAGAAAAACTTTTGTGTCTATAAAATACCCAACGTACATCTGATGTCCTTTCAAAGCATACCTTAAGTATGCCAACCAAAACCAAATGCCATATTCATCCCTATGCAAAGAATGTGCAAAATGCAAAGAATGTTTCCTTTGTGTAACATATGCCAGTCAGTCAGTCATTCACCAAACCACTATATCCTAACACAGGGTCACGGGGGTCCGCTGGAGCCAATCCCAGCCAGCTCAGGGCACAAGGCAGGAACAAACCCCGGGCAGGGCACACACACACCCACACACTAGGGACAATTTAGGATTGCCAATGCACCTAACCTACATGTCCTTGGACTGTGGGAGGAAACCGGAGCACCCGGAGGAAACCCACGCAGACACGGGGAGAACATGCAAACTCCACGCAGGGAGGACCCAGGAAGCAAACCCAGGTCTCCTTACTGCGAGGCAGCAGCGCTAGCTACCACTGCGCCACAGTGCCACCCTGAAACATATGCACTACAGAAAAATGTTCTAAGTATCCCAGCCATCCATTCAATGATTTATGTTCAATGCCACTAATCAATTGGGCAAGATTTACATTAAATTCCTAATCCTGCTGCACTTTGTACAGATGGGCTCCTCTAGATAATAAATCCCAAAACCGGACATGGCTGAATGCTCAACAGGACCAAAGCTTTAGAGATGATGCAAAAGATCACCTCAAAGATTATGTCTGCTTTTAGGAAAACCATTTATTTGCCACTGAGGTATACACAAAATTGACAAATACACCAAGTATGCCATTGTAGACAAGACTGACAATCAACACAATCTAATGTGCAAAAAAGAAGTAATTTAATCCTATTTACTATAGATGATGTAAATCATCATGTGATTTGGAAAAAAAAGGATATATTATGCTCTGCGTACAATAATATGTAGACTATGTGGACACTCTAGACTCTTAAGAATTCTGGAAAATTACTGAGGCCTGATTGGTTGCCTCATGCGGTCCTTTCTGCGTTCCAGAAATCAGCTACCACACTTATACATGAACATGCTGAACTCTGCTATATCATCCACCAATCTATTTATTTTTTTTTCGTCCGGGATTTGAACCCGGGATGCACCAATCTAAACCCTTCAACTAATTCAGAAATGATTACCCCTATATTAAAATACGACAAAGAACCATCTGACTGTTCTATCGCCCAATCTCCTTGATGATTTCTGATGCAAAAGTTGTTAGCAAACTTCTTGCACTGCATTTGCAGATTATTATTCATAAATGTTCACCCCAATCAAACTGGTTTTATCCGCACCCCTCAGGCCGCTGATAAGATGCACCAAGGTCTACATATTATAGATGTAGACTCCATGCTATCCCAACCTGCAGCCATGCTTGCTCTCAATGCAGAGAAGGCCTTTGACTGCAGGAAGGCTACCTGTGGAAGGTATTACAGGAAATGGGTTTTGGAGCAACCTATATTAACTTGATCAAGACATAATACTCCTCCTCCATGGCTTCAGTTCTCACCAACTCCACAATCTCTCAGTTCTTTTGGGTTCAGAAGGTTGACAGACAAGGTTGTTCATTATTTCCGTTACTTATTAATATTTTACTTGAGCCCCTTGCTACTGCTGTTCATAGTCTTGAGTTGATCACCACCACTGCAATTCATGGCTCACACAATAAACATCTCTTTACATGCCAACAATATTTCGATCTTTCATGGTAATCTTCTTCATCTTTTCCCAATTCTATGAGGGGTTGTTGTGCTTGATCAACCTTTCCCATACAGCTGGGTCTTGTATCTCCTCCTCAGTCAATCCCTTTTTCTTCAGGTCTTCTTTTACTTTATTCATCCACCTCCGCTTTAGCCTCCCTCACTTTCTCTTCCCTGTACTTCCATTCCCATCATTCTTTTGCCCACATACTGTATTAATTGCCTTTCCTCATGACATGTCCATACCACTTCAGTCTACTTTCTTGTGCTTTTATAGCTATCTCTCCCTCCTTTGTATTACCTCTGAATGTCTCATTACTTATTCTGACCTTTTTTTGGAACTCCACACATCTATCTCAAAATTCTACCACATCTATTGTGGTCCTTTTGTCCCCTGTCTTTTAATTCTAGATAGGCAGTTATTAAAATGAATATAGTTCCTCATTTTAACATTGTTAGTATCGTTCTCGTCTATCTCCGCCCATACAATATTGGTCAGAAGTTAGATCCCTTGTCTGGGTTTCTATGACACTGTAAAAGATCTTCCATTAGGCACTCTACTTTAATTTGTGATAAATCTGAGTGTAGACCTAGAGCTATATCACTTAAATACTCCCACCATTTTCGTTCCCTACTGAATCTAGCATGGTATCCCCTAGATCCCTTTCTGCTTCTCCCTTTACTAACCTGAAGCTAAAGTGGTGCCTCTCTACTTTAATTCCATTAGTCATATATGCTCTGCAGAGTTAGTAGAAAGTGGAGAAACATCTTGGCACAACTCCAGTTTGGCACAGCCATACCCTCAATCTTACAGAATCCTGCCCTTTGTATTAGTGGCAGGCCTGGTGGCAGGCCTATCTATTTTCGGGAATGGGCTGATTGAGGTATAGAGATGCTTGGTGACAATTATAATGAAAATGAGCTTGGAACATTCCAATTACTCAAGTCCAGGTTTTCTGTTCCTCTTTCCACTTTCTTTTTCTATCTTCAGTTCAGATCAGTTCTTTAGGTAAATGGACTCCCAATATCATCCGCATTGCCTTCCCACACCATTTATAAATTTTCCTTCTTGCTATCTCCAAATTTTAAGGCGGTATCATACTTATGTACATGTCTGCATAAGGCATCTACCAGACCTCTATCTTTTCTTTCAGTATGGCAACATGACCTGCTTTCTTCTGCTCCCATCTCATGGAAGTATATCTTAATAATATTTAGATATCTTCCAAAAACTGTAACTATCAGCATACACAATTTATATTTGTACATCACCTGTACCTCATTCTTCAGAAACTTTATGCTATGTATTAGGATGACAATCATTTCTGTCATGTGTGTCCTTTAAATGACCATGACATTTTTCTTCATGCTTTGGGACCGTCCTGCAGTTTATACTTTTTGGATGAATGTTTCCAACTGTCCATATAATATTTTTTTCAGTTAATATTCTCCTTTTGCCTCATAATATTTCTTCTCCTGAACCTCACTTCTCTTACCCTGATATCTGCCCAGTGAATGTTACTCCCTCTGGGTGCCATCTCTGTTAATTTTATTTTAGCCTTATGCTGGAAATCTCCTGACTCGCTTTCTGTAAACTTCTAGAAATCCCTTCTTTAATCTAACCCTACATAAACTTTCGGCAGCACAGATTAAAGGATAATCTGGTTCCTATATAGAAAAGTGGTAAACTGCAGTGCACTTTGTTCAGAGCCGGCTGGTGAGGGATCATTGTCATGCCACTAATCTTAAACCCTAATTCTCCCCCTATTCTTATTCCTTTTCTCCGGTAGGGCTCTCTGTGCCTGCCTGGCCTCTTTCACTGGTCTGTGTGGGCATCAGTAGTTTTTTTTAATTCAATATGGAAACATTTGCACAGGGAAATTTCTGGAGGGTAAGGTGCTGTAATAATCTGTGTTGTTTTGTGATTACTCAGCTTTAAAAAAATTTTGATCACAAAAAAAAGTAATTTGTCGAGATGGGCAATTGATAGCATCCCCAATTTCACCACTGTACTAAAATTGCAGCTTTTAACATTTGCTTACAAGGTGTCTATTCTGTCATATCTTCCACTGTCTGTCTGTCTCCAGTTTTACTGCTTGTATAAATGACCTTACCAAAAACAGCCTAAAGAAACTTTAGGTTTCCAGACATGGAGCAAATAAAAGAAGGTATTAACCCAGCAGAATTCACTTCATCATGAGTTTGGTGAATTCATGGATATGTTTGGTAGCTTCACAGATCTCCATGAAATGCATTGACGTTAATTGGGAAGGAGGAACTGAACTAGTTTTGAGTTTAGTTTGAGTTGAGATTATAGTGGTGCAATATAGTTTTAATTAATGTGGCCAAACATGTGATCTAAACTGTGAGGCAACAGGGCTAAACATTGTGGCACTGTACCTCACACAACAAAAGACACAGAAAGAACAATAACCATAAACAAAATACAACAAATGCCCAAAAACTAGCAATAAGTAATATATATTCTCTTATCGCGCTAAGTATCATAGTTAGCTTGTGGCAGTGATTTATTTGCGCGAATCCAAGAGAGACGCAGCAGGGCATGGGAAGGGAGGTGGGGTCCTCCTCACACCCACGCACCAGCTTCGGAGCGTTCTTTACCTCTGCTTAGCTAGCAAATGAGAAAAACACTTAACAGATTCAGATCGGGTTTTTTTCTATAATTTGCTTGAACATTCTGGTTGATTTTGCAACTTCTCTCATTGTGCTAAGAATCATAATTCACTTGTAGGAGAAATATATTCACGATAATTCTAGACAAAGGCTGTGGGCCAAGGGGAGGGGGATGCGTGATGTCAGGAGTGGGGAGCTAGGCAGGGGCTTCCTCACTATCTTGTTTCACTAATACGTGGTATATATGATATATATATCATTGTGCTCACGAAGTTTCAATTGTGTCTCACACATTAGTTGTGAGATGAAGTAGCACTGTGGGACTGTCCCATTCAATTATTTATTATTCATTATTATTATTATTTCACAGGGTGGGGATGTTCTCCTTTCAGGCTTACTTTGGATTTTGGCTACAACACATTGTCAATTATACATGTAAATTAGCTATGTGGCATTGCACTGCCAGAGTATAGGAATCCGTATTACATATTTGGTGGTAGAACTCATAATATTTTCAATATGATCAGCTAATGTCCCCCTTAATTGAAAATACTGCAGGTTTTTTTTTCCTCCAAAACGCATGCAGGGTAGAAGACTTTAGTACTGATCGGATCATGAAATTCTGAATGCTTCAACCAGATTGGCAATGATCTTATAGTACGTCTTATAGTACGCAAGAATCAATTTTGCTGTGCATGGTTGCAAAATCTCTGTAATGTCACACTGACCTCATAAACATTGGGGGCACTAGGGAAAAAAATGTGTGACCATAAAAATATCAGGCATACAAGGTCACTTGCGAACACAGTATATTTACCGCAAAAAAAGCTTTGGTGAATGTCGCCAAGCAATACTAGCATTAACTTTAAAGACTTACAAAAGTCAGTCTAGGTGTTCCTTTCTGCCTCAGTCCACATGGCCCACTAAGTATCAAAGTAAAGTGAGTCACTGTGTTAGCATAGATCTTAGGTAGAGGTGAATTCTTTCAGTTTGTTTTAAAAATGCAGTACACTTTAATTATGTATTGTTGGAACTGTTTAATATGCATTATTTCAAACTAAGGTTTAAAGGTTTAAATATATGTTAGCACAGCTCCATGAGGCTGGCTTGTAATACTAGCCTAGTTACTGTCTCAAATTTCCCACCTTCTAAAATCATAAATGTTTTGTTAACTGGTAACTATAAGTTGGCCTTCTGCAAGTAAGTAGTTATTATACAGTAAGGCATATCTGTTTACAGGCATAGTATCAAAGAGAAGACATGTTTATCATAGACTTAATTATTATTACTAAAATGAAACTCACTGTATGGAGATGGACAGGTTTTGTATTGTCAAGCTGATCAATAAATGATAAAAGTTTTCGTCTAATATCTACTGGTCGAAAAGAAAGTCCATGAACAGATTCAGAAGAGGCGCACAGGCATAAAAACTTCAAGGCATCCAAGTAAACAAAGTCCTGCTTTGTCAAATGTTCTTCTGATAGAGCATTATTTGCACCTGGAAACATAGAACAGCAAACATTTGAATTAATTTGTAAAACACTATAACAACATTCTCAAAACAGGGTTGATGGGTGTTTCATTTTGTGTATTCCCTAAACCTTTTTAAATAAATATAATCAATATTGCCCTTTTTCATGTGATGTAATTGCTAAACTTTTATATATAGTTAATTAGAAACATTTTTCTTTCCTCCTAAAGCATCCTTTGCAGTAGACCATCTACAATTGTTGGATAGATTTACAAACAGAAAAATGTATATGGTACAATACTAACACAGTTCTAACCTTTCTGTATGTTATAATATACTCTTAAGAGATGTTAAGTAAGGTAAAGTTAATTAAATAAACAAAAGTATTTGGGTCCATTTTAGTTCCAAATGAACTTTATATCGTAGGAAAACCCTTCTGTCTTACTGAAATCCTTCATTAATTTGCCTCTTTGCTGTAATTTGTTGGACTGTAGATTCAAAAACAGATTATTGTGTCTGGTATCTGTAACAATTATGTTTCATGCTTTTTGCTTTCTCAGCAGAGTTTACTATGGGGTTTCTCTTAAATTCTGTGAAACTACTATGTTCTAACCTAATACGCAGCCAGACATAATCTGTTTTATTCATTGTATCTGTTTATCACGAGTGCCCTGCCTTAGCTAAACTATCTGAGCAGATTTAGGGTATTTTTCAGCCTGTCACAAGAATGCAATTGTGATATCTCAGTGAGTGTGTGTACTGGTAAGCAGAGAACACATGTGGAAAAAAAAACATAAATGGAGAGCTGGAATTTGTATATTTTACCCAATTAAATCAGAAATATGAACAGCATGAGTCATATTTTATAAAAAGTAAAAATGAAAACCTACATAGGAGCTCTAAAGGATCTTGCTCAAGACAATATTACTGGTGTTATCTTAAAATATTTCTATTTTGGGAAAAACTTTTGAGTGGTATAGTGGCTCTGTAGTTGGCATGACTATTTTAAACTCCACAAGAATGGGTTGTTCACTGTCTGCTTAAAGTATGTGAGTGTTTCTTGTGGTTGCATGGATTTTGTATGGATACAATGGTTTTTTCCCATATCAAAATATGAGTATAATAGATTAACTGACCACTCTAAAGAGGGACTATATAACTAATCGTGGATGTATGTGAAAGTGTGCCCTGTGATACGCTGACTCTCTGTTCAGGATTTGTTCCTGGCTTGTGCAGGATGCTGCAGGGATAGGCTCTTGTCCCTGTAACTCAAAATTGGACACAGTGGGTAGAGATAATAAACACATAGATGGATGGAGGGATGGTACAATTTATGGAATACATTTCACACACAGAGTTTAAAAATATTATCTAAAAATCTGGTAATTTAAACATGTTTTCTTTAAAAGAATGTAAAAAGTAATTAAACAAAGGTAATTTTTAAAATATATATATACAGTATATAAAATCACTAATCTAATTTTAGTCTCAATTTGTAGCTAATTAACTTATTTAGCAATAAACCATTATCTGAACTATGTAATGTAGCACTTATAAGGAATAAACCTTTCTGAGTGTAACAGTACCTTGCTTGTCATTTTAAGCCAATGGACATTCTGTGTTTACAAGTGTGTATGCAGTGTAGTGGTTGTGCAGTATAGTGGTACTGATAAAGTTCCAAAATTTTTAAAATGGTATGTCATCAGCATTTCATTAATTTTGGTACTGGAAGTAAATGGTATTTTTTCAAGCATCCTGTGCTCATTATTTCTAACCACAACTGGAACTCCAAGGGGGACCATTTGCTGATTGATTTTAATATACATATTAAATTTAGCTTGAAACACAAACGGGACTAAGTCACTCTTCAAACATATATTACTGTAAACTTGCTGGATAGTCCAAAGAGAATGTCCATTTATTGGAGTACGGAGTGCAGAGTATAACGTAGGTGTATGATTTTGTGGCAGAACAGTGAGGAGCTCCTGCAAGCAAACTTGGGGAACATAGTAACTGTGAGTGGGGTTGTTTTTTGGGGGAGTTATCTATTATTTGCTTCAGAACCGTTTTAGGACAGGTACGATGGTCCAAGAAATGGTATTGATACTTAAGTCAAAATCTGAGTACCAATCCAATACTAGTCTATGCCCAACTATTTGAATAAAGTAACACTAAACTAAAAATGTGCCTAAAGGAAGTATGCTAGCACTGAAATTAATGGAAATCTTTTATGGTCATGCTTAAATAAAAACATTGCTCAAGGTTAAAAATATAGGTTATTTTACAGAATAGTCCTTAAAAAAAAAATTTTAAAAAAAAGGTTTAATTTGACATGCAGGGAAGCTGCATACTTAATTTGATACAGTTCGTCAGAGAGGACAGCATGAATCATCTCTGATAACCATTTACTTCACTTGTAACACAACCAAAATATTTGCACAGTTATATATTAATACTAGCTGTACCTGGCCACGCGTTGCTGTGGCTCAGTCTGGTTAAATGGAAAAGAAAGAAAAGAGAAAGCGCACGTTTCCAATATGTTTAATTTCACAATGCTTGTGGGTATACAATATTTTTTGTTGTTCCATTGTGTGTGCAGATATAGAGATTGTCTGGTTGCCGACTCTAGAACACGCAACATATAATTGTCCATGTGAGAAGCAATCCGTGTCTAGATCTAAACCACACAATTCTAAAGATTGGCCCTGAGCTTTGTTGACAGTGATTGCAAACGCCAATCAAATTGGGAATTGCAATCTCTTAAATTGAAATGGCATATCCGTTGGAATCATAGGAATGCAAGGAATGAGAACATCTTCACCTTTGAAAGGTCCTGTCAAGATTGTTGCTTCTACGACGTTGCTCATTAATTTTTTTTACTGCAAGCCGCGTGCCATTACAAAGCTTTGGCTTGTTGATATTTCGCAAAATGATAATTGGGACGCCGATTTTCAATTGCAGTACGTGCGGTGGCATGCCTGGCAGATCGAATGAATTCAAAAATTCTGTTGGACAATTAACCGCTTCATCTGCTTCCACAACAGTGTCGACGGACTTGTACTGTATTTGACTGCCTCACTTTGAATGTTAGACTGAATAATATTGTTAAGTTTGTAGACGTCTTTGTTCTTGGCCACAAGAATAGCTCGTTCACTTAGCCAATCGTGATTCTTATAATTGGTTTGAATATTGGAAAATACTTTTTCAACCAATTCTTTTGACGTCACTAAATTGCATAAGTTATGAGGCAATGAAATTCGTCCTGAGGTCAGCTCAACTGGCACCTTTCCTTTCCCAATTTCCTGCAATTAATGTGAGAATATCTCAGCTGATCGATCATTTTACAGCTGGACACACATATTTGTAGTTAATTTTAACGTCTTTACGTGTCACCACAAAGTAGAGTATTTCAGGCAAGCATTTATTTTGTCTGCTGGTGTCGATCGAGGAATTACAGGTAATGTTTGCCTGAAATCTCCTGCAAGCAATATTAATGCATTCCCAAATGGTGTGATGTTTCCACGCAAATCTTGCAATGATCGATCAAGATCCTCGAGCGATTTGTTGTGCGCCATTGTGCATTCATCCCAAACAATAAGTTTGCATCTCTGCAATACTTTTTCCATGCCGGATGCTTTGGAAATGTTGCACATGGGAGTTTCAATGAATTGCATGTTCAATGGCAATTTCAAAGCGGAATGAGCAGTTCTTCCACCTGGTAGCAATGTCGCAGCTATTCCGGACGACGCAAGAGCTAAGGCTATGTCATTTTGGGATCAAATTGCTGCCAGAATCAATCTAATTAGGAACGTTTTACCAGTTCCTCCTGGCGCATCTAAGAAGAAGATTACTCCAACCTCGTTATTGACAGTTTGCATTATTTGATCATAAATGCCTTTTTGCTCAAGCGTTAGCTTAGGAATATTTGATTGCACATACGACAAAAGATCGCCCATGTTGTAATTTTGTTCACAACGCAATTCTACATCAAACGAAGCAGCAGATCGATTCGGTGATGGCATTCCCAATTAATTGAGAACTTTGTTCGCGATTTCTAAGCACAAATCTTCAATCATTATCAACGCTTCGTTGTAGATTTCTGCTGTGAAATCCATGTTCACATTTGAATTTTCCTCGCGTATTCGACGGAAAATATCATCAGTCATGTGCAATTTATATTTCTCCCATAACACTGTTGGAGATGAAGGAGAGCAGGTGGTCAATATGATTGCAAACAATGTATGAGTTTGATTTGGATGTGACGTGTTGCACGCGTCATTAATGCATACATCCCAGTGTCGGTCGTTCTCCAATAAATTCAGAGCTTGACATGCACTGCAGAAAGTGGCATGTGTAACGCCGTTGACAATTCTCAATTGCTGGAAAGACGTTGGACCGGGCACATTTACCAACAGCATGCGAAGAAAGAAGCATTCATCTTGATTGGGATGCACGGTGTACAGTCTGACTATCGTAGTTTCTTTGAATATGCCAGGTTGTCCGTCAACTCGCTCTCCTCATTTTCGTCGTTCAAATGATTTTCTACTTGCATTCCATGTGTAATACGTAGGCACTTCCGAATACAGCAGTGTTTTCGCAAATGCGTCATTTTGACATAACGTGAAGAAAGCAGTTAGCGTTGTAGCTGGTGGATTCAGGGCTATTTGCTGGACATTTGCAGCTGTGAAATAAACGCATTGTCCATTTTCTAGATGTACTGCTAAGTCAACAACAGCTGGACTTTGTTCATGTATGATAAATGAAAGAATTCGCCATACAGCTTCATTGCTGCTTATGTATCTTCCAGCCTGATACTGTGCGATTTCACCGATATGTATGACCGCATTCCTATCACTTCCTTCTGGTTGCACGCCAAAAACTGCCATGTCATTGCCTTTATTCACGTACTTACAAATGTATTTGATCGATTTAACGGAGTTACAGTATTCCACGTTTATGTGCGCTTTGTATGTTTTTTGATAGCAAAGGCGAATATGGAACAACCCACCGGTTATCTACTTCGATGTCACCATTTCGCATTTGTATGGTTGCTAATTTACCGCCATCTTCTGCTGATCTTCTTCTGTATAAAGGATATCCATCGTTTCCTGTAACTGTGTTGGATACTAATGCTCGAGGATATGGCTTAGAGCATTTTCCGTCTAACATGCATGGTGAATTTGGATTCAGTGTACCACAAGGTCCATGTATCATATTTTTCGTCACAACTTCATGCAAATCCTTTTCGATGTCGGCATCGGGTATTTCAGCGCATATTACATCGTCGATTTCGTTTGAAGTGATTTTCTTATAGAGCCAGATTAGTATATGTGCATGTGGCAATCCTCTCTTTTGCCATTCCACTCAGTACATCCAGCAGTGCACAGACCCAAACACTTCATCTTTTACCATGAAATCCATCAGCGATTTCAGCTTCTGTCTGAAAACACGTGCTGTGATGTCATGCCTATCCACCAGCGATTGCCCAGGAAGTAAGAGCTGTTGTATATCGTCCCAAGCTGGATTGCATGTGAATGTAATGAATAGGTCTGGACGGCCGTAGTGACGAACATACGCAATTGCATCTTGAGCGTACTCATGCATATGTCATGCCTATATATGAAGATGACAAAATCGTTAAGTCTTCCAACGTTAGTTGCATTACCGTCATGTACAACTGCATCTCGCAAATGAACGTATTCTTCAGAGCGAAACTTGGTCTGATTCAAATGGAAGAATATCAAACGTTCTGTTTTGATTTTTGCATACATATCTACGATGTATTGGTGAAACAATTGACGCCATTTCAAAATGTGATTGTCTTCATTCTCTTGAATTATTAATCAGTATGAATAATAGTTCATTGCGCTGCATTTCATATTAGTTTCTTCGCCCTGACTGGATTTATCATCTTAACATTGAAGTGATATCCATCGGCACCATCCCAAAAAATAATTGGATATTGCAGGGCATCGTAGCATCGATGAGTTTCTGCAACTTTTGTCAATTGATCGTTTCTCCGATGAAGAACAATATCTCTAGGTTGGAATTGATCTCCGACTATAACAATTGCCACTTCGTCTATAGTTGGAGCATTGAATCTTCACAAATATTCTCCAGCAGGCGTTTTGTCAGCATGAATAACAATCTTGTGTGTATCAGATGGCATCATGTCAATTGCTGTTTTGAGCAAACACACTAAATTGTTTTTTTCATGAAGAAGCTCTTGCAGTTGGGAAATGATGGACCTTTTTAAGCTGGTAGAAATTCCGCAGTGTGCATTCAATTGATCATTGCCATAACCAATGAAATACATTTGTAGGAATTTACGTTGACCATCTGGGAACGGAAGCAGGGAGCCGGCTTTATGATAAATTTGTCCTTTCACTTTGAAAGTTGGCATGAATTGAGCTGTTATGATTTCTGCGCTGAACGACGTCATTTGGAAGCACGAGTTGTATTTCCTGATGTTAGACAGGAAATGCTTTGATTCGGCGGTATATCCGGCAAGCAAAGTTTTTAATGGCTCTGGCGGTTCTCCAAGTTGAGGCAGTTTAATTTTTCCGGCGGCGCAACACATTCCTTTCGTTTCTCCATTAAATTTCAGAGCCTTGAAATAACGACACACTTCAGTCATAGTGCCAATGAGAACATGCCGGCTCAAACTATAATCATCAGCTGGGTTGTACCGGAATGCAAGGCGATTGTAATCGCGTGATTGCTGAGCACGGAGTCGTGTTTGACGCTGATCTGCTGTTTCTCATTGACGTCTTTCAGCCACTCTAAGCCTGTCGGGTTTATTCTGCTGAGAACGAAGCAGATCTGAAGCTGCAGAATGCGATCGCCGTGCTCGCAACTGTGCATCCTCAAGTCTGGCTGCATTCGCTGATGCCCGTTCTTTCTCAGTTTGATTTGCAATTACTCATCGCACTGCTTCCGCTCCGCGAGTACGACGACTTAAGTTTGATCTTCTGCGAGGCATTATTTAGTTATAGCATGTGTTGCTTTTACATCCAACAGATGGCGCTTTTTTTCAAAAAAGCATGTTTTTACCTGTCACAGGTGTGACATCTATATAATAGTAGGTATATAAAAACACGCGCGTACATGAATGCATCGTTGTGTCAAAATTTCAAAGCAATCGGTGAAGACCTTTCTTTTTTATTTATATAGATATTATAATATTTGCAGTTATGAAACACTTAACGCAATCCTACCTGTTCCACATTGTAAATCAACGTTATCGTTAATTTCACTTAAATCTGTAGTTCTGCTGCAGCCATCATCATCATCAAAAAAGTCCACGTCAACCTGATTATTTATTTGCATTCTGCTCACATTCACATCATCTGGAACCTGAATGGTCATGCTGGGTTCATATTTTCTTGTCATCTGTCAAAACAATGCACATACACATACGTATATAGCATACATTTATTGTAAGTGAAACACAAAGCTAAACAAATTATTTATTATACTTAAAGTCATGAATGCATTCAAAAAATACTTAATCACACTAAAAGAATATTTAAGAAAAAACTGTAAAAGGAAGTGTTCTTCCATTAATCCATCCATATCCAACCCGCTATATCCTAACTACAGGGTCACGGGGGTCTGCTGGAGCCAATCCCAGCCAAAACAGGGTGCAAGGCAGGAAACAAACCCCACCGCGGGGAAGTGTTCTTACGCGTCTTAAAATTTAGAATACCCCAATAATTCAAGAAAAAAACATTATTCAACAAAATAATAAACATTTAAATGTTTCAAGTAATGATTTCTTTTGTTTCCTTTTACACTGATCCATAATCCTCTGCCCTTCACCAGCATATATGTATGTGTATGTGTGTGTGTACCTGCAATAACCTACATTCTAACTATACATATTTAAGAATCATCATTTCATTTTACAATTATAACACTCCATGTTAAATCTTTAAAAATATTCCAATTTCTCAAATTAATCTGTGACAAGATAATTTCATTACATCACTATCTTGAAAGTAACAACTCACCAGCACTTTACAAACATCAGAGAGCTCATTCAACAGTCTTGATGGTAGTAGTCTTAAAAAGAGGCGTGTAGCAGTCAAATTTACACAATTCTGCAAAAAATTTAATAAAGAAGGACAACATTATTTGATGCATTTGTTTTCTTTTTCTCTAAAAACTGAATCTAATGATACATTACAAGAAAAAATGTGCAAAATAAATAAAAATATAAAACTTGTAGTTACTCTCAATTAAAAGAAGAGTTTAAACCATTCAGCATGGGAAAGGTTTGTTAAAAGCTTTCATAACAAATATATTAGATATTTCCTTTAGTACACTTTAAAATATTCTTTAAAAAGTCTGTGCTTTGCTCTGTTTAAGGATTTTCTGAAAATACTGCATGAAACATCAGTGTATTTAAGTAATAAAAGTATTCTACACCCACCAGGAAATGAACACATAATGAACACATAAGTATACATAAGTTAATTAGTAAATCTATTACTCTTTAATAAGCTGCTGAGAAAACATCCTTTTTAATTTACTTTTGTTACACAATACATTAATTTGAAAAAAAAAGACTGAATAAATAATATTAGAAACAATATGTTTTCAGTGTATCTACAGAAGATCTTCAGCACATGCTGTGTTTATATAGGTTTGATTCTGACTAATGCAACACACATGAAAAAATCCAAAGTATTTATGACATTTAATAATCCTGATATATTTAACAGGTTTAATTGATTTACTTTTTACTTCTTACATTTTCCACAACTATATATCATTTTAAACTAACATTACTAAAGTAAAAGTAAATATGTTTCTTTCAAAAACTGGCTAATTAAAATCATTAAAAAAATAGCTATTCAAGTATGGTTCACTTATCACAATATGTTTAAGTCCCGATATGTTTTGTTTAATAAAAATAACATATTTAAATACAACCAAGAGGACAAATGCAGTGGGATCTCTTTACTGCCACTATTAATTCAATCCAATAGTGTTAAATCATATAACAAAGTAAATTCAATAGTGAAAAATATTCCAGGTAACTAACTTCAAAACATAAAATTTGAAACACTGGATTAATCAAGCACAGGCCAAACAATTGCTACAATATCATAAAAAAAATAAGAGGTTGAATAAGCACAGACTTAACTGAAAATATTTTTTTCATATGATTCAAATCAGATGTGCTTGTAAAGACAATATATGTATAAAACAATTTTACCTTAGATTGTTTGCATAAGCAATTCAAAAACTGACCAAGGAGAATCTTCAGTGAAGCAATGCTTGATTCATCAGGAACTTTTGCTTTTAAGGTAGAGATATACTCACTTACATGCTGTATTAAAGACTAAAACAAAAATGTAAGAGGGGAAAAAAACATACATTACTAGTTTTCAGTCTAATATGCTACTATGTATGATGGGTTGGAAAAGTTTACTGAGACTACTCAGATTATAGCAAAATACCACAATTGATAGATAAAGAAAATCCAGCACTGGGAAATGAGAAATGAAAAAATGAAGTTTCATTTAAGTCAAAACACTCATGGTCATGCTTGACTGCTAAAGGCCATACAAATGTTTTTAAAGTAACATTTTTCAGCCAACAGTATCCAGTTCAGGGTCAAAGGCTGCTGCCAGCACTGGCCAGAAGACATGGGGCAGCTATTGATAGATTACATATTCATAGGGAGTCCTGTGCATATGCACAATCACATTCATACTTGGGTCAGTTTGGCATTGCCAATTACCTGCATTAAATTGTCTTTGGAAATGTGGGAAGAAAACTGGAGTACCAGGGGAAAAATCCACACAGACACAAGGAGAACATGCACATTTCATACAGACTGTCTGACATGAGATCTGAACTCAAGATGCAAGATGGTGGCAGTACTACTCACTGTGGCACCATACTGCCAAGAGTAACTATTAATCATGATCTTGCCAGAAAATCTATGTACCATCAAAGGATAACTACTCATATTATCATACTGAATCAGATATTAATAATCTCTGTAGATGTATACTGTACTGTTTTTGTTTGTTGAGCAATAGGTAAATAGGCACTGAGAATTAATGGTAGTGAGGACAGAAACTGGCTGCTAATGGTTCTGTAAAAAGTTGGGTTTTATGGTGTGAAGCCAAGTGATATAAACACATTGTCAAATGCACATAAGCCAGTATGTCTATTAGTTGAAAAACAAGAAGCAAATGAAAGTCATCATTGAAATGGGGTGATAAAAGATTCAAACATCTAAACAAAAGTAAATGCTATGGGGAAAAAAGCTCATTAATACAACATTGCAACTACCAGGATCCTGTTTGAACAATAAGGCTAATTAATCTCAAAAGAACATCACAGAAACGTTCTCTTTAGTATAAAAGTAATTCTAAAATTTCTAAAGGGCAAGGCCAATTACATGACATAGTGATAGTTATCTTATAATTCAATAACAAATATTTATGGCAAACCTTGGATTTTTGGAAAAGAATGGTTTTACAGGCATCTTCTTCAGTGACAACACCCACAACAATGTAACAGGATAAGACTCCTGTCAAAAGACTGACACAACGAAGCAGGCATTCAGCCTGTGGACTCTGGGACTGTAATTAAGCAAAAAAAATAACATAAAGAGTTAATCACATTAATCCAAGAAAATATTACGTACTGAAATATCTCATCCTTAAGTTATCTGAGCATAACTGAACATCAATAAAACATTGCCTTTATTAAAATGGTATAGTTGCATGAATTCTACATTTTTCCAGTAACACAGCTTGGTTAACTTTACACTACATGACCACATTTTCATATCTGATCCTCTAAAAACAACACTTTTTTTAGGACATAAATTATGCTTAAAAGTGCGTAACATTTTTAAGAAACACACCCAATAATGAAATTCTGTTACATTAAAGGAAAATAAAAAAAAACAGTAGCCACAACACTGATCCTTGAGAAGCCTTATTTTAACATCACCAAATTAAAAAAACTTCCTCCCGCGATGATTCAATGCTTTAAAGCCAATCTTTACCCATTCACACACTGTGCCTCTGTAATCAAAAATTAAACGTGTGCCACTGAGATCTGTGACTTTAATTCTACATTACGTTATTTTACCCTAAGACTGATAACTGCGGCATGAATAGACAAGTATTTAAGCAATGTAAGTGAGCTGACAGAAAGAGGGTGAAACACAGATAAAGAGAGACAAATGGACTAAGACTGTTATAAGGGTGCTGGTGTGCTCCTTGCATAGTGATGGTCAATTTATGGTCAGTAATTACTGTGTTTTAATAAAAACTTGAACTGTGTTAGCAAAGAATAAATCTTATGTTTGGAAATTATATATTCTTATTTTGGAACCAAAGACTGAAAAAAAGTATAAAAACCCTGGGAAATCAAACTGAAGGCTTAAGCTCATCCTATGGATGGATGACAGATATCTCTGCTGCCCCCACATAGGAATATGCCTCCACGAGACTATTGCCTAGAGATTTTTTACAAGTCCTGCCTTCCTCACAACCGTTTTCAAACATGCCCTTGGGCCACACACCTCTCAATCAGGTGAATGTTTTTGTCAGACACACTTCCTGCACTCTCAGCTCTTATAAATTTTTACGTTTTCCTCACTTTAAGTTCCCAATAAAAGAAGACTTATTATGTCCAAATCATATTGAAGAATTTCACCCAGAAGGGCTATCAACAGAACAAATGAGTACACAGGCAATCCTAGCAACGAGAAACTAAGTCAAACAAATTAACGCAAAAACTGTCAATCGGTAACACGGCAAATTGGTTAAATGCATATCAATAGACTATGCTGAAACAGTTGGTGGTGATGGTAAGCAAGATGAAAACATCAACTTACAATATCCCGTAGAATATCTATAACCATTAACACCATCCGAATTACTGTTGAAAGAAGGATGTATCGTATATGACAATTAACAAATCAAAGGGACAAACATTTGAAAAAGTCAGTTTATTTATTAGAGAGAAAGAAACTATAGTCACTCACGGACAGTTATACGTTGTGTTGTCACAATGTAAGTCCAAACATGGAATCAAAATT